>JAJTUV010000727.1:600000-1065000 GCA_021653895.1 Mastomys natalensis | reverse complement strand
TGTAAGACCAGCAGTAGTCTTCTGATGGAAAGTCCTAGAATTCAGTAGTTGCTCAGTCCATGAAGCTGGGTGTCTCAGTGCATGTTTAGTGTATGCAGGGATCTTGAAGAAGTTTCATGCATGAATGCCAGTGGAGAAATGATCTTGTCAGCAAGAGTGAGGGCAAGCAGGCAGAAAGAGCAAGCTTCCTTCTTCCATGTCCTTCATATATGCTACCACATGAAGGTGTGGCCTGGATTAGTGGTAGATCTTCCCACCTCAAAAATATCTGGATTAAAAGTGTGTCTTCCCACTTAAAATGATTCAGTAAAGAAAGATTCTCTCACAGTTGTATGCAGCTGCTTGAGTTTTAGTTAATTCCAGATGTAGCCTAGTTGACAGCCAAGGAAAGTTGACATCATTAAGCCTCACAATACTGACAATAATTGTTCACCTTAATCATATTTTGCTAGTTTCATTGTCCAGGTCTCTTGTTTTTTTTATCATTAGTTCTATATTCATCACCTTTCATTGTTTATAATTGTTGTCACTTGAATACTTGAATAAAAAAAATTTCCCTAGTGGTTTTAAATTTTTTTCCAGAAAATAGATGTAAACGATACATTTTTAATCTGGTCTTTGGATGTCCTAAAGTGTCCTACTTTTCATGTCTTACATAACCAGCTGTCAGTCACAGACTTGGAAGATGAAATTACATATCTCCCCATTTATTTTGACTTAGCCCAACACCCTTCTGGTCTCCTTGTCATCCATGCAGAAATTTGGGAATTTTTACATGATACTACTAAAATGTGGCATCTGTATTCCTGTCCAGTGCTTCTTAGATTGACTCCAGTTCATTCTCACCTATCTTTCTACTTTTGATAATAGAATCTATCTACTTAAATGGGGACCCCAAGATCTCCAAACACCTGAGTATAGTTACTGATGCTGCCCTCACCCCACCCCTGCATTCATTTCCCATGCTTGAATTTGTGGGCTGATGACTCCCAGCCATTCAGGGTTGACTGATCACCTGACTCAGGCTGGGCTCATCTCTCTTCTTTTCCAGCATTTTCTTTTTAGCTGGGACTAAGGGAAACAAGTCAGTCCTCCTGAATAGAGGAAGAGAGACAGACAGCTTTTCACTTGTAACCGGCTCTGATTTCTACCATGGTGACTGTGTCCATCTACATTAGAAATTGTGAAGAAGGAAAAAAGACAGTGGCTGGTTTGTTTTGTCAGTTTGGTTGGATTAAGAGAGGCCACATGGCCAAGAGTATATGGACAGCACAAACTGTACTTAATGTGCTTAGGAGAAAGAAAAGAAAACACAAAATTGGGGAGGGGAGAGGGGAGAGGTGTATCTGGGTGGATGGAGGAGGACACCAATATGATCAAAATCCATTGTATGAGATTCTCAAAGAACTAACAGAAAGAGGGAGAAAACCTCATGCCTTCAAAAGAAGAAAGGAAGGAAGAGAGAGAGAGGAAGAAGAAAATGCCTAGGAAATTAACACTGCATACCTGTGGCTGTGAGAACACTTATCAAGACCGATAGATTGTGTCCAACGAATTAGATTTAATAGAGATTTAAGCATTGATGGACTCCATGTGACTGCACACTTGGTGCAGTGGGCAGAACAGTAGAAGAGCTGTAGACCTGTCTAGAAGAAGTAGCCCACTAGGGGCATTTCCATGGGTCTACATTTTGTCCTGGTCCCTTGCTATGACTGCTTCCCTTTGATTCTTGTCCACGGTGATGTGAAAGAAGTCCTTGCCTCATGCTCTGTTGCTGTGATACTCTGCCTGGGCTTAACCAACAAACAAATCTTTTTTTTTCTTCTAAGTTGTTTTTGTCTTTGCTATGCACAAGTAACTAATACAGATAACATTTGAAAATTGGTTCTTGATGTTTCTTTTTTAAGTCAAGGGGAGGGTCAACATTTCATTTTAAGTGAGTAAACTCATACTAGCATGGACATACCAAGAGAAAGTTGTCAGGGAACACAGTCTGGAGGATATGCTTATTGTTCCCACAAGAGGTGGCTCAAGTCCCCTTCTGAGGCTGTATTTATAGGGATGGATTAAAAACCTAAGTAGGAGTAGAAACTGTTGGGCTCAAAGCTGGAGTGAAGAGAGCAGGTGTGCCTCTCAAGGAGCTTGGACCACTTGAGAGTATAATTAGAACGGCAAGGTAAGAGCAATGTTGATGAGGAAGTCAGTTCGTGTCAGCAAGCACAGCGCTATATAAAAATGGTCTACGGATTCTCATTAGTTTGGTACATGAGTGTCAACTGCAATGGGCTACAAGGTGTCTTCTGAGGGTAGTGACAACGCTCTGACATGGAAGCTTGAGGCCTTCCCATTGTATAAAACAAAATAATTAAGCAGTAGGCATATGGTATTGGCAGGAAGGAATAAAGGGTAAAAGTCCTAGGTGGTGACTAGGGTGGTTACTACTCTGGATGCCATGAATGTGAAGTGTCTAAGTGTTCTGGTCCTTAAAGTCTAGTTTGCAGAAAACCATCAGCATCACTCGGAGTTCAGTTAGGCAAGCATATCTTTGAGTTCCGTCTCAGGTGTTGAATCAAGAATCCTGAGGGCAGGACTCAGCATTCTAACATACTCTAGCATTTGTGGACCATTGCCCTAAGAGAGCAAGACAGGTATGTTAGTATGAACATGAAGTGAGAACTGAGCTAGAGGTTCAGGTTTATGACCTGCATGATTTAGTTAAAGTGGTCCTTGAAGCCAGGAGCATAAATCAGCTCTCTCATGAACATTATATTTAGTGAAAAACAAAAGGTCAAGTCATGGGATCAGCTGAGGTGCTCACTGGTAGGAGAATGAGCAAAGAAAATAATGCACATGTTGAGTTTTATTTTCAAAAAGAGTGAAATTCTGTCACTTGTGGTATTGAGGATGGAACTGGAGAATATCGTGCAAAGCAAGGTGAGGTAGTCATGAAAAGGCAAACACTACATGTTCTTACTCACACTGATCTTGGTGGTCACTGGAATATGTAAAAGAGAAGAGGAATGGATAATGGCTGGGGCTGAGTAAGAAGTTCCTGGGTAAGGCACACAGGAGGAGTGAGCCTGATGTTGCACACGTGTGTGCACACGCACACGCGCGCGCACACACACACACACACACACACACACACATGGTGGGGTGACTGGGGTTTCAGCTATACTCCACACGAGAAAGAAGAAAGAAATTGAAGCTTCCTAAGACAAAGAGATGATGAATGTTCAACAGGGAGGAAGTGCCCATTCTTGGCGGTTGCCATGAACACTGAATTATGTGTCATGGATAATGAGTGTCCGTCCAGTCATCGCCCTGTACGGCATAAAGATCTACAAATAGTGTCAATTTGAAAGCTTTCTGGAGAAATTTTGATAAGAATATCTTATTTTAAATCTGAAGCAAGTATAACAAAATGTCTGGAATTTCATGCTTAAGTGATGGACATTTGTTTTCAGCTAGATTACACTATTTATGTACAATTAAACTATTTTATAAGAAAAAGTATTTGAAATAAACTCTTGGGTAAAGGAGCTTGCTGCAAAGCCCAATGACCCAAAATCTATTGTCAGAACCTGCATGGTGGATAGAACTGAATCCCTCAGGCTACTTTCTAATCTCCATGTACTCATCAGCTCATGTTCACCTCCCCTGTAAGAAATCAATCAATCAATCAATCAATCAATCAATCATTTAATGAAATGCCACTGAAATAAAGTTTTTAAAAGAAAGGGCAATCACCACATTTTTGGAATTGTGTCACAGTATCAAGCACAGGTAGCAGTGAAGGAGAGCCCCCAGAGAGGACAGTGTGCTTCGCACATAAGCAGCTGTACTAGGGCATCTCAACAATATTGTCACATAAGCAAGACCTGAGCAATGACAACAGCAATAGACATGCCAGTGTTGGGGAGGTCCACACAAAGGCCACACCTAGATTTATACCGTGAGGCATTAATGACTATGAAGAGAGGAAGAATCAGACTACTTCAGGGATGAGACCCATGATATGTGATCCAATTCCAACTGGTCAAACCTCAAGGCATATACATGCAATACTAAACAGACTCACAAAGGTTTATCTGTGTATCTCTTCCTGTGTGTGTGTGTATGTATTACAATAGCTAAGAAAAAAGAGGCCATGAATTTAAGAGTGAATGGGGCATGTTCGAGGAGTTGGAGGAAAGGGGAAATTATGTTAATACAGTATGTGAAATTCTCCTTTATGAAATTCTCAAAAAATGAATAAAATACAAAACAAGAGGGGTTGAATTTTAACATTCTTTGAAGCCCGCAATAAAACTAGATTTCCGTTTCCTTCTTTTGCTTATATGGTCCTCTTCCTACCAAATGTGAACATATTTTGACTTTTGTAAATAAAGAGAGAAAACAATAAAATTGTTTAGAAAAGACAGAAGATATCTCACGACTGTGAAACAACGCAAAACAGACGTGAAGAAAATGCGGTTTTGAGATGAAAAGCTCCATTGTGAGGCCGTAAACTGTAATGGGGCTGGGAAATTGGGTGCTTCAGAAAAGCGAAGCAGCTCACTGGAAGATGGGTTCCATAAGCTCACAGAATGTAAAAACAAAGAACAAGAAGCAGGGCAGAAAGCGAGCAGACAGGAGGTGTGGGACCCAGAGACCCAGGTAGCACAGGTCAGGGTGGCTCCTATGGCTGCTCGCCGAGACTTTCTGGCTCAGTAGCTGCAGATTCTGACTGATCATCCTGTGAATCTGGACAGTCATGCTGCTTACAACCCAGCAGGGGCTAAGCACTGTCCCTCAGGTGAACACTAACCTGTGGGTTGCAGGTTCCTGCCCACTCTCCCAGGCTGTCTCTGTTCTTCATCTCAAGGTGGCTGGAATGCAGCAGCCTCCACCAGCAGCCCCTGCTTCTCTGTCTGTCAGGTCTCAGTGCAACTTCAGCCTCGGGAGTGCTCCGTTCTTCCTGTCCGCTAAGTTCATGCCATTTTAAATACCTCTAATTGACTGTGCAGTTTCTACCACAAGGTGAACTTAGTGTGAACAGGACCACGCCACGTCCATTTCCCTTGTTCTGTTAAATACAACACAGTCCCTGACACACAGTGGGTACTCAACAAATTAGCCACTGCTGCACACATGTCTTCATAGGTATTTAATTAATTAAAACATTTACTTTAACTTGCTGTGTATGAGTGTTTTACCTGCCTGTGTGCCGCATATGTACTTGGTTCTCATAGAAGGCAGAACAGGGTGTCCGGTCCCTCAAAACTGAAGCTATGGATGGTTGTGAGCCACCACATGTGTGCTGGGAATCAAACCCATGACTTCTGGAAGATCAGCTAATGCTCTTAACCGTTGAACCATCTTTCCATCCCTCCTTTAATAAAGACCTATTGGTTTATGTGCATGAATGCGTCGCCTGCTTTTGTGTCTGTGCACCGGTGTGAACGGTGCCCACAGAGACCAAAAGAGGGTGTCAGGTCCCCTGGAATTGGAGCTATGGAGACTTGAGAGCCACCAGTAAGTGCTGGGAGATGAACTTTGGGTCCTCTGGAGGAGCAGCCAGCACTGCTAATCTCTGAGCCACCACTCCAGCCCTATTTTGTTTTTATTGCATGAATGCAGGCATGAGTGTGCCACAGTTTGTCAGGTACACCGATGGGACTGGTCAGGAGACAACTTGTCAGAGTGCTCTTCTTCCACCAGGAGAGTTGAGCATCAAACTCAGGTCGTCAGACATTCGTGGTAAGCATCTGAAGTGGCTGGGCTGTCCTTCTGGTTCTTCATGGGTCTTTTAAAGGAAGGTGAAAGATGGAGAGCCCTACATCTGTGTGAACACCCCTGCCTTCCACAGGCCCTACCAGATGTGAATGTTTAATTGCAGCTCCTCCTACTGCATAAATGAGTTTCTGGGAGTCAGCTAACTGAATTTTAGAAGCTGTGCTGTCCATTTGGAGTGAGTGGTCCAGATGGTCTGAGGAATGAAGCAACTTGAAAACTGCCTGGTATCATCTCAGCGAATAGTGTATCTGTGATAGATTCTCCTCCACCTCGCAGCAGCGGTGAGCTTTTAATCATGTTGCTTCCACTCCATCTTCTCAACCATTACTACTCAAATTGTGTCTTAGAGAGGCCTATTGATTTAATGGCTAGTTAACAGATAAGGTTTTCTTGTGTAATCACAGGTCAGCACTTCCTAATCTGTATTTACCATCTCTCATAAATAAATAAATAATCTAATTACTTAATTACTGACCATCTCTCGTCACCAGATGAAGATTCTTTTCCTACAAAACAGGTTCACTCCTGAATAAGGAAAGGATTAACCAATTCCCCAGCAATAACTGACATTATGATGTTTCAAAATGTTTCCAAAATCTTCTTTGCCTCTTTTATTTTATATTGTCTGTAGCAATCATCTGTTGTTGTATTTCACATTTCTCCTTTCCCCTAACAGAGCATACAATAGTAAATGTTTGTTCCACCTCAGCTTCTGTAGGGTCTGGATGCAGATCAGCTGTACTGGTGCAGACAGCTCATCTGGATCCTTTCGCTGAGGGTGCTTTATAAGAGTGTGGTGACATCAAGACCTGGCTAATGTATATACATTAAATATAGTAAATACACACAGAAATAAAGATTTGTGCAGAAATGGACAAGTTGATCAGTTGGTGAGAATAACGAACTAAGATAGGATCCAGAGAAAGGGGAAACCTTGTACATGGACATTTGATATATGGAAGAGGACCATTTGGAAGTTTTTACAAGCAGATTACTCCGTGTAATGGGCTTAATTTTTCATATGGTGACAAATGAAGATAAATTCTACTTCTCACTATGTACAAAGACCATCACTGAACAATAAAACCTTAGAAGAAAATATCTTAAGTTAAAATTTTTTTTTTTTAATCTCTGATTAGGAAAAAGTTTTTTTAACATGCAGAAAAATATGACTTAAATTAAAGTGATTTAAATCAAGGCAGTCAATTTTAAACAAAAGTTTTAAAAAAAGCCCAGAGGGCTATTATATCTAATCATATCAACTATAGCATGACAATTACTAGGATATTATACCGTAGTGAAAAGAAAGTGTGATTTTTAAGCATTAATGGTACATGTAAGAATTATAACATACAGTGAGTGGCAGTGAAACAAGTTTTTCTGTATTTTCAAGTTCTGATAGGCATGTTCCTCTTTGAGATTCCAGGGTGATACTACAACATTCCCAGGAGTTCATAGATATGTCAAAGCTATGATTATTTTAAAATTACTTCTAGCAATCTTCGAACTCCATTATTTGGTTAGCTAAAGTCCACGTTTAAAGAATAAGATACATTAGGTTTGAGTAGTGCTTGCAAAAACTACAGCCTATGGAAAGCAATAGTCCAACAATGAAAAACAAAATTTAAAATTCAGTTCTCCTAGTATACTCACAGGTTCTCATGCAACCACAAGTAACCACTGCCCATTGAGGATTTATTTTGCATTAAAACTGCGTGAGGAGTCAGAGGACTATATATGAACTATGCGTGAGCTCCTTGGTGTAGGGAGTGAGTGTGTGCTGAGCAAATGTGTATTGCTTGCTATGGGTATGGCCATGTCAAGGAGTCCAGTGTCTCAGACCCATAGGAGTGGAAAATCATTCCTCTCTTGGGTGAAGCTCACAGAAATGGCAATGTCTTCCTCACCTGCAGATGTTGACAGAGTACAGAAAATGTCCACTGTAACTTCCTTCCTCCAGATGTTTACAGCCAAGACTGCTCCCATGCAGAGCCTGCGCCTACCGTGATTAGATAAACCTACCTCCCATCTAGCTGAATGCAATAACTCTGCTTCCCCATTCAATTGTGTATAATACACAGAGCTCCCAGGATACTGTGGCTTCTCCCTCCGAGAGTCCACCCCATCCAACCTCAGCTTTTCTGACTTGTCTCTCTGTGTTTTGTCTTTTCTTCATTCTCTCACTGCTCAACAAGTCAGTCTGGAGCTGTGCAGAAGGCCCAGGATGCACTTTATCTTGGGAAACAACTCACTGGAGCCTCTACTGCCCAGAGCACACAGGCACACTGGGCAATACCTAATGGAGTCTGATGCCGAGACTTCTCTCTGGGAGACTGCTATCCAGTTCCCTTCAGTTGGTCCAGGTCTTCTGCTCTGTTTCCTAGCTCTTCCTTCACTGGCTGTCTACCCTGTGTCAGGAGTTTGCTTCAAGCTGGCACCAGGCCTAGTTTTGTTGGTAAGCTTTTTTTTTTTTCCCAAAGAACTAATTATGTGCATAAATTATAATATGTCTCACTTTTCTAATTCTCACACTGACATTTTTTAGAAATTAGGAGGGGGGGAAACAAAACCCAACCCAAACCAAACCAAACCAGACAAACAAAAAAACCAATCCCCTCCCCCCCCAAAAACCCTAAAAAACAAAAGACAAAACAATGTAAAAATTCCCAAGAAACACACAGAGATGGAAATCCTGTCTGGACACAAAACTAAAAGCGATAGGCAGTACAAAGGCGCTTGTATAAATCTCTGAAGTGTGAAAAGAAATCAATGGAGATGTGATGTGACAATGGTCGCTTAGTGGATAACCAACAGCAGAACCAGAAAGCCACAAATGGGTGGGAGCTGGTGACTGCGTTCTGGCTCTTCACCTGGTGACAGGAGTCAAGGGTTTCTGGCACTCCTGATCACAAGTGATATGCTGTATCAGAAAGATGCTCCGGGAGACAGAGGAGCGACCACTCAACAGAACAGATCACAGAGACTGTTTACCTTGCTGTAGGTTTGACACAGGAGAGGAGGGGAACCAGTTCATCTCTATTAAGGATGCCACCTTGTCCCTCTGTCGCACACATGTTCATATTTGGTTAGAGGGTCTTTCCTGTCTTCAGCCTTATTCCTTGGTCATCCATCTAAGGTGGAGGTTGTAGTCTCTGGGGCAATATTGCCAACGGCTGCCTGGAAGCTGGTTAGAATTACTCTTTCTGTAACCGAAACTCAGACCTATCAATCAACATCAAGGAAGGTCTCAGCAGGGTCTGTTTTTAACTAGTCCTCTGAGGAGTCTGTTGGGAGCAGTTTGTGAACTATGGTTTTACAGGTGAAAGTTCAAGTCCTCAAGTAGCCAAATTTGGACAATCACTATAACTGTAAAAAAAAAAAAAATCCAACCTAAAGCAAATACAAAGGGCCTGCCCTACAGGGTGGGCAGTGTTTCGGGCAGGGAACTATCACTATGAGCCTGTAGGAATTCCAACGTTCCTTAAGAGTTACAAGCCTGCTCCCAAACACCAGGAATGAAATCATTCTGAGTTCATTCTTTGCTGCAGTCAAATGAGTCAAAGTGTGTGCCACTGATCGAAATCGAATGGGAGCCTGAAGACGGCTCACTAGAACTCACATAGAGGACAACTGGGCAAGCATCTGAAATTCTAACTCTCTACATCAAGATGGAGGTACTGCCAGGAGGCTCTGAATCTCAACCTCTATATGTACACTTTAGATATGTGCATGTCTGCCAGGACATGCACATATATACCCACTAAAATTTTTAAAAGGAAAAAAATCAAAATGTTTTTTTCTTTCTCCCTTTTGCCTTCATGTAAGAGATACAGTTTAAGTATTTTTCAGGCTTCTCTCATGTAGAGCAAAACACTTCGTCATAGCAAAGTATTCAGAAACTTGTAGGCAAATTCCTTATTGTCTTAAATCTGATAGAGTGCACGGTACAGTGCATGCCACAGCCTTCAGTCTATAGTGTTTGGGAATGGCTTCTTATTGTGATAAGAGACACAGATAAGAGACACTATGTAACTGATGTCAGGCCTGGTATCTTGAGCAGCAGATTCACATTAAATGGCCATCTATCACCACTTCCTATTTCCAGAACTTTTTAATCATCTTAGACAGAAACTCTGAACACACAAGCAATAATAACAGCTCATTATCTTCCCCTAAGCCTAGAGATCTCTATTTTTCTTGTCCCTAAAAACTTCATATTCTTATGTAATGCGATCATACAGTGTTTGTCCTTTGTATCCAGTGCATCTCACTTTGCAAGTGCAGCAAGGCTGAGTTATATTCCATTCTTGTGCCCGCCACATTAGTTACCTGTCAAGAGATATCTGTCTCATTTCAACTCCAGCTATTCAGACTAGTCCTGTTGTGAACCTCTCTCTAGGTATCTTCCCAGGTCTCTTTTCAATTCTTTGGGAGCAGCTTTGCCTATGAGTGGAATTGGCGTGTTGAATGGCAGTTTTGTTTAACTATTTGAGGAACTGACAGGTAGCATGTTTTGGACCATTTCTACCAACATCCTATGAGACATCCAATCAGGAATATACTTTATGTACTAATCTCATGTGATTTTTGTCCAGGATAACAAAATATGTAAAGACTAGTTTTCACCTACAGGTAAAGAGCAGTGGTTAAATAGAAAACAAAAGTAAGAGGTAAGGGAAGATTTGTAGTTTCTTTCTGTTTGGCAAACTTTCCAGGAATCTGCAAGTGCTGCTGGCACAAACTCCTTTGTCAGTAGGTAACGTGAAAATTGAATTTGCTGTTGGTGATAAAGTTCATGCCTGTTTTCTTTGGGGGGACATTGATTTGAGATTATAGTCTACTGTAACCTGGTAATTTCAGTAATGCAAATGCAACAAAATGTTACTTTAAAATAGAGCATAAATTCAATCAGGGGCCAAGGCAATTACGGGAACACACTCTATTCGAATGTCCTTCTGGGGCGCTGTGGCAGCTGCAGCCAGTATTGAACAGGGGGGAGCAGCAGCTGCTTACACATGCCCTAGCAAGGCGAGGCTTTGGAACTCCATCATAGAACATCTCCTGGGCAAAAAGAAGGCCAAAATTGCTGGAGAGGGGGAAAGCTAAGGGCTCCAAGTAAACTTCGTCTTCAAGAACAACTCAAGGTGCTAAGACGGAGCCTGGATGCTGCTGCACATCCAGTTCTGGGCTCTGTCTTGTAATCAGAAAGGTGATTTAGGTGGAGATGAGTGAAAACACGCCTGTGTTTCCCAGTGTATTAGTGGCTCATATCCAGCCAAGACAGGCGGTATTTATTAACTCAGCTTTCATTTAGAATATGCTTGAGTCTTGGCCTTTCTAAAGACATTGTTAGGGTTTAAGCCACCTGTGGGTTAGAAGACTGTCATTTTTTTAGAAGGATGCCCCTGATCAGTTCAAAATCCATAAAGTTTCCTCAAAGCCAATTACTTGTAGCTTATAGTTTTGGCAACAAAATACCTTTCATTGAAAACTGCATAATTCCCCAATTAGGAATATGAGAATGAAAGGCATTTGGTCCGGCCTCAGGACCGGTCTGTGAGTAGGTGGGCTGTCACTGCCTGGAACTCTGGTGACCTCATACTCTGCCAAGAGCACACACCAGGCAGAACAGGAGCTACCTCACTAATTCAACAAATTGTATCTATGGTCTCATCTGGCCATCCCCAGTGGCCCAAGAGTGTGACTTTTGGTCATTACACTCAGCTGTATATGTGGTTGTCATGTGAAAAAGTCAAACAAAACAGACACAAAATCAGTTTGTTGTCTGGTAAGACAGGGGGGCTTCAGAGCAAGGAGGAAGACCCCAATGCCCATGGGGTAAAAACCAGAAAGGTCAATTTAGTTTATTAAAGAGCTGATCCTTTTAGGTTCAGGATATAATATACTTCCTTAAATGCCATCTAATAGGAAATCAGAAACAGCCCAAAAGCACACTATTCCCTCTGGAGAAATTGACACAAAATTAGCAGTAACAGACCAGACTCCAGCCCTTTTCAGTACAGAGGCCTGCCAAGAAAATACCATTTAGTTTCTCAGAGTCAAATTTGGAGCCTGGAACATGGAGGTGTTCTGGTAGGCATATATTTATCTCTATCTACCTATATGTGTGTATGTATATCTGTATAGATGCAAAGTCAAGTATGTAGTATTTTAAAGTAATATGATAGATTCGTGGTGTTTTAGGAAAAGCACAAAGAAATATACTTGCCCATAAACAGCACATCAGGGAACATATATGAGCCAGATACTGGCTTTGTGGCTTAGTAACATAGAGATAGATCAACTAAAAAGGTTCATGAAAGAAGAATGAATGGGCTGATACAAAGGTGAAGGTTCCAGGGCTAAGTTATGATAAGAGGGGGCCCTTAAGAAAAGGCCCCAATCAAAAGGCTAGTCAGAGAGAGCAGACCCTCACAGCAGCAGGACTCTCATGCACCAGTGGTGTTTGCTAATAAGAATAGACACACAATATGTCCTACATACAGTCTTCATATGGAATGTACCCCATCCCTTTGTGGCTGGGAATACTGGTTTATCCATGTGAAGCAACCTGAGAACACATTGGCTAGTGAAACCATGGGGCCCCATAATAGGCTTGCAACAATGCTAAGAGATCGAGCATGTCAGTGAGATCTTTACCTAGAAGAGAGCTGCACATCCTTTATACCCTAAGCAAGATGATGAAGGGTTGGAGACATTGAAACTAAAAGGAGAGTGTGCTTACAAGTCTTGGAGCTGAAATGATGGGAATGCATCATGGAGGACTAACCTTGGGCAAGCTCAGCACTGTGCAAACCATAGGACAGAGCCCATGGAGCCTTGGTGCCTAAAGAACCCAAGGAAAATTGAATATGCTCAGGTATGAACTGAATTAAGAAAGCCCTGGAGACAGTGTGAAGGGAGATGGGAAGTGGGAGAATCGCAGACACAGGAAACGGGATCTGAGGAACCACACAGTCCAGTAAGGTGGTCTAGTACCATGCCAGTGTGGGACCCAGAAATGGTACTGGTTTGGGAGAAGTTTACAGGTTATAAATTTTGTTTAATTATGAAGTAAGAAAGAGCCAAGAGCCAAGGATGATTTGAGAACTGCAAGTCTTGGAAAGAGGGAGGCCAGAGAAGGGACTCTTTCCATGTGAGCACTGGGCAGAAGAGCTGGGAGTGCCGTATTGCACAGAGCAATGTTGGAAGGCCATGTGCACACCCACGTGGGAAGGTCCATTGGATTGTCAGGGAGACGCTACGAAAGTTGAAGTAATGTTCAGGACTGGAAGTATAGGTTTAAACCTATTCCAACCCTCAGTCGTTACATGGACACGCGTTAGGTCCCCAGTAATTGTTTTTGTTGTTGCTACGTGTGGAAGCTGAGTTTGTGTTTTCAAGATAGCTGAGTGGCCTTTTCTTCTTATCTGAAAGCAGAAAGATAAAGTAGTGCCCTTGGTACAAGAACAGGGGAGAGAAAAACCAGCTCCCTTGCAACCTATGGCTCACTGTGGATTTGGATCAGGTTCCTCCCGAGTACGGAGCCTTAATGCTGGGTGTGCCGATGTGAAAGAGAAAGGAACCAGGACGCCCATCACTCTTTAAGGACGCTGTTAGAAAATTCACCAAATGAAGCTGCAGACTCCTCCTCCATGGAACCTGGCCTCTCAGGCTCAGCCTCACTTCTCTTAGTGAATGAGCGCCGTCTGAATGTCTTTAACCTAAGCAGGTTGTTTGTTTCCTCTGTGAGGTGTTCTTCCCAGAGAAATCTGTTGTTTAGTGTATACAGGTTGATTTGGTGGGATGATATTTGTGTGCAGTGTTATGTAAATAGATGTATAGCCCATCTTTCTGATAGTAGCATGGGCTATAATTAGGATTATGTGCCCATGAAGAGAGGGGAGTGTGTATGTGTGTGTGTGTGTGTATGTGTGTGTGTGTGTATGTGTGTGTGTGTGTGTGTGTGTGTGTTCACATGCATGTGGAGGGCCAGGAGGTGGGAAGAAGCAGAAGTGAACCCGTGCTAAAGTTCTTGATGTAAAGAAAGTCGCCAATTCACAAAGGAATTTGATTATCTCTATCCATTATACACACACAGTGAGCGAGCGTGCTCCTCGCCATCTGTCATCGATTTCATTTACATCGCCAGCACCTGGCCTGTTTATCTGCTACAGTCGTTTCTTCACCCAATTCTTACGCTGCTTTAATAAAATACAGAAATGTTATTGTTAAAAACCAATTAATTTACAATCCTCCACAGAGATAGTATTACTTATAATTCAATTTGGCTTCTAATGATCTGCTTTCTTGCAAAATGACTTAATTCCTGTGTCAAAGATTAGTTATTAGATATTACCCCGCTGTACCAGCCATGCACTGCTGAGGCGGCAGAGCAGCTTGGGATGTCCCCGGCCATTAATCAGAAGTCGGAGTCTTTGCTTGTTTAACTCTTCAGGAACTTGGTCACAGGTTTACTGCTCTTAACTCACTCGGTCAAATATTCCCTTAACTCTTTTAGATTTCTCTTCACCTTTAATTAAAAATCTATATGTACATATATAATTTGAAAATATTGCTGGCTCTGTGTGTATCTGTAACCATTTTTGTTTGACTGTTGTGTATGCATGTAACTTTTCTGGCCAGGTGTTTTTGTGAATGAGGTGTGTAAAGGTCCCCCACTTTGTAAACTCTGGTCTCTAGCTGATAACTCGGTTGGGTTTCCCATGACACAGAGTGGGGAGGGGTGGGAGTTGGTTCCCTTGTTCTAACAGATCATCTGCACCCATCACAGAGGCAGGCCTGCTCAAGAGAGGCAGTCTGGCAGCCCTCAGCCGCTTGTCCACACATTTCACAAATGGAATTGCTAAACATATGGCTATAACCAGCATATTCTAGAAACATCAGCTTGGGCTAGAGGTATCTGAGAGAAAATTTATTCTTACAGATTGAAAATCCTTAAATGCCTTTAAAATACTTTTTTCCAGCAAAACATTCTTAAGTTGCTCATGCCTTTACTTTTTCAGACCTTCTGATGTAACCCAGAGTTGAGCACGAGAACTCTGACTTCCTTTGTCAACGTAGTTTGTGTTATATACAATGCAGAATACATGTCCAGTACTGGGGGACATGTATTTAAAACATCATACTCCGCAGACAGAAAATATAAACTATAAGCATTTATGTTTATAAAGTATTTTGAATCATGGCTATAAAGACATGAACCTGCCCTGTTTCATAGCAACTATGTTGCTATGAAGAAAATAGGAAACTCAGACAATAAAGACAGAGGATCAATTTTACCTGAAGAGGGGCGTTTCCTTCAATTTGCAGTGTCTCAATTAGTGGAGCCTGAAGAGGCCAGAGAACTCAATAGAATGGGCAGAAGGCAGAGCTCCAATGACTGTGAAGGGGAATTCTTTTTCCTAATGAGCTAAGACTCCACTATTCTACATTTACAGACCCCAGTTTTTAAATCGTTCATTCGCCCATCTTATACTTGGCTTTAGTTTGATGAAGTGTGGCTGCTGCTGACCCTGAGCCGAAGCTGTGTTAAAGCTATAGGGGGTGATTGAGGTGGTGGCAGGCTCATTCTGACTTGTCTGGATTGCATTACATTCAAAGCATGAAATGCTCATTATTTTACAAAACCAGAGGACCCAGCTCTGTGAGGGGGAGAGCTAGAAACCTACTTTTTTCTTTGTACATGAACTAAGGGAAGCAAGCCCAGCACCTCTCAGTTCACTTACGTGTGTATCATGGCTTCTACAACTGCTCAAGCCTATTGGTAAACTCTGAGATGATTTTGTCTCTCATCTGGAATGTTGCTCTTGGCACCCCAATAAACTACAGGCAATATCCTTTGCATCTTGTCCTGTTTGCTCATAGATATTCCCCACCTTTCTACTGCTGAAATCAAACCCAAGAGACCATTCTGAATTACACCGTGCTGCTTTAGAACTTGGAAGAATTAAAAATTAAGTCTGATGGAGTCAAAGAGAGAAAATTACAGAACAAATGGTATTGAAATTAGTTTTATGGTTTCTCAAAAGCTCAGATCAATGTGACTTAAACTTCTTTTGGGACAACAAATAATAATTCACACTTCTGAATGATTGCTCTGTATGCAAAATAGGGATGGGAACTAGGTAAAAATTATGTCTCCCTCCAAGGAATAGTCCCCCAATAAGTCCTGTTTTCCAAAGTTGATTCCTCAAATCCAGACACCACATCATCAACCTCAGAAGCAGGATTCGAGCCAAACAAGCCGCAATCTAATATGGAAATGTGGTCCTGGCCCCGTCCTGTGCCATTCCTCTGAATGGGCTCACCTGCACCCATCCCTCCTAGGAGAAAATTTCAAACAGAGTTAGCTCCTTAAACCTTCTAATTAAAATGAGAACTCCCCAGGCTTCCATGACTCAGCCTCAGAAAAAGATTATTAGGAATTTAATGGGGGAAAATATAGCATCCCAGACCATCTGTGACCCAGGGCTCTGTGCGAATTTAAAGAAAACTGGAGGGAGGCAGCATACACTCCAACGCACGCTTGAGGAGTGCTTTGTAGGGGCTGCAATAAATCAACATAGTTAGAGTACAGCCTTTTTCAGATTTAATTACTGTTACATAATTATTAGCAAAGCATTCTCCTCTGAAACTGTAAAACTCATTACATCAAAAATCCCCAAGCTCCTGATGGAATTTATGAACTAGTTCCTTCCTTCCTAGCTCTGGGAAAACTGAGGAATGGAGTCCAGATTTGTCTCCAGCTTTTTAGGAGCAGAGGGGGATTCCTCCCCCTGCCTGGCTTGTACCATTTAAATGGGTTTCTGAATTGAATTTTTTTTATAGATTATTATCTTAGACATTTCTGTACGGTCTCACCTAGGTACCTGTTCAATTGATTGCATTCCACTGCCAGGTAGGAGGCACTAAGCAAGGGCAGTTCCAAATATGCTGACAAGAAGTTGGCAAATTTTCAAGAGAATCTGAGATAAATGCTCTTTAGCTGTCTATGATTGTTTTTGAATGTTCGGAGCAGGTAACAGACAGGGCCTGACTTGGAAAGGCAGATATCAACACGGCAGAGATGTGTTTATAGTTGTTCACGGTACCTTTAGAGTACCATGTGTCACGACGGCATTCCATTGAGCTGACTGTGGTGGGGTTTGTAATAATCAAGGCTTTTTCTCTGAAGAGCCAGTTGTTAAATCCTTGCCAGGGAAGTACTGTTACTGTGTTCAATGATGACATAGAGCAAATGTCATTCCTGTTGACTATCCAGCTCCAGCAGACGTGCCAGTATAAATCTCCTTCAAGGGTGCATATACGCATGAAATATCAACAAAAACAGACTTCCTTAAAGTCTGTCTTTGGCTATGGTGCTTGTTCTTGGAAGTGGGCTTCCATGGAATCGGGACTGCTTGAGAAGGCAGGTGAGAGCATTCGGCAGGAACTGCTCACTCCTGTGTGAGTCTGCAGCTCTCTGGGATCCTTGCCCCTTACCTGCAGAGAACAGCAGCTGCTAGAAAAAGCGTTTGCTCCCACACTCTGAATATCCAGCCAGATGTTTTCTGTTGTATTTGGACGCTCTCCTGGGATTAGCTCATCAGAGTGAGAGGAAGATAAAGGCAGCTGAGGCTTGACAGTCAGCCGCCTTGTACCGGCTCCCCTGTTTCTGCATGCCTACTTAGTGTCTTCTTGCTAACCCCAGACAGCCTTGGTTTCTCTCTGGGGATCTTCTTGTCCATGTTCCTGCAGGTCTTCCACTTGGTCTTTCTACTTGTAAACACCAGTGCTTCCAAACGAAATGACTCCTTACTTGGAGCCCACCCTGCATTCTCCATATCTCTCTTCTTGATACACTATTGACAGTGTCTGAGGGTCTGGTTTGGTGTTTAGTGTGAACCTTGTGAACTATAGATTGTCCGTTGATCATTTTGTTTTCTCTTCTAGTAATCTGTCTTTACCAACTCTCACTACTTATTTTGTTTTTAAGGTTGCCTGCTCCTTCTTTTTATATTCAGGAAATGTCATAGCTGCTCAGATGGCTTAGTGAATAATGTATGGAAACTCATCTTTTGTCTCCATTGTTAACTCTGTGGTTTCTGGATGTGGCACTTCTATTTGCTAGTTACGTGTCTCTTCCATGCACAAGTTCTTTGTTTGTTTGTTTTTTGTTGTTGTTGTTGTGTGTGTGTTTTTGTTTTTGCTTTTCTGGCGAAATTAACCATTGTTTACAGGTAGTTTCTAGTACTGAGCACTTTATGTAAGCGATATTGTGAAGAAGAGTGAAACTTCCTGGCTACCCAGGACAGAGGCTTGTGCTCTAACTTGGAAAACCTGTCTCTGGTGGCTAGCAGGAGGAAGAGTGGAGGTAGCAGCTGGGGGCCAGGATTTCCTCTCAAGACTTTCTCCTGCTTTCAAAGACTAATTTCTTGGTGAGCACGAGGTGATCGCTGCTTGCCTCTACTGCCCGTTTCCGTTTCCAAGCTTCTTCCTGAGGTTAGAGCTGTGAAATTGGTTTACTCTACAAACGCCAACTTCTGAGGCACTGGGGTGAGGGAACTGCTGTAACATAGTTTTTGGTCATTTAGTTCTTATATAACTGGCCTCTGTTGCTGCTTGGTTGACCACTGCTTTGGGCTGGAGGCAGTGCAATTTTGGATAGATCCTTATGGAGCTGGTACTCTCTCCCTTCCTTGGAAGGCTGTAGTTTAACATTTTAACATTTTGGGTTTTTTTTTTTTTTTTATTCTGTCACAGATTTAGGAATTTGCTTTTCATTCTCATCTGCTGGTGCACAGTTCCTGTCTTCTGTTGTGATTGATTGTGAGTCTCATCTTCCATCCTTGCCAACATGCTCATGGATATAGAAGGAAGTGATGATGACACATGGCCTCAGCAATCCCAACCCTGAAACCTGTGTCCTTTTATAAAATAGTATATTTGTGACTATAATTTAGCAAAACAGAGTTGAACTACGTGCACATGTAGAGTTTCAGTTCAGTGGTCTGAAGGTATATGGTTGATAAACAGGATTGATCACACAAAATACCAAGAGTTTGTGATGAGGAAACCTAACATACACCTGCTTATCCACTTCACTTTTTCTTACATTAAACCAAAGAAAATTCTATTTTTATGTAAGCTTATTATAGGGTTTGAGACACATCAGAAAGAACTCTGTAATACTTACTTCTTTCTTAAAATTTTTAAAACTTTTAGACATGTATTAAGTGACGTTTATTTTATTTTTTTCATATTTTAGTAGGAAATCATTCTGAAATAATCTATGAAACATTTTTTTGGAGCTAGAATAATTGGAATCTAGACTTTAATATTTGATGACATTTAATCCATTTTATATAATATACTGTGCTAAGTCCTTTTTATTGTATGCAGCTTATAACCATTTTTAATTACTATGAATAATGTTGCAATAAGTGTCTCTGTCTATATAGCTTTTATTTTCTGTGAATGATCTCCTTAGAATATATTCCCAAGGGTAGCATTACTGGAGCATCATGTATATGTATATGTATATGTATTGTATATGTATATGTATATGTATATGATGTATATGTATATGTATATGTATATGTATATATGTATATGTATATGTATATGTATATGTATATGTATATGTATATGATGTATATGTATATGTGTGTGTGTATGTATATGTGTATATATTTATTTATTTTATTTATTTACATCCCAAATGTTGCCCTACTCCTGGTACTCCTTCGTAGAGTTCTTCTCCCTTCCCCCCCTCTCCTTCACCTCTGAGAGGGTGTCCCTCCTGGGCATCCCCCACTCCCTGGGACATCAAATCTCTACGGGATTAGGCAAATCTATTCCCACTGAAGCCAGACAAAGCAGTCTTCTGCTACATATGTGCCAGGGCCCACAGATCAGCCCATGTATGCTCTTTGGTTGGTGGCAAAACAAGGTCATCATGATTTTTGCAGGCAAATGGATACAACTAGAAAATATCCTGAGTGAGGTAACTCAGACCCCAAAGGACATGCATGGTATGTACCACTAATAAGTGGATATTAGCCAAAAAGTACAGAATACCTATGACACACTCCATAGACCTTAAGAAGTTTAACAAAAAGGAAGGCCCAAGTGAGGATGCTTCAATCCCACTTAGAAGGGGGAACAAAATAGTCACTGAAGGCAGAGAGAGGGAGGGAGGGACAGAGGAAGGGAGGAAAAAAGGGGTAGGATCAGATATGGAGGGAGACAGGAGAGAAACCCAGACAGGGGAATGAAAGGAAATATGTAATGGGGGGGAGGGTAGAGAGTGGGGAGAATCTCTAGACTCCCCTTCCACATTAGCACATCTACTCATTACCATTGTTCTGTGAGACAGTCTCTCCAGGCTAGTTTTTAAGTAAAAGGATGTATAGTAAAGATGATGAGGAAGGATTCTAATCTTCAGCAGAATTCTGTTAGAACAGGAAATTCTGAACTATTATTGTAAATAATCAATGATAGAATGGAGAGTCTGCTCTGCGATCACATGGCCAGTGTATTTCAGTTTATTTGCCATGACAATTAACCACTTGGAGAGTTAGTCTGTTTGTGTAGTTTTCGTGTTCTGTTGGGTGGATGGGAGACGTTCAGTGGAAATCTAGAATTCCAACACCCGACTGAGAGAATAAACACCATGCCTTAAATTGGTCAGTGTGGCAATGCAGAGGGACCCTGGAGGCTTGCAGATGAGACCAATCTTTGCTACACTCATGGCTAATTTGATATCCTGCTCGCCATGATCTCCTGTCAGTGTAACACTGTGTGACCTGCCAGTGTCTCAGCCATGGTGTGACCAGGCTAAAGACAAAGCAATTTGTTCAGTCAAACCTATTTTGTTTCTATCTGACTCCGGTTTTATAGAAACTCATCTTGGCTTGATCCAAGCTCATTTTTATCACAGTCTACAGAGAAGGTGTTTGATTAACAGTGACATGGATCATGCGTCCAGCCCTGATTGAATCAAACCCTGACTCTGGTTCGGGCGTTATTGTCAGCATTGGAACTCTGTTATCTCATGTACCTCTCCTATGAACCTTATGAGGAAGAGGCAGCTACTTTGGTTACATATATGTGAGGAAACGGAGGCCCAGGAAGAATACGTCACAAAGCTTCCATGTCGAGGAGGTGTGTTACCTCAGTGGAGTGCATCTCAGTCCACCTGTTTTTATCATCCCTGCTTCAAGAAACACAGGTGTGTCAGGCATAGTAGTGCACACCTTTAATCTCAGTAGTCAGGAGGCAGAGCCAGGCAGAACTCTTGGTTTCCAGGCCAGCCCAGTCTACATAGTGAGATCCGGGTTACCCAGAGATACGTAGAGAGATCTTGTTTCCAAACCAAAAAAACCATTAAAGTAAATAAAATATAGCTGTATTTGGAATTCTAGGAGCTACTTGTCACTATGGTAAAGTGATGAGCAGGCGCAAATAGCAGATACATTCCACTGAACTTACTCAACTTGGGAAGAAACTCCACATTTCTGTTAGAGACATCTATTGCTCATATACTTTGGTCTGTATTAGCTGTTGACTGTTGCCTTCTCTTAGTTTGAATACATAGGGTTTATGTGATGTCTCTGTTCTAGCTTTAACAATATCTTTCTCTATCCCTTTCAACTGTGGTGTGTCTATACCTGCATTGGACCTTAATTTTCCCACAAGGCTGGGACTCCCTACCTTTGAGTAACTATTTCATTCTAAACCTAAATTCATCACTGGAGCCTTTCCTATTAACAAGAAGGGAGATACCCGAAAAAATAAAAAGTGAAAACTGTATAATCAGACCCCCAAATGAGCATATACTTGAGTGGGAAACCCAGTACATTATAGATGTTTTAAAAGCTAGAAAACACCACACATTTTATGAAGTCGAAATGTGTATGTATAAATACTTAATAAATGATTGATGACATTAACGATATTCCTTCCTCAGGTATGTTTGCATGAATATTTGCTTGTGTGTTTTTTAATAGAAAAAGAAGCCAGTCTTTCTTCCCACCTTAGCTGATCAGAATATGACTTTTGCTTAGTGGTCCACAATTTTTTTTCTGTATTTTCTGTATGTATAAAAATAAATTTAATAATTAACAAGGAAGATATTCTTCACATATGTTTGAAACGAATTTGATAATTTCGCATTTGTTTATGGCACATTCTAAAATATCCTTACAAATGACAATTGACATGAATATTTTTTCCTTATAGCTTTATCAAATGTGCTATTGTGTCATGGGGGAAATGGTTGCTGCACTGAGACAGGATGGGACTAAATGTCACAATGACACAATGTGATCTTTGGAAGGACTTTCCACTGTCTAGCCGTGGCTTCTTGGCTTTCCTCCAGTATCACACATGGCAGCTACACAGTCCCTGTATGACCTGTTCTCTGCTGCTGCAGCTTTCTCTCTCAGGAAATGGCTAGCCAACGGAGGGTGAAGAAGAACATTTCCAGGGAAGCCAAATTGAAAATCTAAACGACCATTTTCTGTGTTGTATAACATGAATGTGACCAGAGAGCTAGTCAGAGTGATAAGTAATGGTCAACCACATGAATATATCAGAGTTAAAGCAACTAAATGTATCCTGTAGCTACACTTTCTTAGTCAGGTTCCTGAAATGTCAAGAATGTGTAGTGAAGAAGAGCTGAAGGGACACTGGCCGTAGCAGCCAGGATTCCCAGGTCCTTCAGTCTCCTGGTGAAAAAGCCCACAGGGATGTTACCCTAGCTTCAGGAGGATGCGTCAGTAGGACAGACACGACGGGGCTTGAACAGGTCTCCACACTGACTGCTCACAATGGCCAGTACACAGTGGGTAGACAAAGCCCCAGAATTTACTACTTGCTCCAATCTTACTCCTCAGTAAAGATCCTCAGAGCAAGACTGTCACCAGGCCATCAGGGTGGGCACCCAAAATACCAACCATCACAGAGCCAGATGTTAGAAGCCAGTGAAAAGAGGCCATTCCTGGGAGAAAGGAAACTAATCTATTGGTGAACAGAAGAGCAGTAGAATTGGGCACAGGGTGCTACCATCACGTGTGTCACACACTCCGAGAGAAGCTATTAGACCTGGAACAGCATACGACCCTGCAGTCAGACACCTTCTCAGCACTCATCCTGGCTGTCTAGTAACTGCTGTCAATCATCTTAATTTAGTACAAACACTGTGGCCTACAGAAACCCGGCTAAAGGATCTGAATGCAAGTCCACATTTTTCAATTCCAAGAAGTTGACTGAACGTCATTTTGGGAAGACTCAGCAGCAGTTCTTGCTGATGAATGAAGCCATCTTGGGTGTCTCATGACTTGTGCACAGCATTCAGCTCCCGATAGCCAGCCGCGCAGTTCCTTGTTTCAGCATGAGAGAGCCTGGCTTTGACATTCTGTTCAGCTCTGATTTATGTGGCTTTCTGGCTGCACATTGGCCAGGATGCCTGGGAGGGGAGATGGGAGCCTCCTCAGGACTTTGGAGTATGGTTCCCAGCTAACTATGATTGCCCTCTGCTTCCTTAGTTCCCTATATAGCAATCTGCACTTCCAAGCTCAGTGTTTCTCCCATGCTCAGATAGCTTGGAAGTGCTCACTAGTCCTATTAATAGTCTCTGAGTTTTCCTTCCTGGCCTTGGATCAAACTTTAACCTCAGCGATCTCTTAAATATAATATTTTCTAAATTTATCAGAGGGTTTTTTTTTTTTTTTTTAAATTTTTACTTAAATACATGAAAAGTAATTCCATTTCCTTCGGAAGTCTCTGGAGAAAAGGACATATTTGAAATATAACTATCTATTCCTCATGCCATGCAGGGCTTTTCCACACTGTCTGTGTATTAGACTCTGCATGGTAACTCAAGTGCTGGCATTCAGGAAGAATATAAGAAATTGGTGTTTTAAACTGATACAGAACCCAAAGAAGACTCTGCCTTCTCTCCTCTGACAAGAACATAAGATACAGGGCACATTCTGGATACAAGTATGTTTGGCTCAGCACTGTGCACCTGCTACCTAAGAATATTGTAGCGGATATGACAAGGTCCGGGCCTTAGAGTCCAATATAAAGTACAGATCCTTACATGGGTCACTCTGGGACTTGAAAAGTTCATAGAGTAAGTACAGTATGCAGTGACAGGGCAAGTACCCAGAAAATCAAGATAGGGTGAGGAACAGTTGTTCAGACTAGGGGTGTGTTTGTAGTGGGGGTCCACATATTCACTTTGTTTGATGTTTTCCTACCCAATGTCTTTTCCCAGCTCCTGTAATAAGCTGTCCAAACATGCCAGTGACTTGAGTTTGTTCCTGGCTGAGACCCTTATCCATATCGCACTATCTCCAAAGGGATAGATATAGAACATTGACAAACATCATCAAACTCGGTTTGTAGTAAAATGTTTAGTGGAATCTAGTTGATACTTAAGATTATAAAGCAACTATGATGCTATAATCATTTTAGGAAAGGTTGCACTTCACTAAAATAACAAACTTAGATATGTACCTGAGCTATTTTCAATAGTGAAAAGCAGAAAAAGGAGATTTGTTTGATGTGGCGACATTGGGAAGAGGTACATAGAGATCCAGTGAACCTTATAAGTCTGTCCTTCAGCTGGACATAATAGTAAGGTTTAACTAGAGGCTAAGAGATAAGCCTAACCTAACAGTTCAGCAAAGGCTGTGGTCCCTGCTTCCAGGTCACTCTTGCAAGGTCAATGACAAGCTGTAACTCTTTCTCCAGCGGAAGCTCTACCTCTGGGTTTCTCCAGGGCTCTAATTTCTTTTTCCTCCAGCAGGAGGTTCCTGAGAGAATTCTAATTTCATGGGGTGCATTCTTTCAATAGAGAGCCGGGGGGCAGGGTGTAGGTGGCAGATGTGTATGGTTGTGTACCCCAGTCTTTGTTTTAACTCTCCAATCTTGAGCTATAATATACATGTATCTGAAACAAAGATAAGCAGACTACAAATAAAAGTCAAGGTTAGAACATACCCTGTTAGTGTCAGGTAGCCATGCTTAGATCTTCATAATCTCTTGGCTTTTAGTTACTTTTAGAAGGGCTGGCACAAGCAACCTCACCTTATTGTTAGTTTGAAATAGGGTCTTGTGCTGAAAGCTAAACTTATAACCCTCCTGTTCAGCTTCTCAAGTCCTAGGATGACAAGCAAGCTTCACCATGTATAGTGTGATTTCATTTCAGTTCCGACAATTTCCCTTCTCTATGAGCAGTATTCTTTGAAGACATTGCTGATTAAGCATCTGATGGTTTGTTTTCTACTGTCCTCTATGACTGAGACTAGAGCTGTCCTGGTCATCTTATTTGATCCCATGTTGCAGAGGAAGGGAGGTTTCGTTAAGTGCCAACAAACACTTAGACTCAATTTTAAGAACTAGGAGGTAGAGAGGGAAAGACCCCTAGCTCACACACCTGAAGTTCGTTTTGCTTGTCCTATGGTTAATGTCTTACGTCTTAAAGCCATTGTTCAAGTTCCTTGGTCAGAAACTGTCCTTCTGCAGAATGCTAAGAAACAACAATTAGTCAGAAGGCTGTATAAAAACACAACTATCAAGAGAGGACACTTCTGCAGACCACTAACAGACAATAAGAAAATGTTCAGTTCCAAATGAGTTTCACTTTTGCTACTGTGGCTTTGTTAAGCTTTATAACTATTGCCTGTTATCCCAGACATTTTGAAAGGAAGGACTATGAGCCTGCCTGGGGAATACCTGGCTGTATGTGACATTGAGAAAGGAGACTAAGACAGGGTAATGTAAGGTTGATGAGGGAGGACACATGCAGGCAAAAAGACACATGAGCTATGAAAAGGATATGAACCTGTTTTTTCTTAGTTTCAACTGTACCACAGTTGTTATTTACTTTTCTTTGAGGTGGATAAGGGCATAAAAGTCTAATTGCAAGAGAGAGAGTGAAACCCTACATGAAGACACTTAAGTTTCAGAATGGACATCTCAACGTACAGAACTTCACTTAGATTTATGAAGTCTTGCGACTGGGCAGTGTTTGTGTGAGTCACTACTTTAATCTAGTGGTGTGATGTTTTTATCTGTGAGTTCATTACCACAAAGTGGTTTTATTTAATAATAAAATATCTGTCTGTAATTTCAAGTCTGCCACTTGCTAACAGTGCAAGCTAGTGAACCACCTAATTTCTCTGTGTCTTCACATCTGAGCAGACAATTACATTTATTACCACAATATGTCAGAAAGTTACTGAGATGGTTTACATAAATGATACTTGAAGGTATCATTCCAACTTGGGGGGCAGAAGCTCAGTGGAGAGTCCTTGCCTAGCATGGGTAAGGTGCCACACCCAGCACTGAGGGAAACCTCTCATGTGTCCAAAGGAAGAAGCCTTTATCATAACATATCAAAATAAACTTCGGTATATAGCCTGCTTCTTTCACCCCATACTCTCTAACCGTTAATTTCTTCTTTGTTCCTTCTTTTAAAAAGGCTCTATAAATTACAGCTTGGATAAAACCAAGGATACCTTTGCAGACATGCGCACCTTACTGGCCCATTGAGACCAGCAATTTCACTTCTTTCTCTGTGAAAATCATGGTTTGCGTGAACCAGAGCAAAGGTTAACATCCCTGCCATCTCAGTTCCTCCCTCCTTGCTTTGACATCCTCTACCTCACCCTTGTGGACCAGAAGCCAAAGGATATGATCAACAAAAAACCTTGAGTGGACAAATGTCTGTTATGAAGTGTTAACTGAATGTGAGGTTCTCTCTTCAGTTTAACCTTTGCAAGTGACAGTAGAAAAGAAGGTCACGAGCACTGACAAGATGACTCAGTGGGTAACGTTATCCGCCATCAAACCTGGTGCCCTGAGTGCCATTCCTGAGAACTATATGGTAGAAGGAAAGAAACAAACTCCTAAAAGTTATCCATTGACTTCCACACATGTACTAAGACATGCAGCCTTCCTCCTGACAATAATAATGTAGTAAACATTTTCAAAATAAATCATGAGGCAGCAACATCATACAGTGACATAATCTCAGACTCCATCATTCTTCACGTGGGATGCAGGCTGATTCTATAGGAAGTAGCGCTTTGGGATGTCTGGTCTGCTCTTCTAGTCTTCCTGCCAGGAATGACAAAGCAGGAAATCAGCTACAGTCTCTAGAATATTCTAGAAATTCTGGGAAAGCTATTCAAGAAACACAAGTCTCCAGACAATTCAAGAAAAAACAAGTGAGACTTGGAATCTTATTTGTTAGATCTAACAGTAGAATGTAATTGTCATGTTTGTTTGTTTGTTTGTTTGTAAGGATTAGACAGTGTAGCTCTCATTCACCATAGGACTTGAACTTTTAATGGAGCCATGACTAGCGTATCATGAAGAGGGCTGAAACTCTGAAAAGTGTCACTTCAAACTTCTTAAATCAAATGTGAATGTGTGTGTGTGAGTGCGTTTGCAAGTGTACATATGGTATGTGTGTATGTATATGTATCTATGTGTAAGCATGTGTTGTGTGTACATGTCATGTATGTAGGTGTGGGTGCATGTGTAGGTGTATGTGTGCATGCATGAAGTGTGTGCAAGTGTTTTACTTCTTTTCTACTCTTCCAAAGAAAAATATCGAGAAAAGGAAGGGGACAGAGAACCAGGATACATAGGGGAGCTTGGTGCATAGTGAAGGCCGGATGCTTGGGTTTCTGCATCAATTAATCTCTAAGCAATAATGAGCCTATAGATTTAAAGCGTGTGCTTATTCACCATGATGAAAACATGTAAAACAAACCTTTCCTCCGCAGTTCAGAACATTCCTCCCATATCTGCTTAGTGAAGCTCTCTGACTAGATATGCTGGCCATTCTGCAAACCATCGAAAGAGTGACCAGAAACCAGAGATGGAAGCCATATGGAAACCTGCTGTGCATATTTAATTGTGTGTAGCAGTGTTAACAGCATCTTGATTTGTGGCTGCAAGTAATAAATAAATTATATTAATTTTGTAGCTGTGAGCTAATTTCTCCAGAATTACTTTTTAATAACCAGCATCATGTTCACTGTAAGATTTAAATACATTTAGCAACAAATTTGTAGACTTTTAAGTAACTCTAGATTGTTATTTTGAAATCTTAAGGGTTCATTTACTAGTTCCCCCAACACCAAATTTTTAGAGAGGAAATTCTTTGGCTTAGACAGGACAATTCTATTGACAAGAATAGCGTGCCTTCTCAGAGGTGGTTCCTACCCATGACAGCCTGGAGGGAATAGACCGTTGGAGGAAATTTTTTTGCCTTTATTTTATAGGTGATTTGTCTTTATTATGTAACTTACATTTCTCTCCCCAGGTAGGTTGAATCTAATCATGCTTTAATGCCAGTGTGAAGCCTAGAATCTCGTGATCGGTCCACAAAGCGAGGCACGTCATCCTGGAGTGATGCGTGAGGTCTGCAGGCAGCACTTGGAAGCAGCGCTCATTGCTACTACTGTGGCCTCTGCCCTACTTTCTGTGTCCCAGTTTCCCCCTGGTGGAGACAATAACTGTATGCCCCTAAATGAGGACAGATATGTAAAGCACTTGCATGTGCTGTCAAATATGAATACGCTCTCTCTTTCAAAGTTTCCTATGCTGGGAGCTTAGTCCTCACCCATGGGTGAGGTGACGAGTAGGAACTAAGACGTGGAGCCTGGTGAGAGCCCCTTTGGTGAGTTGGAAAGCATTTAAAGTCATTATAGATTGTGGGCTACTGGTCTTCATGGTTTCCTGTTTTGCCATGTGATTGTCCCTTGTTAATACTTCTCTACAATGCTGTCTGCCACCAGGGCTTCCTTAGAGGCTGAATAAACCTGGCTTGCAGACTCCAGAATGGAGACCTAAAGCACTTTTCTCTGTAAGTAGGCTGCCTCAGATACTCTAGAAATCGACTAGCAGCACGTATAGCCTTCCCTGGATAAACTTCACTGAACATGACAGCTTCTGCTGTCAGTATCTGAATATGGAGCACAGATATGCTGTCTATGGACTCTGTGAGTTTGGTAAAATTGCTTCCCTGCTCTGAGATTCAATCTTTGACTGTAAGTGAACATTTAACACCAAGCATGTTTCTCTACACTGCTGAAGGCAGAGCGGGGTTACATGGGATGCCATATGACGGTGTGACAATGGTGAGGGTCCTCAGTGGCTTCAGTGACTATTTGATGTTCATGTGTCTTCCTGAGCAGTGGCCTCATGGCTGTCATTTGGGGTGGAAAGAATGGGCGTGGATCTCCTCTAAGTCAAGTGCCCTATTTTCCATCTTGTTCGGCTCCCTGCCAAAGGAGATCTCTGAGACTTTGAAAGAGTGGTGAAAAAAAACCTACTTTAACAAATACATAATATCATTTATATATGACTTTGAAAATACACTAATTATTTTCCATATATAGAAATCAAAGACTCCCCAGAGGACTACAGTATTTCACACTTAACAAGAGTTTTCTGAGAGGCAAGCTCTATGTACTAGTTTGTTTTACATTAATATAATGAAACACGGAGGCAGTCGATGTATAAAGAAAAGAAGCTAGCCAGATGTGGTGGCATTTGCCTGCAATCCTGCACTTGGGAAGTAGAGACAGAAGAATTGGAAGTCTAAGGCTAGACTCATCTAGATGATAAACTCTAGCCTTGGTTATGTAAGACGACACAAACACAACACACATACACATACGAGTTATTGGCTTGTAATTTTACAGGCTGAATGTTTGACATTGGGTGTCCCTAGTGGTATTGTCATTGTCTTAATCCATTTTATAGATTTCTATAAGAGAATATCCAAGACTAGGTAATTTATAAAGGAAAGAAATACTTTTAACTCAGATTTTGGTGAGTAGAAGTCCAAGAAAAGACTACCAACCCCGACTTGAAAGTTCCTCTTGTGCTGTCTGGCAACATGACAGAAAGGTGGAAAGGCAAGGGAACAGATTGGGAAGGCACAAACATGAGTTAGTTTTCCTGTTTCATATTACTCTTGTCCATAAGAGCCTCATTAATCTCTTAAACACATCACTTCCGAACACTGCCACCAGAGCCATTTTCAATGTGAGCTCTGGAGAGGACATGCCATATTTAAACTGTAGCATCACTAAAGTTATGGCTCCTGTACTGACTACTGACTCCCAGCATAGACAACTTTCCCTGTGGATATTTAACAGGGAGAAACAAGTCATACTAAAAACCACAGCTAAACAGCACTGTGCTCTGGCCCCTATTGTCTGGCTCTTAGCGTTTCTCTGCACTGACGACCCTGTACGTGTCTCTCCTCTCTACTCCCCTTTCAGTGTTTCCTGGAACTATTTCAGAATTGGTTTCTGGGTCCTGCAGCTCTCACTATAGCGATGCTTCCAAAATGCGAAGCTGCTGTAGGACCCCATTGCATTGATCCTGCTGCAGACTCTTCTGCAGCTCTGCAGGGCTTTCTGTGACATTGCCTTGGCCAGCTTCTACAGGCTTCTCATGGGCTCATCTCTCTATGTTCAAAACACTCCTGTTACATAGAACCTTGCAATTCCTAAAGGTAATGTTTATCTGCCACCACTGGGCACTCACTGCTCCCTGAGCTTCCTTCTGTTAATCTTATATGGAGGTTCTTAATACATGACACCTCTTCCAAGCCAATAGTTTAATGAAGGGAGGTTTACTCTGCATCTGCCCCTTGTGTGACACCTGGGCAGATACCAGAGGCAGGATGGTGGCTGTATGAAGGGCATAGACATCTTTGCTACACTAAATTCCTTGAGAAGAGGCATCTGTCTCATCCTATTCCTCTCTGAGTCTTCAGTGCCTTACACTAAAGCTATCAGAGTAAGGACTAAAATAATTGTCAAATGAAGAAGCAATATCTTCTGTAGAGAGAGAAGACAATAGAGACTAAGATATATTATTCTGAAGATTATTTGAATACATGGGACAGTGCCCAATGTGTGTCTAGAGCACCCTGAGCTATCTGATTCAGACAGTCAGAATTTATTTTTGCTTTAAAGTTTAATTTCTCAGAAGTGTCTGGCTACTCTATGTCACTGCTTGATGAGCGATTCTCAACCTGTGTGTCATAACCTTTTGGCAAACCTCTATCTCCAAAAATATATACACTATGATTTATAACAGTAGCAAATTACAGTTATGAAGTAGCAACAAAAATTAATTTAAAAGTTGGGGGTAACCATGACATGAGTAACTGTAGCAAAGGGTGAAGCATTAGAAAGTTGAGAACCACTGCATTGGATTATTTTTGACAAGACATTTGGACATGAGAACTGGATTTGTATACATTTGGACATGAGAACTGGATTTGTATTATTTGCAAGTCTCCAAGCCACACTAGAAAATAAAATGTTAAAAATGCAATGGTGCCAATCCTGTTCTACAAGCCTAGTAGGGTACGACTATATGCCCAAAGACAAGTTTTTCCATGATGATAAGGATGCAGCCCTTATTGTTAGCCAGTAGTTTTGTCTTTAAAGCACTTCCATGAAGGTAGTACATTGGGTGGATGCAAGTTACATGCCCGAATTTCTTCTTCTCGCATGAAGAGTTATTGTGCCAGCTTATGATCTATCAGGAACATCCTGTTATCTCAAGTTGTGAGAAAAACATAAAACACAACTGTAAAAGATTCTCATGACTAATTTACTTCTTTAGATGTTAAAGAAATCAGAATTTTTCCACAAGCTACATTTTAGAATGTAAATATTAAAAGAGGCGACATGGCTGAGGATCATGGCCCCGTAGTGACAGAGCTGGAGTGTGTAATACATGCCTCCATGCTTGGTCTATATACCACTGACTATTCAGATGCTAGAAAGAACATTCATAGTATGCCAGTGCCTCATACTCTGTGGAACTCCTTGGCCACTGATGATGATCTACGAAGACTGGGGTGCCATTCTTGGACTTCCCTCTTCCTTCTTGTCACAAATGCCATTAGGTAACAGGATTTCCCTTTCTTCCTGATATTTATAATGTGGCATGGGGCATAAAAGATTTTCTGTTGCTGTACTGGACTTCACCTGTTACCCTATGACTGTTCGTTGCTTGGTACTACATCTAGATCTAGAATGGTCCCCATTAGCCAGTATGTAAAAGATATGATTCTTATTCCCTGACACTTGGGGAAGTGGTGGAAGCTTTAACATGTGGATTAATACTAGGATATTTTAGGTCATTGGAGGTGATGACTTGCTCTTGAAGAGAATTGTGGGTCCCCAGTCTTTCTTTCCTCTTCCTCTTCTTCATTTCCGAATAGGAGATGACGAGTCACACACTTCTATCACCAGAGGCCTAAAGCAACAGGATGAATTGGCGATTGACTAAATCCCCCAAGACTTGAGCCAAAATAATTCTTTTATCTTTATCTCATGCATTTGATGCAGTAAAGCAAAGTGGTTAACACCCTTTGTAGTCAACCGTGTGGTACTGATATCCTCCAGCCATACGCGTGGACTGTGTAATGAAGAGGCTGATTTAGTATGCGAGGTAGAACCTGAGAACTGATATTCTAGAAACAGATCCTCAGTGACAGTGATGCTCAGGACATTTTGAGCATACTGACAAATCCAATATTGGATCAAATTCCTGTAGGTATCAGTAAAAGTCCTCCAAACTAAACTAGTTTTCCCTTATTCCTTGTTCTTCAGTGTAAGGGTACTGCACTTTCTCAAACATAGCACTACCTGATCCAAACTCCAGAAAAAAATTAGAAATGAAATCCCTGACATAGCATCTGACAGGTTTTTGCTGCACAGCATAGAAGACAACTCAAGTATTCTTACCTTTCCGATGTGATGAGATCTGAAAGATAAAACACACTTGGAAGCAGTCTACCGGCACTACAGAGCATGTTACACAGATGATGGGTTACTTTTGAACATACAAATCTGACTGCACTCCCTGCATTTGAACATAAAATCAGCCTCTGTTCCCTCTGTTCTCTGTCTGTGTCTCTCTGTCTCTGTCTGTGTCTCTCTCTGTCTCTGTCTCTCTCTGTCTCTTTCTGCCCCTCTGTCTCTCTGTCTTTCTCATAAACACAAAATACAACACATACACTTCAAATGAGCTGGCAATATTTCCATATATATGGAATATTTCCTATAATATGTGTATATATAAACTTCTAAATTCAGTCTATTAAAATGTACCATAATATTCACTAGACTCAATTTGTTTCACATCCTGCTGCCCAGGTCTGGCCTGCATTTATTAGCAGTGTTCATATATAACAGAAGTGTCTTACACTAGTGTAATGAAAGCTATAGCTACTTTTCTCAATGACCTGCATTTTTGAATGTCAGCTGATGACGTCTCATCTGTGAGCTCATTTAATCTTTACCGAAACCTGGAAAATGGGTGTCAACATTCTTACTTCAAGGTCGAAGAATCTGAGTCTTACTGTGGTTCTGTGTCAGCTTTCCTTGAATTCGAAAGGCTAGTGATTCTTTGCATGATTCCATAATAGAACAGGAGTTTGTATCCCCAATTATAGTCAGTAAGTTGGCAATTTTATAGTTCTAGCTAGAGACTCAGAGAGGAGGAAACATTGACCTTGCCCCCTAGGATTGAACACTGCGGTCAGATTTCCATGTTTAAAACGCAGCTCACGATCCAGATAAGATTTGAAAATCTTATGACTGGGGTAACTGAGTCTACACTGACAGGGTGTGGGCTGTTAGCAACAAGATGCCATTACAACAAGACAAAGGTGCAAGGGTCCACATGGCAGATGCCCTGGAGAAGAGCATGTGATTTTGAGACCTTGGAGATGAGAAGGCATAACTTCCAAAACAGGTAGAGTAAGAAAGACAGATGTGACAAGCAGGGCCTCATTCTTCACAGAGACATGGGGAGAATAGGACATCTCATTCCCTGGAGGTTCATACCACCTTCATTACCATTAGGAAGCACCTGTGTGTCTACCTGACTACTAAGATATGGCCTGAATTAAGTTGTCTTGTTGCCCTAATGAAGAGTACGCTGTGCGTGGGTCACATGCTTGTGATCTCAGCTCCAATAGCCTGAGGCAGGGGAATGCAAGCTTGAGGCCAGTCTGGGTTACATCGTGAGATCCTGTTTCAAAAGGTTAGTTAACTAGTAGTTGAACAGACAATCACTGGTCATTGATGTAATGAAAGGGAATGTAATGTTTAAACGTGGTCTTTGTTGCTTCTGGGTTATAGTCCGAGGCTCCAGCTATTATGTATATCAGCTTCTATTCATGGATTGTGACTCCACTTTTATTTCTAAGGCTATAGAAAGTGAACTCTAGTCCCCCTGTCCTGACTTGGACCTGGTTGTAAAGAAATTCTCTGACCTACTCTCATCTGATAACAACTCATAAGCCCCTTCTTCATTCCAGGAGTTCCTGATCCAAACTCTGGAGAAAAGGAATACTGCACAGGGAGGCCCAGAAAAACGCTGGGTCAGACCCCGTTTCCCTCACTTAGTCTATCTGCCTTAGGTCAGGCTCTTTATGTCCTATCACATTTAAATACAGATACCCATGCTTCAGCTGAATCTCCTGAGAGTTTCCACAGTGACCCAACCCAAAAGGACCGGATTTGGAGTTTCCAGGTAGTTGAACATGGGCAGTCTTGGAGGTGGTATTCCAGTGGGGACATGGCAGCTTCATGTTCTTTTCCATCTTCATCTGTGTCCTTTGCAATATGTATAGCAACCAGTACAGAGCATCCTAATGTAAACGCTCTACCAAGTAATTAAGGTGGAGGAGGGCTTCTTGGACTAGAGATGACTGGTCAGAAATACCAGTGAAATAACCTTGGATGGTGATTGGTATAACAGGAGCAAGCAGCCTTGTGAACTGTGCCCAAAATGGTATGGGCTGCTGCTATCTTAGTGTCAGAACTGAATAGAGTTAAGGGACACTCAGCTGGTGTCTGCAGCAGAATTGCCTGCTTACATGTTCCTGAGGAGAAATCCTTACACCTTCGTGCTGATGGTGATTCGAGGGCAGATGAAAAATGGACTTTTTGCTTTGCTCTGTACCTGGGGGAAAGTGATGCAAAGTTTCTGGTCCTCAGCTTCTGGTAATATGGAAGTCACATGGGTAACAGCAATCATCTCATCAGGACACTCTTAGAACTGAACAAGGTGAGTCTCTGAACATGCTCTAATGGCTCTGAACTGTGGTGTATGCACAGTTGTTTTCAGTTTTAATAGGGAAGATGAAGACTGAACAAAAACTTAATACATTTATTTACCAGACAGAAAAGATAAACCATGAGAGGCATTATTGTAAGGGTTTGGTGTGTTGGGTATTTTGGGAAAGTTATTTCGGCACTGGGAAATGTACGAGATAAAAAATGGAGCGGGATGACCAGAAAGAAACAGAAATGAGGAAAATATTCAGTATTACTTCTTTTACATATAGCTCACTGTTCCTAGAAAGACTTTGAACTTTGCTATGAATTTGGGTTTCTCTTGGAGGAGAGAGGATACCCTATGCACAGGAAAAGTGTAGGACACAGTGAGTCCAACTCAGAGTGGATCTGTGAAGAAACAAGCTGCAATACTGAGTAGTGCAGTAGGCTTACTTTTGAACCTTCCCTACCCCAGCCTCCTTTGAAGGCTAAGTGTCCTAGACTTAGAGCTGATGGTTAAAGCAAAACAAACCAACCAGCCAACCAACCAACCAACCAACCAACCAACCAACCAAACCCCGTCTTGTTGGAACTTCGACACTAATTGCTCTGCAAATTATGTCTTGTATTTCAGAGAAAGGCAATGAAAGAGACAGAGAAAGAAGCTTCATGGGAAGGCACCAATGCCCAGAGGTGCTCAGTTACAGGTCTGTTGGCACCCACCAAATCAGCTTCGTGTTGTTTTACCAGAGGAAATGTCAACCTGAATGATGTGAGTGCAAGATGAATGGCAGGTGATACACATTTCCCTTTCACACCTGGGAAACACGTAAGGGGCCCAGGGTCGTGGATTTGAAGATGATACTTACCTAGAATCCACAAGCTGGAGATCCTGGGAGCTCATTTGCTAACAGAAATATATGTGTTCCAAGAGGGTAGAAACAGAAAGATGATTAGCGGGGTAGGAGTGGGTGAATTTAAGGTCCCAGAGAGGAAAGCAAGTAACTGTGGCTACAGCAGCCATAAAGACATGTCTAGGTACCGCTCCAATCTCATTTTTTTTTCTCATTTTACCGACAGGAACTTGTTTTATTCCGGGTAGAAGTTATATACTCCACAAGAAAGAATAAGCTTCTCCTAGCTTATGTTAAATCTAGCTGACAGCCATATCTAAGTAGACACTTTTTATTTGCATGGGTCTTTCATAAATATTTCCAAATGGGTATGTGTGATCATTTGGATGTGTATCCTATAGCTGTTTTCTTTCCTTCATAATTGGAATGAGGAAACCCTGGTCAAATCCAGCCCAAAGAGGAGATGCCCAATCTATTTGGCAGACAGCAGCTATGAACTGCTCAGAAGAAGGGATGGCCTTTTCTGTTGAGTAGTGGAGAGACACAGAACCTCAGGCAAAGATTTAGGATGTTATTCAAACCCAGCTGAAGCTATGTTATGCTTCCTGGCTCCTGGACCCGTTATAGCCCGCAGTTCCCTTTCACCTTTCAAAATAGTTTCTCAGCATAGCATCCACGATGCATTGTATGAACAACTCACAGGATCTCTCTGCACTGTGAATTGCTGAAGAAAACTGACTTAGGGCCAGGGGTGATATATAATGGGAGCGGCTGGGTGGTTCTAGTGCCGGGTTCAGAAGAGGCACATAAATGCTGACTGAGCATGGGATCCTCCCAACCCATCCTGGCCAATCCATTGCACAACAGCATGGCTGCATCTGTCAGCGACACAGGGAGCATCCACACACAGGATGGATGTGTCCAGATTCTAGAAGATGTCTCCAGTTCCCTGGGGTTGGCTTCTGAAATCCTCACTCTGAAGCTGGAACTTCTGGTGAACTGAGCTCTGAGAGAAGCTTGCCCAGAGCACTGGATTCTTCCTCATTCTGCCAGCTGCTTCTCTTCTTCGCTCTTCCACTTGCCAGAAGGGATTCGGAAGACCTATCTCTGTTGCAATCTCTGCTTCCAACAAGAATCTGCGACCTTGGAAAGAGTGCAGGTCTCAAATGCTTGTCAGAGCCAACAAGACTCAGAGCAGGGGCGGCGTGGTGTTCAGGCCAGGCCACTGGGTACATACACTATAGCAAAGATAGGAGACCAGAAAACCACACCCATTCTACCGGAGAAGAAAATGATACTGGGGCGTGGGGCAGGGAAGATATTCCATTTCCAGATCCTACCCTCTTTTTTCCTTTCAGATAGAATGAGCGGTGACCTGGTTCCTAACAGTCTGAAGGGCCACAAGGAGTCCTGCACTGATGGATCCAGTCCCAGGGAGAGCAGCTTTTGTGCGCATATGGGAGGAAGTGGGCGATAGTCTTCCTGTGCCCAGGCAGGCAGAGGGGACAGAAGGCTCTCTACCTTGGGCAAACTTCTCTCCACTCCGGCAGGGCACAATCCCTCTTTTACCTCGGTTTCTTTCCCCTGCCCCGTGGGAGTGGAGTGAACAGGTGCTTGCACACACGGGCTTTGGAGGAGCCGTCCATCACCAGCCAGTCCCGCGCCAGCAGCTGCTCAGCCCCTTCCCTGCTTTCAGGCGGCCGCTCTGCTCACGAAGGCCCCTGGGTTCCAGCAGTGGGGTAGCAGGGACTGGGCTATGAGGCCTTCTGGAGAATGGGGCGCGGACCTCAAGTCTGCACACCCGAGTCCCACCAGCTGCGGGGTGGGAGGAGAAGAACAGGGTCAGCTCTGGGCAGCACCCTGGCGGGCTGGAGCTGCGGCAGACCGCCAAATGGAGATGCCACCCCCTTCCCATCTCAGTAGCTGAGTGCGGTGCAGGGAGAGTCCCTCGGCTAGGGCTGCGGTGATGGCTAGATGGGCGAGGCCCCAGGCTGCAGGGCGCCCACTGCGGGCGGAACTCGGGCAGCGCAGCCTGAGTCCTGGAGGCCACCGAGGCAGTGGGAGGTCACCTGCGTCCTCCAGCCCTGTCCGACTGGCCAGGCTGGGACTGCGCTGGCTCAGGCGGTGCCCGCTGAATCTTGCGCTGCAGCAAGCTTGTCCCGCTGTCCTCCACAGGCCGCGCAGATGCCCACTTCCCATACCCTGGGAAGCAGACCTGCCCAGACCTCCTCCTCCAAGAGGAGGAGGTCATAGCACCTTGCTTTATATTCCAGGAACAGCTCAGCTCTGTTTTAAGAAGCTAGCTCTCCCGGCATATTAAACGAAGTTTTTTGCTTGCCTTTTGTTAGGAAACTTTTAATCACACAGAATTTAGGTTCTAATCAGCCGGACGTTTAACAGGCCCAGAGATAAAGCTTCCGTTTTAAACCCCGGCTCTGGGGTTGCTGGAAAACTGCCACCGAATTTAGGCTGGAGTTGAAGGTTAGCCGGATTCACCATTGTTTCCCCAGGGTGTTTAACACTCACGGTCGCGGTTTCTTTCATTTAGGATACTTTCAAAAGAAATTCTGGAAAACGCTTTGGCGATTTTTTTTTTTTTTAAAGAAATTTGTTTGAGTCCTTACAATTTAATCCAGAAATATTTCTAAAATAGGAAGGCAGGAGCATTAGAGACTGAAAGCAGTTGTGTGCCAGGAAATAAGTATCATGCAAAAAATACCATGCTAATAGATATCCTTTATAAGTGGAAATATCTATGTTTAATTGCTTTTAAACTGTAAGATGGAAAACACAATTATACACTGTAACAAACCTGTACAGAAAAATCCCAAACAATACAAAAACAAGTGCTAATATTTTTTTCTTCATGATTGAATTAATTGTCCCCAAATGATGACACTGATAACCTCCCCCAAATACTGTGTTTCCTCTTCTGAAAATGCTTGAAAAGGAATAGTTATTACCAACAGAATACATTTAGTTTTGTCCCTAATAAACAGAAAATTGCATAGCTTTTGATACTGTTGTACACCCTCAAACGCATCTTTTAATTTCATGGTTAGCTCTTTGATATTTTAAAAACTAAATTTTCAGAGATACATATAGGAGTCCTAGTAATTATAAACACATTTTACTCATCTGATTTTTATAACATGCATTTTCATCATAACTGTACAACTGAAATAGACACTGAACTATGCGGAGTGCATCTCTTTATTCAGCAACATAGTCTTAGACACCTTGTTCAAGCAAATTAAGTGAATTTGAAAGAAACTAAAACAAGAAAGAAAAATCCTGCCAGTTAGAGAGAGAGAATCACAGTGTAATACAGACAAGAGGGAAGGAAAAGAAATTCTCATACGAAAAGAGATTTATTATGACATAGAAAATGTTCACAATCTTTGAAACACACTTCAGAAACTAGTAAACACCTTAGATAGAGTTGTGCCAATTACTCAGCCCACAAGCGTCTGCTTCGTCTTAATTAGAGTGGGAGGTGAATGACCACTGTTTATTTTCATTTTCCTCATTAATTATGAAAAACTGCATTTAATTCATCTTGCATAGTGAGAGATTGGCTGCGCAGATGTAAGTCGTAAGGGAAGTGGCTGTCGGTGGGCAACCTGAACATGGCACCCTGCCCAAGGGGACCCCTGGGTGGCACTGCACAGTAATGCATGCCATAATTGTAATTTTTGCCATAGTCCAAGGTTTCTTCTTGCTTCAGGGAAAATATCCCATTATAGTTAATTGGGGGAGGACTTAAGGGACCTTCAAACTGAGGGCTGGCACACTCAGGGGAAGTACTTTCATAGAAGGATTCGTATGCACTGCAGTAATTGTAGGGTTTCATGGACTTGGAATTATCAAGAGTCCCATGCCCTGGGGAGTGGCCAGCTCAGGGCTGTGGTAGGGTGGGTAGAATGTGGAGTAGGGCGACCTTGTGTGGTGGGCACCCTCCCCACCCTGACCCATCAGGAAACTCCTGGCGTTGAGCTGTAAGCAGCCTGCCACCAAGTTTGTAGTTGGCTGGGAAAGACCTTTGCATAAGTTTTGGACGAATGTGAGCAGATCCGGTCTCTTGCCAATCCTCAGAATTTCAGAAAGTGCCCAGATGTAATTTTTGGCCAGCCGTAAAGTTTCTATTTTGGACAGTTTTTGGGTTTTAGAGTAACAGGGGACCACTTTTCTCAAATTGTCCAGAGCATCATTGAGGCCGTGCATCCGGTTCCTCTCGCGCGCATTGGCTTCCTGTCTCCTGAACTTGACCCTTTCCAATCGTAGTTTGGTGGTCTTTTTTTTCCTGAGACCCCTCCTTCTGGGCAAGCCGTTTTCATCATCTTCCTCTCTGTCTTCCTCCTCCTCTTCTTTCTCGGTTTCTTCTCCAGGGGCCCTTTTAATGCTCTTTCCTCGAAGGACAACTTGTTTTGGAAAGCTCTCTGGTTTCTTAATTTGTTTCTGGTCCTCGCATTGTCTAGCAAACTTTCTGCACATCTGGGATTCGGGCATTACGACAGACTCGTCAAACGGTAGTGTTAACATGGTTCTTTAACCTTAATTTACCTGGAAAAAAAAATGCCAGCATAGTATTTAAAGTGTTTTCATTTTTAGAGTTGATCTACTTCAAATATATTTGATGACTAAACCATAAGACTCCGACAGCACATAAAAAAAGACTGATTCTAGGACTCTTATTTATACTGAATAAAAAATCTGAGTTTGTGCAGATCAACAATCATAAAGACATTGATCTATGCAGAAGTCTTAATTTATACAGGTAATTTATAATTATCAAAAGAAAATATAAGAGAAAATACTTATTAGAGACGATCACATTTTCTATTTCTCTTGGATTTTAAACGAGGTTTTTAATACACATGGAATGGAGTTAAAGCAAATAAAAGCATGACATAATAATGCAGACTTTCATTAATTCTAATTCCCCTGAGAACAAAATAGAAGAGAGACTAATTTTTAAAACGAAAAGTGTTCTCTCTCCCTTCAGCTAACAAGCTGAGGGGGTTTTGTTAGAAAAAAAATATTGCCCAACTTTATCTCCTGTTAACCTCAAAGTGGGAATTTAGATAAGTGACTGTAGAACATGCAGATTTAAAGAAAAGATCAATCAGATCAAATTTAAAATTGATTTTTTTTCTGGTGAGTAAAGAACTATGTAAGAGAGTACTGCCCTCTCAGCCTCAAGGAAAAGGGGAGTGGGCTAATTTGAAAATAAAACTACAAACAAATGGGAAAAAACTCACAAACATTACTGGCATTTTTTTTTAAATCAAAGCAAATGTTGCGACTGCTTTAACATCTAAGAATTCCCCCAATGTAATTGTCTGTTTACTGCTGTTCCGCTCCTAGTGTTTTTGTTCTAAGAGCCACGGAAGTCTCCCTCTAGCTAATATCGGACAGGAACGGTCCAAGGATTCTGCCTGCAATTGTGCACGTGTGTTCAGAATCCCAAATGAAAGGGGAAAATAATTTGTGTTTAAAATGCATTTGTTTTTTGTTTTTTTGTTTTTTTGTTGGGTTTAAGCAGCAAATATTTTTCATCTAAAATCTTCAACCAAATAGGCATATTAAAACAGAGACTTTTAATTTAACAATCTCCAGCCCCTCACTACACACACACACACACACACACACAATGTCCACATATTTACAATGTTACATAATAGCAATGAAAGTATGTGATAATTACATCATAAGAATGAAATATGATAAGAACTTATAGATGGCAAAGAACATAGAAATACTCTAAGACAGTGATACTGTATCTTTAAATACTTGCATGCAAAGCCAGCATCAATTGAGTATATCTTTATTTATATTACCTTAGCTTTTAATTTCATTCAATAATCAGTTTTCATTTTGGATCTTCCAAATCTTTTCAGGCTGAGTGTCGCATCGTCTCCTGGAGCCTCTAGATCTGTGTGTATCTGCACTATCTCATTGATCTCTAGAAAGTGACATTGATGCCAACTGCCAGAGCTGGTACCCATGCCATCTGCTAGTGACGTCACAGGGCAGAGAGAGCCATGTGATCCTCTCTTGGGACCTTCATTCTGCACTGATCATCTGGCATCCCTGTAAGTGGGTACCAGCATTCATGCATCAACACAGGAGGTTAGACTGATAGGGAAAAAAAAAATCTGCACCAGCCTTTCACATACAGTAGGTGTGTTTCTCTTCTAGCTGCTCGGGTCTCACCGTGAGGCAATCTGTAGAAAGAGCTATGTTAGTGATGGGTTTCGCCCTGCCAATGGTGCAACTGTTAGGCAGTCGTTAATATTCCATTCATTTGCTAGGTGGGCTTTTGTGTAAGTGAGAGAGGTTTTTGTTGTTTGTGGGGTTGTTGTTTTGCAAGGATCACCAGCTCCTCCTGGTGCATCTGGGTACAAGAAAAGGAGAGCCTTGTGTGGGAACTAGAAGCTGGGGTTGGATGCTGAAGGAAACCAAGATTAAGGTGGAAAAACGGGTCAGCAAAGGGGCTCCTTATTTCCCTGTTTTGCTTTACGGCATGTAACTTAAGGGTGTGTGCCTGTGTGTTTTTCTGCTCCAGACTTCTTTGCTTCTCAGGATTTCAGGATAAAAGATCAGTTTCTCCAACCGGGGTCTGTGAAAGACATCTTCAAATGCTCCCTTACACTCGCTGCTGTCCTTTTCCACAACTTTTCAGAAGGAATGTACGCAGACAGAACCGCACACAGACCAATTACAGAGCTACAGTGAGTCTTTGGTTAGATTTGAAGCTGTGTGTTTTGCCCACCGCTGAGCCACTAACTCCACTCAGTTACTCTCCGGGATCTCCTGGTGTTAACCTGCTTGTGCTTTTTCCCTTCAGACACAATATACAGGAAAACCACCGAAAGCCATCACTTACATTTGCTGCTTCTCTCTCCTTCACATGTGGCAGCAGAACATCTTATTTGTTTATGTTTTTAAACCAAAGGTTTAGCTTTCTTAATTTTTTTGGAGCTTTCAATGTTTTTTTTCTCTGTCCTACTAATTTTTACCCTTGCTACATTGCTTCCTCTAGACCCAGATTCACTTAAGTATCTTATTATTTAACATCAGTGTCCTGTTCTAATTCTCCTTTTCCCTCATTCCCCCTTCCTGGTGCCTTTTTAAGGAAGCAGGGAAGAAGCAGTTAAGCAGAGGGGGCAAAGCCCCTCTAACAAAACAGGATGTAAAGCTAGAGGCCAACACTACTCTACTCTCCTCCTCTGAGATACCTCCTTCCCGAACGGACGTATTATTTTAGGGACACCTGGAAAAGGCAAATAGTGAACTTTTGCAAAAGTGAAACAAACAAACAAATAAACATAAGCCTCATTGTTTGACAGCTGCACAATCTCTTGCTCTAAAGTGACAGAGCATGCTTCTGGGCTTAGTGTAATTCCTGGCAGCCTGGTTGAGGTTGTGTTAGCATTTTCCTTATAAATCCCACCTTTGAAAGGTTTAGAATTCTGCCGCTTTAACACACTTTGGATCCAAACCGGGTACCAAGGGCTTTACTCAGATTCAATCTTGCTCCTTTTACCCCTATAAATTTCTATCCCCTTAAAAAAAAGTTTGTCTGACCTTTCCTGAAAGGTTCTAGAAAAGATCAAGAGTTGACAAAAAGAAAGATGCTAGACAAATGTAGTTTGTCTCTCTTAAAGAGTCAGTAAAAAAGATTATTTTTAAACACTAGTAAACCTATTAATTTATAGATTAAAATAGGTCGGTGGGCCTAGCTTGTATTCTAAACTAAATCTTGTCACATCAGTCATTTTAGAATTTGCAGTTGAATATATCTTTACTAGTGATATGTTAAATATATATTTTGCGTAGCTTTTGGTTCAACATCTAAGTGTGATTTTGTATAAATATCAAGAATATCAATAGAAAGGCAGATGCCGATGTCAGTTGTTCTCATGTGTGATTTAATTTTTAAATGTGAAGGAGGGAAAAAAACATCAGATTCCTGAGCTATAAAGGTAGGCAGAGCCGCCTTGGATCTCCCATGTTGCACCTGTTCTAAGTCCGTAATGAAGTCATGAGGTCGGGGGACAAAGAGTATTCATGGATTCTGATTATTTTTATTTGAAACATTTAGTTTTTCTTTATTCTTAAAAAACAAAAAAAGAGGAAAAAAAAGGGCAGGGGTGGAAATTGACAATTGTTAGGGGAGGGCTTAGCCAGGATTCAGTGTGTTTATATAATAACTTTGCAAGAAATGTTCTTGCTCATTTCCTAGGGTAGTTCCAGGTATGCAAATGTCTGTGGTGTCTGTACCAGCCACCAGAGTGGCTCTTCTAATCTCTGCTAAGAAAGCATATTAACACCAAGGCTCCAGCCAGGTTTACACAGACATTCTCGGCACCTTGGCCGGGACATTGTCAGCCCCTCGCTCACATTTCCTCTCGTTTCACAGCTCTCCCTCATACGAAACTTTCACTCTCTAAATTGATTCAATTTAACCGTCATGATTGTTTTGTTAACAGATTTTTGCTGTTGTGGTTTCTGAGGTCATGAAATTTCACATTTTTTGCAGTGTCCGGTGCTAGTTCGTCTGCTGTTTCTTATTCCACTGACCAGTGCTTAGATATTAGTTACAGAAATCAGCTGTAGACAATTTCAACATAATTTGACTTGGGTTTTTGCAAGAGAATGAAGACCTCAAGTTCAAAAATGAAGGCTCAGCAGCTCCTGTTATTTTCTGTGCTTTTGTGGCAAAGGGCAACTGGGCAGAATTCATAGCAAAACACCAGAACACAGTTCCTTCTGTGGATGTGGGCAATTCCTAGGGGCTGGACTTTTTTTTTTTTTTTTTTTTTTTTTTTTTTTTTTTTTTAGGCAAGTGCTCCAGGCAGTCAGGAGACACATGGCAAACTCAGTGTAGGTTCACTGAGTTTTAACTCTTTGATTTCCACAGGCTCGACATGGTTTTATGGTGTGGTAGAATATATCCCACTTTGGAAAACAGCCCTCAGATGAAAGAAAATCAGTTTAAAAAAAAATGAAACAAGTCAAAAAGCATCCTTACTTCGTCTGATTCCTTTAAGGGCTTAAAATAGACTGAACATGGATATGGCAATGTTTTGTTCACACCCTTATAAAGATCACTTAATAAACAGCCCTTGAGACTTCCAATGGTGAAGGATGAACTGCAGGGCATGCGGCCTACTAGTCTCACACAAGCCCACGCCTGTCAGTCTTCTGCTGCAAGCTTTTGCACGACAAAGCAATGCTGGGTTCTTCTTCCCAGAAGCACAGGTCATCATTTTCCCTGCAGAGAGTATGTTTCACTTATTCATCCAACACTCGTGTTAGGATCATTTCCTAATTTGTTATTAAATTAAAGCATCTAAATCTATGGGCTGGAAATGTCTATGATTTAAAAAACCTAGGTATGTGTAGGCTGATTATTTTAATTCAGCGTAAAGGAAAGAATCAATATTAAGTTTTTGGTACTAATACAAGAAAATGTCTAGTTTCCTCTTGGCTTTAAAAATTAGGAAAACTGATTTGTTAAACCGGATTTCTTCTTTTAAATGATACTGAACTAGGTATTTTTGTTGTATTTTAGCATATGTAATGTAATGGTTATTTAATGTGTTTGTGTGTGTGTGTGTGTGCACGTGTGTGTGCATGTGCACACTTGTGCACTCATGAGAGTGTGTGTATGTGTGTGCATGAATGTGCTCCATGCACATGTGTACTCATATGAGCTATGTGTATGCAGGTGAATGTATACATTGGAGGTCAGAGGTCAACATAGAGTATCTTCCTCTATCAATCTACATCTTGCTTTTTGAGATAGAGTCTCTCTCACTGAGCCTGGAATTCACCGAGACTCAGCTGTAATGGCTGTCGGCGAGCTCTTGGGACTTGGCTGCCTCAAGCCCCCCACACCAAAGCTGCAGATGCTTGCTACTATCCCCAGCTTACCTGTAGGTGCTTGGAATCCAAACTCAAGTCTGGGCACTTGTGGACCTTATGCACAGAACCACTTCTTCAGCACACAATCAATATTTTTATATATGGAAAGAAGAAAAACATTATATTTTTTATGTTACATTCATTCATTTTGTGAGATTGGAGCAGGCACTTTAGACAAGAGATCTTTTTGAAGATTTTTTCACCACTGCCTTGTTTTCTATAGCACATGGCCCAGGCTGTTCTGAGGCCTGTGACACTGTTTTCCTGCTTCCATCTCCACAAGGATGCTGGCAAGTGCCACTGCACAGATGAAAATTGTACTTTTATATTAATAACTTTTTAAATTAGAGTACAAGGCGTTAGAGATATCATTGTAGTTTAGAACATAGAGTACTTTAGCAAGCATTCCTCCCTCCTCATCTTCCCCCATGTCCCTGCTTCCCATAACCCCTTGCTTCCTTCCGATAACCCTCTCTTGCACCCCTCCTTAGCCACTTTTCATCTTCCATGTCCTGTTACCATCTTCCCATCCTTCCTCACCACCTATTTGTCTCCTTCATAGTTTTTAGATTATACATTTGTGTGTGTGTGTGTGTGTGTGTGTGTGTGTATCACAAAGCGCTCTCTGCGTCTTTCCCATTTGTGTATGTATTCATCTGTTGATGAGCAACTAGATGTTTCCACATCCTTTCTAACTGTACTTCTGAAAATCATACCTCCTGTCAAGATTGACTAAGAGAGTGCAGGAGTTCCTCTTAAGGGGATTCCTGGATGTCCTCAAGCAAGGTTTCCTGGATGTCCTCAAATAGGGATTCCTGGATATCTTCATACAGAGATTCCTGGATCTGGATGTCCTTGAGCAAGGATTTACAGATGATGTTCAGAGGTCCTCATGCTGCCTGCAGTGCAATTCGACTGTGCAGACCCGAGCACAGAAGCATGTTCCTAAAGGCAGGTTCCCACTGTGACTCTAGGATAGTGATAAATGCATCTCACAGACCTCGGAGCCAGTCTCAGTCCTGCTCTTCCGAGGTTAGCTACCTGTCACACATTTGTTCATACATTGACTTACCTCCTCTACAAATACTTAGCAAATAGGTACTTGGGAGTAAATCTTGACTCTCCCATAAGGCATCTGCTCTGCACTCTGTCTCAGACAGCCCACAAATGGTGTTCAACTCAGCCCTAGAGGCAGACAGTGTACACAGAAGCCAGACTGTGTCTATACTCAACCCTCCAGTGACTCTCTGTTCTGATTAGGTTTTACTCAACTTGACACAAGCTTAAGTCATTTGGGAGGAGAGAATCTCAATTGAGAAAATGTCTCCATCAGACTGGCCTATGAGTGACTCTGTGGGGGTGTTTTCTTCATCAGGGACTGATATGGGAATGAGTTACATCTGGATAAAGAAGTGATATGTGTCACGAGGAAAATCCAAACTACTTTATAGTCAGGAGCTCCATGTGTGCAATGGAATCAGCACACACTGAGTCAAGACATGGGTTACAATTACAGACGAGCATTCAGAGTCACATAGGACAATCCAGGGTCTTGTGCTGGGGAGTTGGTAGTCTTCACAGAGAGAGATAACAAAGATGCATGAAATTTCCTCATTGGAGAGGGACAGAAGGCAATGAATTGGAATTTCCCTACTGGAAGGTAAGGGAAATTTAGGGAAGATCTATTCAGTTGAAGGATCTGTAGCGCCCTCTGCATCTTTCTCATGTCTGGGAGTAAAAACAGGGCAGAGGCCAGAGCAGGTGTTATCTTCCCAGCTTTCTGGGAGGACCAGAAATATATAGCATGAGCCAGACTCTGGTCATAAAAGGTTTTGTAGGCCACTGTGATATTTTCAGAATTTAAACCAAGGGAAGACATTCGGGGGCATGGTACAACTTGACATTTGTAAAGGTCATCCTGGGCTAGGTGTGGCTCTGTGGTAGAGCACTCCGTTAGAATGCATTGATTAGGTCCTGGGTTTCACATCTGGAACCAAACGAACCCCAAATAAAACAAAACAAAAACAAAACAAGGAACAAAAAACAAGAAAGAAAAGTTCACTGTAGATGCCCCAAGGAGATTTGGACATGGGAGAAAGAAGAAAGAAGGAAAGAACTGACTGGGTTGGGAGATTACACTACATAGGCCACACTGGCGTGCTGAAACCTAAGGACTTTGGGGAAACCGCAGAAAAAAGTCTCTTTAACTATCCCTTCATTTCTTTTCCTTTGTGAAGCAGGAGATAAGATTCTCCTGGGAGAGTCACCCTCCCTACACCCCAACAGCAAGGAAAACATTGCCCTTCCCTTTCAAGACACACAGACACAGAAGAATTTGCAAAACAGGCTTTCTAAAGTGTGACTACAAACCTAGATTGCTAAATCGATTGGTAGGGCATTAGTAAAGCACACCAGGGAGTGGATAAATCCAAAGGAAGGAGGAAGTCCTGCCATGAGTATGCACAGTACTATCCCATAGGCTGGAAACACACATACACACACACACACACACACACACACACACACACACACACCCCTACGTTGTTCCTGGCTTCCATGTTATGAGCTGTTCTGATTCAACAGAAGCCTCTAGAACCATGATCCAAAATAAATCCCCTCTTAAGTCTCTTTATGGGAAGGTAACTCTCTGAGTTTTCATCACTAGACCTCAATTTACCCTCTTCACCTCTCCATAGCCTCTGTAATTCATCAAACCTACTACAGAAAAGGCTAAGGCATAACTGTTTCGTGGGGTTTCATTTCTTACTTGGGTGCCTACATCACATAAACTTTACTGAAGAAAATGTGTGCTCTTTTCTGTCTTTGTTATCTTTCCTCTTCCGTGAATTTATGATTGGTTAGTGATTATTTTCTTTACCTACAGAGTTTACAAAGAATAGAAAGAACAAGACAGGGAGGACTATGGGTCAGTGGAGGCCTTAAGGATGAAAAGAAGAGACACCAGGCATTTTGGTGAAAAGAAAATCATCAGAGTTTACTAACAAGGCCAGAATAAGTCTGGATTGACATGGGAACGTTTTGAATAACTGGTGGTGGTTGTGGTGGTGGTGATGATGATGATGATGATAGCATGATGATAAAGTAGTCACTAGTAGTCAGGATGAATGCTCCACAAGCATTCGTTCATTCCATCACATGGTACATATGACTTCCCCCGTAGAAAACTATGAGATCTAATCTATTTGGCCAGGGATACTCAGGCTTGAAGTGGGAAAGTCATAGTTTAGACATGGGTGTCTCTGCCTACAAATCCCGTTTTCCTGACTCTGACACCTTACCAAGTTAATAATTGACACCTGACATGATGGTGCAGCTGGGAACTGAGACCAGATTGTGAGCTCAAGGCTGGCATGAGCTACACCACAGAAAGGCCAGATTCCCAGTTCAATCCAAACCAAACCTTATCACATTAGATAGAATAGGAAAGCTTAACCTTAAATCCATGTGCAAAGTCCATAAAGAATGCCTTTATTAATGCATCTAGTGAATGGACGTTATTACTACATGTTGCCTTTTACATTTGTGTGCACAGATGAGTGACAGATTGTTGGGACATGAAATCATCTTTAACCATAGTGACCATCATCGTGACATCAGAGCCTGGCTACTGGGAGGAGAGGAAGTTTGAGTTGCTCATTTATTCTTCCTTCCTCTTCATTTCCATTGAAGTAACAAGGTACCCAAGGCTGGGTACTTAAAATAAAAGAGGTTAATTCAGTGTACTCTTTCAGATGTATAACACTAGCCCTGGCTGGGACCTTATGGTGAATGGTACCAAAATGGCATGAGTACATGTGGGAGGGAGAGATCATATTGACAGATGGGAAGCCAAGAGCAAAACTCAGGCTTGCTCTCATAGCAACTTGCTATCTGAAATAGCAGCTCAGGAGCCATACAACTTTCTTAATTTCATATGATGGCTGTACTGACAGCCCACTACCAGCCCTCCAGTTAATAAAGAACTCAGTACCTTAATATGCAAATGCCCAAATCATTATTTGTCTTTTAGTATTTTGGACTTCTGGTTGGTTTGCTCTATTTTGTTAGCGAATCTCATCTAATTACAATATATTCTTCATTTGTGTTTTAAAATAGCAATGCCAACCCACTGTTATTATAACATATGTGGCAAGTTGTTGTTCCTGGGGTGGTGATAAATTTGAAGCGATCCATTCACATCCTTGTGGGTTGGAATTAATTGTTCTCTTCTGATTTCCCACTTTACTTTATGTTTCTATTACTGTGGTTATCATAACTCGCTTTGTAGTAGCTGTTTGAGAATGCATCTGTCACCCGTACTGTCCTGGATTTCTGTTTGTTTGTTTGCTTCTCTTTGTTTTGTTGTGAGTACATCACACAACACACTAAATTACATAGTAGGGATTCAGTATATATTAACAGTCGAGTCAAGTTGACCAGTTGTAGTTATGGCATATTTGGCTGCAGATTACTTTAGAGAAATGCGGCCCATCTGTCAATCAAAGCTGTGATCTTTGCTTCATTAGCACTGGGGTTGAGCAGTGAGATAAATCAGTGACAAAGAGCTACATGTCCTACATCCCATTAAATCAGATTGTAGATTATGTAATTCTTTCAACTATATATTCTACCATGGAAAACAAGAGTTTTAGCTTGTGACAGTAAAGACCCATGATTCTACCCAGTCAGGCTATGAAATTTAAACCCAGCACTGGTGGTTTTTCTTTTCCTCCCAAAAAGTCTGATCCAGTACTAATTATTTCCTTAAAAAGTTGGAGCAACTCTTTCACTGAGCAGTTTGCATCCCTTTTTTGGCCACCAGTACTGGTATAAGATCCAGGCTAAGATAGTGACTGACACATGGCTTCAGGCTTTCTTATTAGCCGGTGTTGCTTTCTGGAAGAAATGTATCATTAGCCTTTCAATTCAAAGTTTAAACACTCCTCAGGCTGGCTTCTCTGTTATTGGCAAAATGTGAGTTTGGCATGTTGTAAGATAGGTTGCGTTTGGTGGTTCTGCTTTCTGCAGCTGTTTGGAGGTAGACATAGTGGATGAAGGAGAATACTGTTCCCCACACGCTCCTCATTGTGTTGGTTATTAAGCTGCTCAGAAACACATACATTTAGAAATAATAATGAGAGACAAATAATGTTATTAATAGTCCTCTGTTTTCCAAAACAACTCCCCTTCCAGACTAACATCTCTCTTACAAGCAATCCATGCTGAGTGGGTGCTGAACAGCTCAGTAAATGAGGTGAAATAGAAAAATGGATCGGTTACACATTTGGAATTAAAGGCCAGGCAGGTCATTTGAAAAGGATGTCATGACCCAATTGCAAATGTAGCATGGTATGGTCAATAAGTAGAACTTGATCTCCTCAAAACTCTCTAGCCTTTAGGGCATTTAGATTCAGGCAGATATATTTAACCTTCTTTATATTTATTTTTGAACTGTTGGAGCCTTGATCATGACAGATAGTCTCCCTCACTACTCTACTTTTATTTTGTATTTTGAGACAGGGTCTCACTTAACTTCCAAGGTGTTCTCTCTCTCTCTCTCTCTCTCTCTCTCTCTCTCTCTCTCTCTCTCTCTCTCTCTCATCTAGACTAGCCTTGAACTTATGATTGTTCCACTTTACTGCATCCTTTGAGCAGCTGGGATTCTAAGCTTGTACCACACAAAGTAGTTCTCACAGACATGTTTCCAAGGCAACAGGACGATAATGTGCTGCAGTGTCTATAGTGACCCTAGACATTTGTGGAGCTGATGTCAATGAAAACACAGAGCAGCCCAGGGGAAGTCTGATGGGATGAACATTGCAGCATAGATTTTTTTCTACACTAGGAAGAAGCAGATGGAAAAAAGACATTCTAAAGGGTCTCTCTACAGCCTCAGGTGGATCACTTGTAACTATTTCCTTGGAGATCAGAGGCTAGGTCTTATCTTTTATATGGCAACTTGAGACACGACTACATAAAAAGTAAAAACTGAATAAAGAAATATTTCTAGTAAAATTGAATTCCTGGGGAGCCCAGAATTAGAACTTATAAGGGCCTTATGCTTTCATTGGGCCTCTTAAATAAAATAATAATAAAAATTACATTTTATGTTTATGTTGGTGGTATAAAAATGAAACTCAGGCTTTGTCATATTCACTTAAAGGAAAGTAGGATTAAAAGCTAGTATGGACCTTGGCAGTGTACTATTCCTGTTAGAAAAGTGGGAACTGTCACTTGTCCCTGGAAATAGGGTGTGGTCAATAACACTTTTCAATGATACCTGGTTGAGAATCACACTAGCTTCTGAGGGACTTGGATTAATTTTGGACATAGCTGTTTCCTCCATAGATTCACACAGTTGGAGATGATGGCACAATGGGTAGGCAGTTAAAACAAACAGGCAGACTCAGCACATGAAAATGCAAAGCACCTCGCTAGATTTAAGTTCAGAATTGCTTATATATGACACAATCCTATAACAAAATAATGTGTTACTCACCTGAAATTGTAGACTTAGATTTTTCTAAGCCTATCTTATTTAGGGTTCTTGACTGTTTCAACCTCCCTTCTTGGCCACTGAACAGAGAGGTAGGAGAAGAAGGTTAATAGGAAAAGGAGTTTGTGAACGTGTTATGAAGTAGTTCTTTGAGGGGGATTCCACTCTACATTGTCAGGATACCAGCAGTCCAGTCTGACTGCAAATAGCAAATATGAATCAGTAGCAGCAGCTTGATCCAGCAGAAACCTCAAGGCTCTACTGAATTGGCACCGGTCAGCAGAGAATCAGCTAGAATACCATGAAAAGTTCTTTGGTGTGTTTCTCTCTATGAAGAGAAGCTCAGCAAAATATTGCAAAGCCTAGCAATGCAAGAGCAACCTTTCACTGTGTGTGTGACTCTGTTTATATTCCTTCCAAATGTCACATATCCTCTCGTGTCTGCTCCAGTAAAGCATATTATAACAAGAAGCTTCTACAAAACATCACATGACCTCTCACAAGACAAATTCCAGAAAAACATTATATGATATAACTGAGTTTCCAAAGAAACCAGGAATTTCTACTTCATAAAATTCCATTTTAACTCAAAATCTTTACCTGGCAACTCTGTGTTTTCAATATTGTTGGAACCCAGAGTGCTTTTCACCACCTTTCTGATGAAGATTCTGTGCATCAGTAGAGTATCCCCCTAGAATGTTCGGCAACTGTTAATGAAAAATGTAGGGAGGTGTGTCTCTAATGCCCATTCTTTTGGATTCTTTCATTTGTTGGTCTTTCATGATTCTCCAGAGCTGTGGGTGTTAGAAGCCTTCTTCCTCCAATTTACATAACTACTGAACAGTTTACTGCTTCTGAGTTTCTAGTGGGACAGCAAGTTTTGATGGAACATACTCATGGCCACCATAAATCACCATTTGTGTGTGTGTGTGTGTGTGTGTGTGTGTGAGAGAGAGAGAGAGAGAGAGAGAGAAAAGAGAGAGAGAGAGAGAGAGAGAGAGAGAGAGAGAGAGAGAGAAATACAATGAGTGTTTGGAGTTCACCTCACTGGTTTATTTTACTTTCTTCTATTTTGTGCTAATGCACGAGGCCACCCACCTTTCTCTTTTATCTCAATGTGTTCACCATCAACTCTATAGCTGGGGGCAGCTTAGCCAGGGCGGGAGTTCTCAGTGTCAACTTACCTTACAGGAAATCCCTTTTTTGTTTGACAAAGGGCACAGGGCAATGTCAGAGCTAGATAAATATAGCCCTAGAACCAATAAAGATGTACTGCCTCTTGTTCACAGGAACTAAAACTTTCAAAATGGCCAGAACAGAGCATTAAACCAAGCTCAACTGCCCTTTCAAATGCACAGATGGAATGCACTAAGAGCCTGTGCTACTACAGTGCTAGCCTCAGGGTGGTAAAGCCAGGGAGACTTCAGTTGGAAAAGTCTAGAGGAAGTGCCAACACTGCTCACAGGTATTATTAGAATCCAAGAGGCCATAGAAGAAATGAGGTCACAGGATCAGACCCAGAGGTCACAGGACATTTTCATTTATCTTTCATGGATGTTTGCTTGATTTTGAGTTTTCTTTTAATCTTGATTTTTGGGTGTTTTTGGTCTTCCCTATCAATCATAACAACATCACACACTGGGTGCTTTTATAAGAGAAATTTATTTCTTGTGGTTGATAGACTAGAAAGTCAAAGGTCAGGTACAAGCTGACTTGTTCCCAGTGAATGGTCCTCCTCTCCCTGGTCGGAAGAGAGCTGCTATCTCTCTGTATGTGCATAAGGCCTTTTATCTCATCCTGTGTGGGTAGAGAAGCAGAGGGGAAGGAAGAAAGAAGAGACAAAAAAAGAGGAGAGATATTCTCCTATAAGGCTGCTAAGAAGGTCTTGTCATTATCTTATTGATTCTCAATCACTCCCCATAGGCCTCATTCGCACCAAGCACTGGAAACGTGGATGGAGCCTCAGGACAGGCTCTTTGAGAGGACTCAACCGTTCATATAGGTGCCCCTTAGATTTCACAAATGTTGTGTGATGCTCTGCTCACCTCATTCATGTCCTGGCCCAATGTCAGATGACCAGTTTCACTGTCATTACTGATTCTAAACAATATATTTTAAAGGGGACATGTTTCCTTTGTGTACATAACTCACATAGTGATATAATGTGCATACATAGATGACTATATAAATATACAAATAAATTAATAAAGTATAAAATGTAGCTACACATTAATAAATAGGACTTGTTGGAAATAGCTACCAGAAATATCTAGAAATATTATTCAAGAATAATTCAAATAGAAATGGAAAATGTGAGATAACACATGTTATGTTTAAAATTATATTTATACTATTATTTGTCTCAAGGAAAGGAGGTTTCCTTTGTTTTGTTTTTGTTTCTTAAGGTCTCTTTTCTACGCCTCTGGAACTAGAATTACAGGTAGTTGTGAGACACTTGGCATGGGTGCTAGGAATCAAACCTAGAGCCTCTGGTACAGCAGCAAGAGTTCTTAACTGCTGAGCCATCTTCAGCCTAGAAGGAAGATTCTTCAAAACATTTTTTGAAATATATGGACACATATGTTTTGTCTGCTAATTCATCTGTTTAATACATTTTGTTGTTTCTATATTAAAAGTTGACTCATTTATCATACTCTGTATGTATGTGTGTAGTTTCAGACATGATAGCCCAGATTTCCTGTGAGCTCAAGGTAATCCCCCTGCCTCAGCTGCCTAAATGCTGGGATTATACACATGTGCTACCATACCCAATTTTAATCATGTCTTCTGAAGGAGGCTCGTCTTATTTAACAAATCACAGCTTTAGCTATTTTCCGAAGCTTCTAGACCACAGTTGGTATATTGTTTTGATTTTTTTCTTTCTTGTGTGGCCATCTGTTTCTGCGTGCCAAGAATCTTTTAGAAAATACTCTTTTCTTTAGCAGATGAGCCTCTTGCAATTTTAGGCTCCATGTTTCTGATCTACAGGCCTTGGACAGAACGAAGACCACCGAGATGACAGGTTAGACTGAGAGCCCATCCTTGATTGGTCAGCAAATTCTGATTTTTGGATAGAACAAGAATAGTTTAGAGGTCAGTACTTAACCTAAGTATGTACTCTGCAAGTCAAGCAGCAAAGAGGGTTACTTTCTACTGTGCTTGCTAAGCTGGAAGCATTGCTTGAGCTAGGGTTACATCTCAGTCACTCTTCAGGACAGGCTGATTGAAAATAATATGATGTATAGAGAAGCCAAAACACAGCAGAACAGACATCCAACGCCAGGTTTCAACATCAGCATCGGATCATGACCAAAGGAGATCTAGATAAGCGTCTCGTTAATGGGGTCAAAACATTTATTTAAAAGGAAAACTCTGAGCTGAGCTTCTGCCACCTAATCAATACGAGTTCCCTAGATCATGGTACATAGCAACTTCAGATCTGGAGACTTGTGATATCCATAGTCCTTGAGTCAATCTGAAGACATAGAGGAATCAGGGAGCCTGCATCTCTGTCTCCTCTGCTGTGCTGTGGAAAATTCCCAGGAGGCCTGGATTTGTCTGGGTATCATGAGAAAAGGTTCTTAAATTGGTGCTTATTGGCTGTCCATGTCCATAGTCTAATGTCACACAATCATGTAGGTATCTGTGAAATTTTATTTATTTATCTGAAACATAGATACATTCCACACACTCACAGCATTTGAGGTAATAATGCCAATAGCTTTTAGATATCAAATATAACCTCATTTCAGGCATAGGAAACTTCTTTTCAGTTGTTGGTTAGGAGAGTTGAAGACAATGATAAAAGATTTTATGCTGCACCACGAGGACTTGGAGGAAACAAATTCTGGAAACCTTCTCCCTGAGTATAGTTCTCAGAGGACTAGCACCGTAGGGAAGGTGCTATGCAAGCTGCCAAGAGAGAAAAGCCATCAATGATGTTACCCAGTGTAAAGTCAATCAATTCCCCATATGACTAACATGACAAAATATCCCTGATTGTGCAACAATGGTGCTTGTACATTGGGGTAACCAACAGCTATCTAATTGGACTTAAGGCCTTACCAACAGGAGAAAATTCATACCTGGTACTGTAAACTTTGTCAACTCTCCAAAGACTAGTGATGTCATGTTCTAGAGGAGAATCCATGACTGCCACTTTCCTAAACCAATGTAACCTCTAACTTCACTCTAAATAGTTATTTTTATATCCACAGGTAAGTTTAACTCTCATCCCTCATCAAAGAAAACTCTTTTTTTTTTTTTTTTTTTTTTTTTTTTATTGCAGCAGATGTAGATTGTTACAGAAATCCACAACTGGTCAAAATGCAGAAAATAGCTGACCATCAAGTGTCCAACCCCAACTGATACTTCTACATCACAACTCCTATGCCTAAGGCTCATAGAACATCAGTAAAGAGGTGGGCTGAAAGTTTCCAAGAGTCAGAGGGCCAGTGCATCTGCTGTGAGATAGTATCCTCTGTATATGACAAGGAAGTTACACACATAAAATCTCAAACATATGTTTCTCTGAAAAAGATGATAACATTAGTTTACATGCCACCGAGGATGGGAAAAATCTCACAAGACCCTATCCATAGATGAAGAGGTATAGGTAATTCATGACTGAGATTGGGAAAATCATCCAAGCCCACCAACCAGCTCTAGACATATATACAATGACACTAAGTGGATTCTTATATGGGCACACAAGTTCTCTTTGCTAATTCATCTGTCTAATATATTTTGTTGTTTCTGTATTAAAAGTTGGCTCATTAATCATACTGTATGCGTGTGTGTCTAAATAATAGAAGGAGAGGTTATAAATTTGAGATGGAGTTGTGGGGACACGGAACAAGTTGCAAGGAAAGGTAAGGGGTAGAAATGATGTAAATACAGTATTCATGTATAAAATTCTCAATATTTTAAATTAAAAGATTGAAAGTTTTAATTTTATTGAGTGTGTCCATGTATGCACATATATGTGTTTCTAGCCCCAGCAACAGTAGCCTCCCTAGCCCCAAGGCAGGGTGGACGTGGGACCCCCCATCAATACCCAGCATGTGTGTAGACATCTGAATACATCATGAGGAAGTCATTTCTCTCCTATTATGTGGGTTCTAGAGATCAAATTCAAGATTTTAGTCTTGGCAGCAGGTTCCTTTACCTAGGGAATCATCTAATTGTTTACAAAATGTGTGTGTGTGTGTGTGTGTGTGTGTGTGTGTGTGTGTGTGTGACAACATATATGTGGAGGTCAGAGGATAACTTGTGGGAGTTGATTCTCTCCTCCCACCACCCCATGGATCTTAGGCTTACCATTTTCTGGCCGTAAGGCTATGTGGCAAGCACTTTTACCTACTGAGCCAAATTGCCAATCCTGGGCTAATTTTAATGGGTACCATGTCTTTTAGAGAAAACTTCTTTTAGAGGTTGGGGATTTAGCACAGTTATAGAGCACTTGCCTAGAAAGTACAAGTTCAGCCCTTAGCTCCTAAAAAGCAAAAGAAAATGGACAGAAAAATACCCTTAGAAAACATATTTAAAAAAAAAAACTAAGAATATATATAAAACTAAAATTGATAGCAGATATTTTAAAACATATACTTGCACATTATATGTATGAGTTCTTTAAAACAAGGGAGAGTAAACTTTTTCTCTATAAAGACAGATAAAAACTATTCAAAGCTTTCTTAGATAATGTTTCTGTTGCTATACCAATGTAAAGGTAATCATTATAATCATGAAATATAGTTTTTCTTTTGATACCTTTAGTCATTTTAAAATATATTATTGTTGCTAGTTTTGTGTACACAAAATCTAGAATGAATTTTTATTCTAAGCAGAAGTTTTGCAGCCAAGTTTAAAACTTAGAATATGCCTTTCCAATAGACACACAATTTGAGTCATATGTGTAACTTATGACTTAGAAAAGCATGTGAATTCAACTTTAGTTACATTTGACTTGCTCCAGAATGACAATATATTATTTTAACATGTATCTACTGCAAATAATATTTTCTAGGTATTTTGTATTATTTGCATGTAGTCTTCAAAAATTGGGATGTATTTACATTATAGTGTGTCTCTGTGTGTATTTTCACCAGAAATATTCAAATAATGTTTGAGTTTATAAAGTTTAGCTGCAAAATAGACACACAGATGTTAAGTTGTTTAAAAACTGTAACGTTTTCATTAGGAGATGAAGAGATGGCTCAGACTTGAGAGTGTCTGCAGAGAACCTAGCAGGTGGGTACGCTGCCCTCTTGGACTTGCCTGCTCTATCTTCTGGAAGACCACTGAAGCCAGTCCTTTTATCTTTTATGGAAGCTTTGTTACACAGGAATGATTGATTATGCCATTGGGTATTAGTAGTTAACCCAACCTTAAGCCCCTCTACCCATCTAGTTGCTCTGAATCATCCTGGAGAGTTATAAACCTCTAACACTGCCTTGGTCCTTTCTGTTGCCAGTGCCCAGTCACCCTGGAGATTCTAATGCTTTCAGGAACTGTATGGCAAAAAAGGGGGTGAAAGAGAATATTTTTAAGAACATCATCACCAATATAATATTCTTTGGGTCCAGGGATATTTTGATCTCTGCTACAGTTAAGGATTGTTAGTGACTATTGATCCAAAATTCTGTCATTGTCTTCAAGGATTTTAGGTTGTCTGTGAGCAATAAATCTGCTTTGGGCTTGTATTTGGGAGGACACCCTGGCTTCACTGTGGAAGCTTTGAATCTGGAGAATAGTGACTGAGAGATAAAGGTAGAAGAGAGTATGGGAGCCACGAAGCTGCAGGTTCTATACAGCCTGGTCAGCAATGCTGAGGCTCAAATATCCTGATCTCATGGGGGCAACTGGAGGATGTGAGCATGTGTTCTATTGCCACTGCTGTCTGGGAAACAGGTTTTGAGGGAGCTCAAGTGACTAGGGCAGTCATGGGTTCTTCTGAGTGATCATGATGAAGGAGCACTGGAGGTCCTAGTCAAAGGTCACTTTCATCTCAGGGTTATGAAAGTTCCCTAGGATTTAAAGAGGAGAAAGTCTTGTCTCACAGATTTCCAGTACATTACTCTTGAGACCCCTCTAACATAACCAAAGGAACACAGATGAACCAAATCAAAACCATAGACGAACAAAATAAAGTCTATGCTTTGTGTCTATGTCTAATGGAATGTAGAGGACTATGGTATGCACGTTTGGGGCCAACTTTGGTTCTGCATCCTCTGTTTCCTGTTTAGGATGTCCAGGTACCACTGTACACCAGGCTGGAAGGGGGAAGTGGAGTCCAGAACATGTGGGTCTACAGGATCCCATCCGGCTGGGAGTGAGTCCCTTCTTCAGGATTTTAGTGTTCCAGCTCTTCCAGATGATACTCAACGGAACAGCTCTATTAGATGATCTTCAGTGAAACACTTGGTGCACATACACTTTAGTCAGGGTGGGCAAGGGCTGTATATGAACCTTGGAGAGTGGGAAGAAGTTTTTTTTAGGGTTAATGTAAAATCAATGGCTAAAGTTTAAAGTACTATGAATGCATCATTTGTATAGAGAGGCATTCCAGGAATCCTAGGTACTCGGTAGGTAGATTTTTATTGGAAAAGAGGAAGTTAAACTTGCCAATAACTATGTGACACTCCTCAGATAGAAGACTAGAGGTTGGACTCGGCAGATCATGCAGAGAAGAGGAAGCCCCTCTAAGAAAAAGGAGTCCTCCATTTTATGATGAGCTCAGCTATTGAGACACAGTAGATTACAACCTTAGTAGTGAGGTGCAACACGGGCCTTCAGAAATGAAGACCTAATGAAAGAGAAACCTACATATTTTTATAGTAGCTTTGCTTAAGAGTGGACAGCAATATGGGGCAGAGGAGGAAGGTTAGAGATGACAAACTGGGAAGAACTTGAATTCCTCTCTATGACCCTGTGCCCTCTAGGGTACAGAGACTCCTTTCCTACAGATGAAACAGGAAACTCTCACTTGAACATCTTGTGAACAGCTTCAAGGCCACAGTGAACTGTTAGTTCCCGTTGTCTTCTTGATGTCATGGTAGCATACTCTTAGACCTTATGTCTATTGTCTCAGCACTGAACATGTGTGCCTCTGGCATTTTAATCCTCTTGGCGTGAAACAAAGGAATTCCACCAGAAAGTGGGAGAAGGAGCTAAAATTGGGATATATTTGAAGCGACCCTAGACTGAACAGATAGCGCAGGCACTGAAGGAAATAGAAAAGGAAAGAGGCCATAGAAACTCTTGTATTTGGGGGTTCACTGTAAACATGGCCAGCCTTTTGATTGCATGGCTAGTCATTCCTGGTTCATTGGCAAGTTTATCAAAACACAGAGTTCTCTCAAAACTAGAGGATCTTTATTTTGTTTTGTTTTTGTTTTTTTGAGACAGGGTTTCCCTGTATAGTCCTGGCTGTCCTGAAACTCACTCTGTAGACTAGGCTGGCTTCGAACTCAGAAATTCGCCTGCCTCTGCCTCCCAAGTGCTGGGTTAAAGGCATGTGGCACCACTGCCTGGTAAGGGTCTTTAACTGAACACATTTTGAAATTGTAGCATTAGTCAGCTCCAATCCTCTTCATTATGACAAAAGTCATACTTTGTATAAAGCTGCATGGTTCACAGTTTCTCTTTATGGTGAACCAGTAGCTTGGGTTTGTCCCTTAAGGCTACTTCTAAGAAGTCTCAGCAACAACAGAGACCAAGGTAGTATCACTACATTAACTTGATTCTGCCCTTCTAGAAAGTTAAGTCTGCAGGGATCTCTCACTCAGCAAAGCTCAGGCACTGGTCACCCGCTGCCCAGCTTTTGGAAGGAAGAAGCCTCCCATTGGCTCTCCAGTCACTTCTCCTGAGTGGGTCCTGGAAATCCAAGCTGGTTCTCATTCCTCCCCCATCCTCTTTACCCCTTCCCTCTCCCATTTAAATTCCATTTTACAACACACAAAGCAAGATAGCCTTTGTTAAAAAGTTTAATGTTCTTAATTAGTTGAATCGGTTAGGCTAATTAGAATACCAATTAGAACTGGCAGGGCTATCGTTAATTTGAAAGTGCTGTGGTCTAGTGTTAATCGCTATTAAACCTTATAGTTTGTGAAAGATAGAGAGGGGATGAATTCACACAACACTACTTGAAATGAGAAAGGTCTGTGGTCAGAAGGATTAGCTGTCAATGAGTGTCCCAGGAAAGCATAATCCACAGAGGCCAGGCAGGTCTTCAAGTCTCCTGCCATACAAGGCATGCCAGCCTCCCTTTTCCAATGATGCTAAAAGGCTGGAGAGTATTTTACTGAAATAGCCAAAGTGTATAATTCACCTAATGGACTAATGATCTGGAATGATACTTAAAAAAATAAAATCAGTGCCTTAAGTTACCTTGCCACAGAAAAGTTTGTGCTGTTAGCAAAGCTATGTGTCCCATCGGGTTTCCAACTTCCTAAATATATAGAACACCCTGCCCAATTAAACTTCTTCTATTTCTGGTCATTGCTTGACTGAAGTAGAAGAGCCAAGCCCTCAAACAAAAGAAGCCCCATGCTAGTATTGTGGCAAGGGGGGGGGGGAGTTGCCACTTCCTCACGTCTCACTTGGCAATGGATGACTAGAAGAGTAAGCAAACCCTAATTTGTGTTTTCAGACAAATATAAGAATCAGTCTTCCTTTTTTCAACAAGCAAATATGGAATGGACAATTATAGCTATTCTTGTGGTACGTTTTCGGAAATATGACTTTATTTTCCTCTATTCCTGTGATGAAGACAGAAGGTACTGACGCCCATTATCGTGGCTGGTTTCCTCTCAATATATCTACACTACAGTTCCAGATAAAGCACGCAGTTTATAGGAAACAAATATAAAAATATATTTTGTCATGTGTATTATGGCACAGTTAAGAAACAGGGAATCTTTTTAAATGGTGAATTGCTTTTCAAAGCGTATAAAAATGTTCAAGTCAATTGCTACCTCAAATATTCCTGGAGGTAAGTGGAAAATAAATTTAAAACAAACAGACAGACCAACAGATTATAATGCCTGAGTGACTACCAATGCAGTTTCATGTGCAAAAATTGTGGGATGAAAAAGAGGTTTATTACATGGCATTTTCTCTAAATACATTTTAGTATAAAAAAGGGAGACTTTAGTATCCACAGCAGCTACTGATGTTGGATGTAGCTATGGTTCGAGGTAGCCTCATCCGACAAGGACTCCCCATGACCAAGTGTTACCTGCAATTCAGGAATGGCTAGCGTTAATCTTCAACACAGAAGAATATTTGTTTTATGGTGGAGGTGTTGTAAGAAACAGGTAGACAAAAAACCCCTACTATTTAATGTCCAATCAAGAGCTACAGACCTTTCCTCTGAGGGGCTTCCAATGCCATCCTAAACCTTTATGCTTGTCCCCATGTGTTTCCAGTTTTCACAGTTGCTTCCAATCCCATTAATCAGCTTCAATTCTTTCAGAATGACTAAAGGGTAACTGTAAGTCATGGTTATTTGTCTAGGTCTTACTTTTAGCCTGTGGATGTAGATGAGTATTTGATTTTTATAAAATGACAAAGGATTAATATTTTAGTAGCTATTGCAAACCTATTAAACATAAAGACCAATTTTAAAGCAAAGTACCCAAAGATGTAAAAAAAAAAAAAAAAACCCAAGACAAACAAGATGCAGATTCCAAGGAAGACTTCATGTCAGGGATGTTACATGCATGGGTCATTTCAACTTTTATTCTGTTTAATAGCATTTGGAGTGTCATTTCCTAGAATTTTGTGAGAACTGTTCTTCCTTTACTTGTAGGCAGGGCTCTAGGTAAAATTACATCTATGTAAATCTTTTCATTTACTCTTCCATTCAATGATTTAACATGGCTTATTTACTTTGTACTATGTACTAGATAATAAGCTAGATTTGAAATACAAAGAAATAACAAGAGAAGATAGCTATGCTCAAAAGAACAGTCTAAGAAATGAGGTGAATGTCTAAAGAAATTATACCCCTACCTTCTTTGATAGACAAGACCTGGAGCAAGGGATTTGTTGTTGTCTAGTCTGAGTTGAGAGATAAAGTCACAGCACCCTTTGAAGGACAGGTAGGCATGTGAATTGGATAGTTCTGCATTACTAAGACAAAACACATGAGGCAGGTCAACTTTATAATGGAAAGATATTGACTTGGTATAAACAGCATGGTGATGCCTCTAGGGAGGCTCCTCCCATCCCTTGCCTGCATTTTTTCAAGGCAGATGACAAAGATGTGATGTGTGTGAGAAGAACAGTCACTTCACAAAGCTGAAAGCCAGAAAGCAGTGCAGGTGTTGGGCTCACTGGTAAGCAATGGCTTTCACAAGAACACAGGGGAACCACAGCAGCCACCCTCATCCTTCCCAGGATAGCTCCTTCAGTAACATAGAAGAGCCCATTGTGCTCTGTTCTCTTGAGGGTCTGATTACCTCTCAGGCTTCCAAGACATGACTGTTTGAGACATGCTTGAAATATAGCTCACCAACCTGGAATTGATACTTTCTGGACTGTGCAATGCAGTGCCCTGGCTTGGAGTAGAGGCAGAGGCTAGTGAGTGCCATTTGGTATTATCTGAACTTGAAACACAGTAGAAGAAGAGCTCTTGTGTATTTTTATCTAAAATCTCTCTAGATCCTAAGGGCAGGAGGTGGCCCCCAATATGGCTTTGTGAATAGTATTAACAGTATTTATAGATTATCAAGCAGCAGGTATTATTTTCATCTGCAGATTATTTATAGCATTGAGTCACTATGATACAGCTCAAAAATTTTCTTTTATCATATTAAAAGAAATGCAACCATCAAGGAATGCATATATGTTTAATTTCAATTTGGAAAAAATGAAAAATGAACACATGAAATTACTTTTAATACAAATTTAAATTTAGGCATGCCCATTATTGCCAAAACAGGAATTCACAGAAGACTAATCTCCCCCCTCTATAAATGCTCATTCTAAATAGATTTCTCCCATTGTTTCCCAGCCTCTCTGAACGTTTTGGACCAATCTATTCTTTTTCTATGGATAAATTAATGGCTGTTATTTGATGTCTATGTGTCTGTCTGTCAATGTGTTATATTTATGGATTGTTCACCCGTGTCACTCAGACATGGATTTAGTCAGTCTCCTGAAGGTGAGAGATTTCAGTCAGTCATCAGCTGGAGGAACAAAGAGACAGCCATCAGAAGAAGCCCAGAAGGGAAGGTAGTCTACTCTCCAAGTCCCCTGAGGGTCCTCATCAATACTGGAGAACTGTTTTGACAGAACCACTGAATTGAGTGCAAAAGTCAAATTCCAGGGACATCAAAATGGGACAGACTTTCTGTTCACCCACAAACAACAAGAGACTCATCTGCTTTGAGGGACTAGGAAGAGCCATTCTCAGGGGTCCAGTGGCTTCTTGGGTTGGCAGGAATAGCTTGCTGTAGGCAAAAGGGCAAGGAACATTGAGTAGCAGAAATGGAAGCAAATAATTTATTATTTTTTTAAATTGCAAACTCTGATGTCTGGCCCCAGATATTTGAGCATATTCTCCATTCTTCTAACAAAAGAAACACACATGCTTATTCCACCCTTTTCCGCCTCATCTGGCAGCCGCTTTCTGGTCCAGCAGACACTAACATCTAATGAGTCAAACTTCTCATTTTCAGACTAATCAGTCGGCTGCACTAATTGCAAATGCAAATATGCAAATTTATATTAATTAATTACTCTGCTAATTAGTTCTGCGGTCTTTTTTTGGGTAATAAATCATTGTGCAGTGGAAGGGAAACAAGTCCTGTCCCATTTCACTCCACATAAAAATTTAATGTACTCATGGAAGAAAATATATATAAAAAATAAACCACAAGCCAATCCCCCTACCTCCACTGGTGAGCCCCCTACAGAAAGGTGCTGTCGTGAGAGGGCTTTCACATCTTCTGAAAATGCCATCACTAAGGTGCCTGTTAGCAGTTTAATTATCACATTATGAGCTTCAGAGAAAGCCAGTTTGCTGTGCTGCAGGCTGTGACACGGAGCTCGGCAGTTCACCCACTCTGCAGCAAAAACACTTATAGATAAAAAGGGAATGGAGAGAGGGAATCGTATCTCTTTGCTGAAACACTATAGATTGAGAATCAACGTTTCCGTGGTCTCGTTATTATTGTGCTAAGCCCAAGTCCTCTTCTTGCCCCTGTACCCTTGAGTGAAAAGTTGTGTCATCAGGCTTGAGGATGCACTGAAGGGCTGTTGTAGAGGTGGGCATGGTCAGAGAGGCTGGAGGTGAGGAAGAATTGGGGAAGCAGGAGACAACTTCCACAATGGCTAGAAGTGACACACCCACGGACTTATTAATTTCAGGCATTTTGATTGGAGATTTATTTGTGTTTCCAGCTTCTCTTGTGGGGCATAGACATACAAGAAATAATCGCTCCCGTTAGACTATGAGGCAAGAGTCTATGTCTGATTTATCTCTGACTCCCATTTTCTCCCCCACAATGCTTGCTTGCTTGCTTGCTGAATGACCAAATGAATGAACGAATGACTGATAGCAACCATCAGCAGCTAGTTACAGTGACATTCACTGACATTCATGTATTACAACGCTACCTTCATTATGGGATAGGTGCCAAGATTAGGAGAGCAGAGAGAACAGTGACCCATACTTAAATCTTCTTGTGGTTCTCATTCCTCCTTTTCTTTCTCAACAAAAAATTCCATTTTAATTCCCAATGCTTCTTCCTTTCTTGTGTACCTAAGAGTTGATGTTTGAGAAATAAAATAAAATAACAAAATGACTCATGCCTGCAACCCTTGCACTTGGGAGGCAGATGCAGAAAGATTGTGAGTCTGAGGCCAGCCTGGGCTACATAGCAAAACCTTATTTTCAACCCTCCTCCTTAAACAAGGAAAAAAGTGCTATGATTACATTTCGGCACCTTGCTCTCAAACCCTAGTTTGTCCACTTCCTGGTTCTGTGATGCTGGGTGTTTCTTTGCCTGAAAAACTAGGAATGCTGAGTGTGTCAAGAGAGGGTGATGGCAAGGGGCTCAACCCAGAAGCTCAGCCCATCTCTGCCCACTGCTCCCCACATGTCAATAGTCCTTTGTTTTACTTATACATAAAATGTCTTCAGGAAATTAATGATAGTGGAGAGGGGACAAGAGAAGGCAAGAGTCAGTGAATGTGATCAAAATATAATATATACATGTATAAAAAGTAATGAAACTAATTTTATATATAATTAATGTATGCTAAAACATTAAATGTTCTTACTTTTCATTTTTCTCAAAGATTGGAATATAAGATGCATGTGTTTAAGGAATAACATTAAAAATACCTAAGGTAGTCAACAAAAAGTGAGGCTCCTTCTCTGACCCTTCACCTCTACAGTCTCCTGGCAATTACATTAATCAATATCCTTCCAGGGATAGACAGTGTGCCTGTAGATGGTCCACGTCCTCACTCTACCCAACCTGGGTAGAAGTATAGCATGCCGTGCTGCTGTCCCGACCTTGCCCTTGTCCTTTTAGTTCGGAGCTGCTGTGGACTTGTTATACCTACCGATTTTCTGTTGCATGTGACTATGAATTATAGCAGCTTACTTGGATCAAGCCTCCATTGATGGCCATTTAGGTCATTTCCAACTATCTGCTATTACAAATAAGTCTTCAGCTCACACACTGGTACTTAGAGCATTTTGCTCATGTGGAGGCAAACTCATAAAAATAGGTATCTGGACAGTTCACTGCATCAAATGGTACACGCTTTAACTTCTCAAACTCTGAGAAACACCCTTGGGAGAGGAGGTATCAATCCATAGGCCCAGCCAGCAGGCAGTGTGCCTTTCCTGTAGCTCCCCAGCCCTCTGATCCTGCCGAATTCTCATCAGTGGCGAGGGGAGGGCCATGCTCTCTACTTTATAGGATAGCAGGGAGGTAGTTATAAATTAGAAAAGTCCTGAGAATTCTCATGTGCTGCAGATCTCTACATCATTCTTATTCTTTCCATTTTTTTTTCTGCCTACTGGGATTGTTTAGAGGGGGACTGGAAACCTCACTGTGTAAGACCTTGGAAAGGATACTGCTTGTGTTAATAATCCCATGGGCTTTTCCTACTGTAGGAAACAGAATTAGTCGCCCAAATATTATGAAGCATAAAACAGAGGGGGAGTTTCCTCTATCCTCTCTCTCTTCACCTGAAGGTAGGGCATACCCTTTCACAGAGAACACACCCTGCCCACTGGAGACACAGAGGCAACCATAGAGAGCCTTCTGTTCTGCTGGAGTGTGCCCATAGCTCAGACCTTGCTGTAAGTCCTTACCTTTGAGATTGTGACATCACATTCCTTCCTGCTGAAGAACCATTGTTGGAGATGCTGCATCAGGTAGGTTTCAGATCTGGGTTGCTTTTCCTCATTCAAAGTGCCTTGCATTCTTAAGAAACTAGCTCATCTTTCTCATTTCTGTCTGCCTTTGTTAAAGAGGTCAGTCCCATCTAGGAGCTTATGATGGTCGAAGAGAAATCACATTGCCTCCCCGGCACCACCACAGCAGACTCTGTTACCAAGTGTTCCAGAGTTTTGATTTACTGTAGTATTTCTCAAAGCCTTTTGGTAGGTTTCTCAATGTCTGAAATATATATATATATATATATATATAATAATATTATCGACAATAAGGACTAAGCATGAATTTCATTCTCCCTGGAAACCATCATACGTCCATGATGATAAGTGTATATCGTAGGAAATAAGGAGATCCCAAGAGTCTGAATGAAAAAGACAATACAGATCTGGGGTAGAGGAAGAGACAAGAACCTGGGCCATGGCTAGTTGTATCTGAGGCACAAATGCTGAAGGCATAGCAAAGTCAGGTATCAACATGATGTCAGGAGAGGATTCCAAAGGCCCATGGATGTGTTGGCTTAGCCTGGTGGTTCGACGTCCTCCTTCTCTCTGGATTATTCTGAATTCCCTCACTGAGACACAAAACTCCCTTTTGTCTTCTTTTGTCATGGAGGATCTGACTCCAAGGGTCTTGTTCTATATTTTCCGTCTCCTTACACTTTGCTCTGAGTTCAGTCTTTCTTCCAAGTTCCAGATGCCACCAATTTTTCTGGCAGCTAGTTTTCTTATTATTCTATTCCTTACGCATTGATACTGGACTCTTTTGTGTGTTTATGTGTGTGTGTGTGAGAGTGTGCGCGCGGGCGTGCACGCCTGCGCGTGCATGCTCATGCACTGGGGATCAAAACTAAGAGACTGAACACTTCCTTGCAATTGTAAATGCAATCTACATTCCCAGATTTTCTTTTGTTTCCTTTTGTGATAGGGTTTCATTATGTAGCCCAGCCTGGCTTTGACCTCACCATCTTCCTGCTTCCAAGTTTCAAGTACCAAGATGACTGACTAAACCCTACACACTTATTTCTTGGTAGATCCTCTGTCTGCAAGAACAGTGGGCCCAGATCACAGGTACACAGTGCTTGTTGACCAATTGGTGGGTCTAGTATCTCCCAGGCTCTTTGTATCATTTTTCTCAGGGCAGTTCACCTCTCCTAATTTCTGTTTTGGCATGAACACAGTTTAAAAGTTATATTATTGGAGATAAAGTTAACATCTTTCAGGACTTTCATAGCATGTGAGAGAAGGCTAGCATTTTTTTTTTTTTCATCAGAATGCTCCAGTTTCTGGCTCATGAACATCTTGAGGAAAATTCCTGAGGATCTTCTGTAACTTCCTGTGCATGGGAGATTTCCTTACTTTCTACCCTACTTGGCATGTTTCTATGACCTGTGGAGCCTAGAGGGAGAGCTAGGCTGATGTTATTTGATGTTAGAGCACAGGAGGTTGACTGTCTCAGTTCACACAGGCCAATCCAAATGAACAGTGATGCAGATTGTGGAAGTAAACCTGGACGAAGGAACCTTCAAACTCTCACCTAGACCAGAAGCTAATGGTTCTGTTAGGATTCGGCTGAGGAAACAGCGGTGTCTCTCCTCTCCCAGTGTCTCTTCCCAGAGAACTAACCTTCCAGTCCTACTCTTTCCAGCTGTTCGCATTTCACTCATGTTTGCACAGGAGATGGCTTTCGATGGATTCTTTGTCCTGCTCTGTGATCACCTAGGACAGGGCTCTGCTGGTTTTTACTTGTGTTTTTGCCTCATCTTCCTTGTCAGTCTCCTAGAGAAAGGCAACACTAACAAGGTCAATTATTCATCTCAAAATGGCCAAGTGATTAATCCCATGATGCTGCATCTCCTAGAAATATCCTAGACATAAGAAGAAAAGTGTAGAGTCTACAAGACAGCAAAGTAAGATACAAGCCCTTATAAGCCATTCACTTCATATTAATTTTTAGCATGAAGAAAAATAAAATCCCGATGCTCATCAAGTTTGTGCATTTTAATATACCAATTACACATTAATAAAACTTAAAAGAGAAATGTTACCCTTAATCTTATGATTCAAAGATGTGATAGTTGTGTTCATCGGCTCTCAGTCACTGAGGGAAGACATTCGGAGTCAGCTTATGGGAGAGGAGGTTTATTTTGGTTTGCGCTTTCAGAGAGATCATTCCATGGCTGCTAGCCTGGTTGCTTTGGCCATGTTGTGGCACAGTTCCTAATGGTAGAAACATGTGACAGGCATGGTGGTAACCAAGAAAGGTCAAGGGTAAAATTATTATTACTATTCACTAGTATTTTTTTTTCAGAGTTTTGTACAATGTGTATTTTTTTTTTTTTTTTACCACATTCACTCCCAACTCCTCTGTGACTCACCCCCTTCCCTTCCTGAGCCACTAAACGTTGTTTCTCCTTATTCTTTCACTAATCAAGGGCAGCTTGTGCTTGAACGTGTGGCCTTCTGCTGGAGCATGATTAACTTACCAGGAGCAAGACTCTTAAAGAAATTGATTCTCCCTTTCCCCAAAGCTCTTAGATACAAATAGGTCCTTGTCTAGGTGCGGGACTTCACATCTACTTCTCTCCATGTTGGGATTCGGTCTGGTTTGACCGTGCCTGGGGTTTGTGCTATGCTATCACAATCGTTCTGTGTTCACACGTACAGCTGCCGTGTTGTGATCAGAGGAGACAATTTCCTTGCATCACCTACCACATCTGGTTCTGCCTCTCTTCTGCAAGATCACTGGGCTTTTGGGAAGGAGAGTGTGACACAGATGTTCCATTTAGGGCTGAGCATTTTACAATCTTTTATTCTGAACCCTGGTTTTATGCGGGTCTCCATGTTAACCATCATCTTGCAAATAGAAGCTTCTCAGATGAGGATCAAGAGAGACGTTGACTTATATGTCTAACAAAAAGTCATTAGGATTTGGTTTAATACTATGTTCGTTTAGTGGAATAATAGGAATAGGTTCTTCTGTGGGGCTTTGACCTGTTAGCTACAAATTCTTGGCTCCACAATGTGCCAGGTATAGGCTTTAGTTTGTGGAGGAGACTTACATCCAGTCAGGAAGTGGGTCTGTTACTCACATGATTTCATGTAAACATTTCCAGGCTAATTCTTACTATAACTGGCAGAGGTCATAGCTGGATAACCCTGATGATTGCTACTCTCCCCAGTAGCATGCACAGCACCTTCCAGTGCTGTGAACACTATCTATTAAGGGAGAAAATGTCAGGTCAGTACCAGCTTCATTTCTCCTGGTATGTGATTCAGGTATGTGGTATCTACAACAATAGGGTCTTATCATCAATGTCTGCAGAATAATCAAAAGTATTGGAACTACTGGCAGTGAGCTTTTTATTTGTTAGCCTCTAATGTTTAGTGGGGGGCATTGTTGTTCTGTTATAATGCAACTCCATTTTTACTATTCATAAATGTATATATGTATTTATGTTGTACATGAGGGAGCTTCTACAATTATAGGTAGGTTTCTGTGCGACTGTTTTGAAAGATCTTTAGAATTATTCATGTCCCATCTCTACCCTGTCTTCTCACTCTCCATCCCAATCTTTACTGTTCCTTAATCCCTTTAAAAACCCTTATACCACTGTTTTCTATTTCCTCTCCCTTGAAAGCCCCCATCCGTCTAGCCCCTTAGGAACATCTCAGTTTTATTGATATTTCAAATGAAGGATATAAATCCAAAGATTCAAATATTTGCTAATATAAAGATTTGCTAAAGATTGCTAATATTTGCAAATGAGAGAACACATACAATGCTTATCTTTCTGGGTCTGGGTTACCTCACACAGAATGATAGTTTCCAGCTTCATTTGCTTCCCTGAAAATTTTATTTTTTAATAGCTGAATAATACATTATTTAATATACCATATTTTCATTATCTATCACCTTTTCATTGATATCTAGGCTATTTCTATTTTGTGATGAACAGAGCAGCAATGAACATAGATGATTGTATCAGTAGAGTAGTATATAGTATATTTTGGGTGTATTCCCGGAGTACAGCTGGATTCTGGGGAAGATGTATGTAGTTTTTCTTTGAGGGACATGCACACTGATTTTCATAGTGACTGTGCCAATTTGCATCCCATTAGCAATGTTCCCCTTTCCCCACATCCACACCATGTCTACTTGGCTCCACAGTGGTGCCAGGTATGGGTTTTATTTTGTAGCAGAAGACCTACATCCAATCAGAAAGTGGTTGGTTACTCCCACGTTGTTCATTATTGTAATTTGTTGTTTTGTGTCAGCCATTCTGATTTGGGTAAGATGAAATCCCAAAGTAGGTTTAATTTGCATTTATTTCCCTGATGGGTAAGAATGTTGAACATTTATAAAAATTATTATCATTATTTCATTCTGTGTATTTTGATCATATTCTTTTCTCTCAACTCCTCCCAAATCTTCCCCATCTCCCACCCAATTTATATTTTTTGTCTCTCTTTCAAAAAAAATTCAAAACACAAAGGCAAAAATATGAAAATTAAAGCAGACAAAGTAAAAAAAAAGTATCACTATGACAAGATAAACCAAAACAAAGCAAAATTAAAAGCTTTCATATACAAACACACAGAGACATATAGAGTGTATTTTATATGGGTCAACTACTCTAGGGTCTTCCCTGGAGTTTGGTTACTATATCCAGTGACATTACACTGTAAAAAACCAATTTTTTCTTTCTCAGAAGGTATCCATTGCAAATAGTTTTCTTATTAGGGTAGGGCTTTTTTTCCATTGCAACTCTCAGGGCTGGTTTTTTGTTTCCTTAGAATCTGTGCAGATCTTGTGTGGGCTGTCACAATCTCTGTGTGTTCATATATGTATCCAGTTATGCTGTATCTAAAAGACATTGTTTCTGAATTCTCTTCTGCACGAATTCTTGAATCTTAAGCGAGGAATTTGATGAAGACATCTGGTTTAGGGCTGAGTACTCAAAAATCTCTCATTCTTTTCACATTGTCCAGTTGTGGATCTCATCTTAATTCACATCTACTGCAAGAAGAGAATTTTCTGAGAGGACTGAGCAATGCTCTGATGTGTTTGCATTAGGAGTCATTTTATTGCTGTTTCTTCACCAGAATGATAGAAGGAAGCTTTCCCTTAGGTGTATTTATTCTTAGATTCTCGGGCCACTTTAACACTGTCTGTTATGGTTCTAGATCATGGAATGGACTTTAAACCACCCCTAAAGTGTAGGTTACTTTCAATGCATTTGTGCTACTATTGCAGGTGTATGTAAGCAGGAAGCTCCTGTTGTAGATTGCAGGGGGGAGGTTTGTAGCTGGTGAATTGCTGATTACTTTTCTCCTCTGGTGTCATACAAAGTACCTTCCAACAACATGAAGGCTGGTCCGATGGGCGTAGAGCTTCTAATTGGGCACCAGCCAGACTTCTCCATGCTCTATGATATAAGTACATTGAGTCTTCAGTGATAGGTTTTGGCATCAGATTATGGGAAGTAAACAGTTGCTTTAGAAATAGCTGTGATGTTTGAGGAAAGAATCTGGAAACCTCTGTGGATAATGGCTCAACAAGATGTAAACCATTTCTGGAATGGAGGTTTTAAGATGTCTAGTCGGGGTATTGTCTCTCCATTATATGGTGACTCCATTTAAGTTCTTCCATATATTATATTGGAAGCTTCTGCAATACTAGGTTTACATATGGTTTTGAAGAGGCCAGTAGTGCTAGTTGTCTCCAGATGTTTCTCAGCTATTTGTGTTTATTATTTTGAGAACTCATCTGGTTCTATACCCCTTTTAAATTGGGGTCTTGGTATTCTTTATGCTTATTTTTATTGTTGTTTAGTTTTTCATGTATTCTAGATGTTAACTCTTCTCAGATATAAAACTGCTAAAGATTATTATTTTTTTTTCCATTTAGCATGCTACCACTTGACTCAAATTATATTTTACAGAAGCTTTTTAGTTTCATGGGCTTTTTCATTTCCTGTTTATCAGTTGTTGATCTCAATGCCTGTACTACCACGTCTGTTCAGAAGTCCTTTCTTGTGCCATGAGTTCAAGTATATTATCAACCTTTTTCTCCATTGAGTTGCAGGATACCTGGTGACTTTGAGGTTCTTGATGCATGAAGAGTTGAGTTTTGTGCAGGGTCAGAAATAAGGATCTAGCTTCATTCATTTTATTCACACAGCTATCTGGTATGACCAGCACCATTTGTTGAAGATACTATCTTTTCTCCAATGTGAATTGTTGGCTTCATTTTTTGAAAGTCTAAGTTTTGTAGTATAAGTTGAAATCTGAAACGGTGATATCTCCAGAAAACTATTGACCAGGATCATTTTGGCTATCATTGGTTATTTGTGTTTCCATAAGAATTTTTTTTTTCAATTCTGTGAACAATTGCATTGGAATTTTAACAAGTTTGGAATTGAATTTGTAGACTGCTTTTGGTAGGATGGCCATTTACAATATTAATCCTACCCATACAATATCCTCTTTTGAATCTTTGTCAAATTCTTTCAGTGTTTTAAAGTTGTCACTATGTAAGGCCTTAATTTTCTGGTTAGATGTTTTTCTGAGGTCCTTTGAGGCTATTTGATCCCTGAATTCTTTCTTTATATGCTTGTCATTTGTATATGAGAAGGCTATCGATGTTCGTGTGGTCAGTTTTATTTCTTGCTATATTCCTGACTGTGTTTACCAGCTATAGGAGTTGAGTGGAGACATTAGAGTCTCTTATAGATAGAATTCTATCATCTGCAGATAAGAATATTTTGGCTTATTCCTCTTCTATTTGAATTCCCTTTACTCCTTCATTTGTCTATTGCTTTATCTAAGATTTTTCGTCAGGAGGGTGGATAGTGAAAATCCTTGCCCTGTTCCTGACTTCAGTGAAAAGGCTCTTGAGTTTTTCTCCATTTTGCAAGATATTGGCTGTGGGATTGTTGTATATTACATTTATTATTTTGAGATATGTCCTGTGTATCTCTGGATCCTCATGAAGTGATGTTGGATTTTGTCAAAGGCCTTTTCTGGTTTCTGTCCTTAGTTCTGTTTTTGTGGTGGAATATTTTTAATGATTTATGTATACAGAACATCCACGAACCTCTGGATAAAGCCAACTTTGTTTTAGTGGATAATCTTTTTGGAAGTGTTCTTAAGTTCTGTTTGTACTCTTTGATAAATTTTATGTCTGTATTCATCAGAGACACTGGCCTATGATTTTCCATTTGGTGGGTCTTTATGTGGATTTGGTATTAGGGTTATATTAAGTTTATAAAAAATTCCTAATATTTTTTTCATTTTCTATTTTAAATAATTTTTTGTTTGTTTGTTTCTTTGTCTTGGAAGATTTTAAACTACTGGTTCTATCTTGTTGGATGTAATGTATCTATTTAAATTATCTACTTCATCTTGATTTCTCTTTGCAGAAAGAAATTCACCAATTTCTCCTAGGTTTCTGGTTTGGGGGGAACACAGATTTCTAATAAGATTTTTTGAATTTCCCCAAGGTTTCTTGTCATGTCTTCTTTTCCATCGGTGGTTTTGTTAATTTGGATCTTCTTTCTCTTTTATTAACTTAATAGAGATTTGTTGATGTTTTTAATCCTTTGAGAAAACCAACTCTTTGTTCATTGATTCTTTGTGTTGTTTTTATTTCTAATTTCAGCTCTGTTTTGAGTATTACTTCATATCTAGTTTGTTTTTTCTTGGTATTATTCTTATTTTTTCCAAGTTTTTAGTTGGAGTAGTTAATAAGTTATTAGTTTGTACAATCTCACTTTTTTCCATGTAGGCACTTGCTACAATAAATGTGTTGTTGGGGATTACTCATGTGCTCTAGGTTACTTCATGTTCCTTATAGGGTTACCTCACTGTTCTCATAGGGTTACCTCACCGTTTGTTATAGGCTTATCTCACTGTTCCTTATAGGGTTATCTCAATTTCTCTAGAGTTACCATACTTTTTTCATAGGTTACTCCATTTATAGGGTTGCTTCACTTTCCTCATGGCTTACTCATTCTTCACTCATAGGTTATCTTAATTTACTCATGAGTTTCATATACTGTGTTTTCATTTTCAACCACTTTAAATTGTAAATTCCTCTTGGTTTATTCTGGCTCAATCATCGTTCAGTAGTGTGTTCTCAGCTTTCAGAGTTCTGTACTTCTGATTGTGTTAATATCTTTCAGTATCCATTGTGAACATTGCTTTGAAGAAGACACAATTATAAACATTTGTGCTATTCCTTCTCAGACATTTACCCAGAACTCTATTTGGGTCTGTGAGCATGCGTACAACAGCCATCCCCCAACACACACACACACACACACACACGCACACGCACACACACCACACCACACCACACCACACAGCTTTGCATTCATGCTCTGGCTCCCTAGGAGCTGGTATCTTCATGCTAGAGCTGTGCCACCTGTTTAAGGCTCGTCCTCATGAGGGTCGATATCTTAAATATTGCTGTGTCTGTTTAACAAAGTGAAGCCTGTGAATATGATTGTGTGCATGCCTGAACAACTGAGTGGTGCCATGTTCTTAAAGTTTACACTGACATTATGATTTTATAGCAGTTGATTGTGTTGATATTCTATAATTTACCAAACTCTATCTGCAATGCAGAAGAAAGCATTTAACAGGGGGTTTAGTTTGAGATCTTCATGGTGGAGAACATGACAGCAGGCATCCAGACCAGGTGCTGGAGCCATATCTGAGACCATGTAGCTGATCACAAGCAGGAGTCAGAAAGAGCACTACCTGGGAATGGAGCGGTCTTTTGAGACCTCAAAGCTACCCCCCAGTGAAATATATCAGCTGGGATTTGGCCCCTTAAAAGTCACCTATTCTCTGAATTTTGATCAGTTGTAGTGGTAGTTTCTGTCTATTGCAAAAAGAAGTTTCTGTAATGAGGGGTAAGATCTACACTTATCTGAGAATATAAGGATTAGTATTTAGAACACAGCTAGAGATTACAGTAGATAATGTTCCCTAGCCAGGACAGAAAAACGCACTGAGCGTGTCAACATATGATTGCCTGATCAAGACCAGACGATGGCAACACCAGTTGACATGCCAATGTGGAAGCAATTCCACAAGGTCCAAACCCTAGTCACAAGTGCTCAATAGCTTTTGAGAGAGGGAGCATCAGTCTCCTCCAGGACTAAGCTCCTCTATAGGTTGTCCAATCTGAGTGATCAGCTCTGGCCATGTGACATATGAACAATCTCAAATGGACTAAGAAGATTGTATATACAAGGCATGTATACACATATATATTATGCATGCATATGCAAGTGTATATATTTTACATATGTACACATATATATCTAACTGTAATAAAGAAAGGAGGTCATGAATTGGGGAGGAGAGGGACGTGAAGGAACATGAGGGTAAGGGAGGGATGGGAGTAATGTAGATAGAGTGCTTATATCTGAAGTTGTCCAAAAAAAATTACACAAAGAATATTCTTCATGTTACCATGTTCTAAAACAAAACACAAGCTAGGTGTAGTGACACATACTTACCAAGCGCTTGGGAGGCAGAGGCATGAATTTGAGGCCAACCTGGTTTATATAGTGGGTTCTTGGACAGCTAGGAGTACATAGGGAAACTCTGTCTCCAGAAAACAAATGAAAACAACCCACCCACCCCCCTTCACACACAAAACACCCTCAACAACCAACCAAACAAACAAAAAACATGATTTTTACCTGAAAACATTCTTTTCTGGAATTTTGACTTTCTCTTCTCAGAGTTATAAACAAGAAATTCATGGGATTTACATTGTAACACCTAGTGCACAAGCTGTAACTTTCTTGCCACATTTTTGGGAATCGGACACTTCTTTCTTTTGGTCAAGTGATCTTTTCGTGTATGAAGTGGTTTTCTCTTAGTAGGGTGGGAAGAGGGCTTTATACTAGAGCCTCTTAGATTTATTTTAAATCATTATGAAGACTTCCTCAGCTAGTTTTATAGATTTCCATACCCAGAACACTCTCTCCAACCAAATGTATATATATTCATTCCCTGGATTTTTTTGTAGGCAGACTAAGGTGCTAACGCTTGGTGAGAAATCCTGGGGAATGGATTCAGTGTGGTGTTCTGAGATGCAGCTGTCCCAGTGCTGATGGCTTTCCTCTGGATCACGTTTCGCTTTTCACCTCATTGAAGGCTGCTATGCTCACTCATTCATAGAACTCTAGATTAGACCTGGCACACATACCCCACAACCACACACAGTCTGTTCTGGTTCCCTATGGCATCCTTTGGAGTCCCACCAGATTGACTCTTTATTGGGACTGGCAAAGGGCAGGAACAGAGGAATGAGCCCAGGCTAGAAGCCACACTCCTCTAGTCACTCTGACAGTCAGATTAGCTCCAGTTATCCTAGCTCTCGTCTCTATTCCTGCAGTCTGCCTTGGGGAGAGTTTGTAGGGCTTGCTGCTTACTTATCTTCTATGCCTGATCCCCTTTTTCTTTTCTTTCTGGGCATTTATTTTAGGTCATATTCATAATAATTACAACATTTCCCATCCTCACTCAACCCTTAAATTGGAAATTGGCTACTAAGGCAGAAGAAACTCATGAGCCTTGGGGTAAACAAAAATATCAGGTACAGAGAATAGGATCTTGGAAAATGACTTGACGGCCCCTACCAGTAGAATAGGTAACAAAAAAACAGCTGGAGATGGAGACTTCCAGGAAAACCGCAGAAGGAGAGGTTCAAACTGTGGAGCTTTTGAAAGCTGCATAGAGCTCCAGGGGTACAAAATCTGGAAAGTCATCCCCATGTGGGTGGGGTTCCTGGTGACCAGCTGATCTAGAGTTAACGTGCTCCTTGTAACTCCTCATTCATGTTCCTTTAATAAGCCTTAATAAAAGGAAACCCATTGGTTCACCAAATTGGGCATTGGTACATGCTTTACTTTGGTCTGTCTTGAGCTCCCATTCCAGGGAGAGGGCACATGTATGCTGTGTCTCCACAGGAAGACTGTGAGACACGTTTGAGCGAGAGTATCTCATGCCTCAATCCGACGGGTGATATAATGCCATCATAGCACCCATGACACTCTTGGCCTCTGCTTGACGGAGCTTTGCCTGCTCATTTTCAGGAAAATTTGAGGTAGGTACTTGATCAGAATGGTTGACTCACCATACGGGACACGAAGAGCCATAAAAATTCGCACCTAGCAGCCATGTTGGCTTACACAAGATCAAAACATCTGAACAAACAACTCAACAGGTCGCCTTGCAGAGTGCATGGTGATGGATGAACACTCTGAAGAAGGTTGGGGGAGTTCATTTGCTTCTTAACACTTGGCACTAGAAAAACACAGGCAACATCCATGGATCGAAGAGCCCGAGCACAGTGTTCTTGCAGGTCCACAGACCTTTCAGGCAGCGCAGCAGTTGGTGATTGCTCTAGCCCCGGGAGTCTCTGGGGGCATTGTGGCAGCTTGGGATAATTGTTTGCTTTGCTCGCATAGTTGCCTCTTCTGTAGGCACAAGCTGAGCTTTACAGTTCAGAAGTTAAGCACATTAGAATATTTATTTAAAGGCAATTCCACTGCCTGCTCTTTCTGGGTAGCTGGGCTCACCATGTATGTCACTAGGCCCCCCCAAATGCATATTCGCATTATGGCATTGGCCTGCTTGCAGGGACATTGCTTCCCTGTGGTTAGCAAATGGCTTCTTTCACAAGCTTTTAACTCCACAAGTTTGCAACCACTAATTCTTAAGGTTTTGACAAATCTCCCCAGTTAAATATTAAATAATAAATGTGTCCCGGATGGTAGCAGTGCTTTGTGGAGTCTGTTTGAAGTGTCCTTTAAAATATTAAATTCAAATAAATGATGGAATCAGAACAAAGGCTATATCTTAAGACAAATTCAGCCAAGTCTCTTTAACCTTTGAGCTTTCGACATAGATTAGAAAGCCAGGGCAGCACACGCTTCCATAGTAAACTGAAGTGGGATTTTGGAAGCCGTTCTTGCAAATACAGGTAACCCACACCTAGGTCTGATCTACCCTTGCCATTTTAGAGCAGAGATTTGGATGCTCATTATTTGATAAGAATGTGGTGGGTTTTTTTTTTTTTTTTAAGTGCTTATGTTCAAAGTAGCAAATCCTTCAAAGCTCTTGCTTTGGATGCTGTGTTTATTCCCTGTCAGTGTGTTCCATATGAAATCTGTTCTGCTTATAATATCCACCACAGTTGGAGCCTTGCAAAAATCTGTTTCATATCTGCCCTTTGCACTTAGCTTATTCTGTTTTAGCTTCTTCCAAGTTATCTGTTTGTAAGCAGTCTTTCTTGTAAGTCGACAGTCCTGGGGGAGGAGGTACAGCTGGGGTTGATTGGCTCCTGGGGCATCCTGGATTCCTGGCACTTGAGTCACGAAGGAAAGGAAAGAACATGGTAATTCTACCAGTTGAGAAAATAAATAAATTCTGCACCTTTCTTCCCCAACCCTGTAACAGGCAGCACCCATTGGCTCCTCGTGGGTTTACGCTCAGCTACAGGTCTCCGTACTCTCCATTCGCTTCCTCCATACTGCACAGTCTCCTGTGGCTCCTGATCCAGCCTGATCAGAACTTTCTAGGAAGCAGAGGGACACGTCAGGCCATAAGGCTTGTATGACAAAGAAACCTTGATAAAGGATTTGGCTTCCATATTCTAAGTAATGGCTGACTTCAAGGAGGCTGACGTCTCTCAGAAACCCACTAAGTACTTTTTAAATGGATGTGGGCTCCAAGGGCTTCTGAAAGGAATGGGAAAAGGGTGTGTGCTTTCTCAGGTTCTTTATGGGACATATTCCCAGCACAGTGAGAGGACAAGGAATGTCTTGTCTTCAGCTAAAGACTTTTACCCTGGTTCCCTACCCCGTTACTAACATACCACCCCATAGATACGGCTTTATTCCCTTAACTTTAAAAGCAAAGAAGCAATCTGTTGCTGTGTGATAGGTTGGAAATTGTCCAAATCACCAAAGGGAAGGAACCTGGAGATTCATCCCCCCTGAAATCTAAGATAAGTTTCATCTTTCCTCTAAGAGGAGAAGTATGACAATATGGTGCTGTCACCTTGGTTTGGGGACTAGTTTTTGTGATGCTCTGTGTGGCATTTGCCATTGCCTTGTGTGGCTAAGCTCTTGTTAGGTCCCCTAGCTGGCTAAGCCCTGGCACACGTTTTCTGGTGCAAAGACTCTTCTTTTCCCTTCCTGTAGGTCCATTCTGTTCTGGCCACTAGGGGGCCTCATTGGTTTGCTGTGGACAGAGCAAAAGTCAGTTTATGAGATGAAAAACTACCTAAAGGATGCCTGACCTAATACCTTTGGTCTTACGCTGAGTGGTCTGAGCAAGTTACTTGGATCCCTGGGACTTATTTTTTCACTTGGAAGAAGAGTTGAGAGCTGTTGTTTGCTGAAGACTTCCAGTGCACCATATTAGCTATTGCTTTAGCTAGGATTCTCTAGAGCAAAGCCTGAGACAAAGACTTAGGTACATTTGGAAATGTGTATACAGAAGAAGGTGCATGGAGGACAGAGAAACAGATATAGAGAGTGGAGTCATCAGGGTGACCAAAATCTCCTCAGCAGAGACCAGAGCACCTCAGAAACTGGGCCATTCACCACCCCCTAACCCCTGACTCCCATTGCACCTGAGTTGGGACAAACCAATGTAGAACCTGAGACAGAACACAGATACATGGGCGTGTGTGTAAGGTGTGTGGGTCTGACTCAGATGAGCTGTGGCTGAAATAAGAAAAGAGCCAAAAGCTATGAGAACCTGATGCCTATTCAGATGCTCCTCCACTTCCAAGGCGGTCCTTGAGAAGCCTGTGGTATACTGAGAATACACTTAGTTAAAAGTGTACTTGATACACTTCAGTATCAGACATCATAGCTTAGCCTGGCCTATCTGACACTGTGTATTAAACTTCAGTGAACAATGAACAGCTCATGTGACCTATGAGCCCTGTACTGAGAACAGTGGTTATGTTGGTACACTATCACAAACATTTCTAACTAGGATAACCTTATTGGTTGTAATATAGGCTACAGCCTATGCACTCTATGCAACCTCCCAGTGTACCCTACACAGACGATGTAAGGATCCTGCCAGGGCTGAGAACATTTCCTGTAATGATACTGATTGTAGAGACTGATATAAACATACTCCATAGGTTTATGGGAGGAGGGAGCATGTAGCTACTCCTAAGTGCCTACTTTCAAGGAATATTTCCTTCCATTGGAGACATCTCTTTGATGGGAGAAGGGAGAGAGGGGAGAAAAAAATTCTCCCAACAATGATTTTTTTTGACTGTGATTCAGCAAATCCTCCCAAAGCCAAGGTCATCCTCAGTGGAGTCTCCATGGATGAGTGAACCTTCTTCATAGAATATTTGTTTCCTCATTCCTGTTAGGGCAGGACCCCAGGATGCTGGGTACTTTTGAGATGTCTAATGATAATGCTACCTTAAAGAGCACCTAAGTCCCCTAGTAGGTGTAACTAGTTCTGCCCTGTCCCCACAAAACCCTCGTAATCGAATCAATGCCCAAAAAGAAATACTTCTCCAATCTAAATCAATAGATCTGTGTTGAGTGGGCAGGAAGTGAACATTCCTGGCAAAGAACTTTCTCCCTCCAGGTGAAATGGCCATGAAGCAAACCCAGAGCAAAGCTTTGAGTCAATGGTCAGACATAGGCAGAGTATCCTCACGTGAACAGTCTCCAGTGGCTTATTCATTCAGAGCTGGCTTCATCTGGGTGAGACTCATACTCTTTCTATCAAAACTATCCACGATTCAGGTTATCTGAAATATAGTGTCACATGGTGTCAGATGATTGGTGACATTTTCCAGAGAGCTGCCACAATCGGGTTGCCATTTGCCATGGCCTCCTTTGTGGTCTCACATTTGGGGCTTGTGTTAAGAGCCAATTGTTTTTAGAAAACAAACAAACAAACAAAAAACCCAAAAACAAAACCAAACCAACCAAACGAACAAAAAAAAATGCCAACCAAAAAAGCACAGGGCAAAATCCTGTCATCTCCTCTATCCTATGGCAAGTTCAAGTCACTCTCTAAATTGTGGTCAGCTTTTCTGGCACTGTGTCTGTTTCTCTGATTCAACCCTGCTTCACTTTCTAGTCTCAGCTTCCCAGTGCTGCTCTGAAAGGGGTCCTTCCAAAATTGAAATCTTTCAACAGTTCCATGTTGGTTTTTCTTTTCCCTCCCAGAATCCAATGAGAACTTGAGACTCTCACACCTGTGTTCATCTGCGTTTCCACTCAGCCCTCATGTTCATGTGACTGTGGCCCTGTGTGGAGTGCCCAGGCACAGCCTTCACATCAGCCTCAGCTGTAAACCATCCCCCACCATCAGTGGTGTCTTCTGGTCACCTTAGCACATGCATCTCTGCCGCTTGAGGAGCAGGAGCGCTGACCCAAACACTGACTGAATGTGATGAAGGAAACCACAGATAAAGTAGATGATCTGTTTAGCTCTGAGATCTTTAGATCTGAGTGGTTTTCTTAGTTTCATTTCTGTTGCTGTGATAAAGACTGTGGCCAAATATTTTTTCTGGCCTCAGGAGAGAAGGGGATGTGGGGGATGGGCTTGATGTGTGTGTGTGTGTGTGTGGTGTGTGGAAACAGGAACGGGGGTGTACGAATTGGGATGTAAAGAAAATAAATAAATGAGGAAAATATATTGTTTAGTGACAACAAAAATTATTTCAGCTTACATCAGGGCAAGAAACTTAAGGTGGGAAGCTGGAAGCAGGAGCAGAGACCATAAGGACCACAGCTTACTGCCTTGCTCATCTGGCTTGCTCATTCTGGTTACTTATGCAACATAGGATTACCTACCCAAGGGTAGCTCTGCCACGCTGCCTTGAACCCTCCAACATCAGCCAAGAAAATGTCCCACAGAACTGCCTAGGGTCAATCTGATGGTGACATTTTCTCAGAGTTTTCTTATTCCAGGTGACCTCAGCCCATACCTAGTTGACAAAATGCTAGCTAGCACAGTAGGGATTTGGTCAAGTTACATGGCAAAGAGTGATGCCAAGTATTCTAAGGACTGGTAAGAAATATTAATGATATAAATTCCCAACTCTTCTGGTTTAAGTCTTAATTGTAGGTCTTAGTGGTTTATTTAATTTCTGTATTCTAAGAGGGCTAGGTGCCTGAATAATTAAATATTTAAAACTTAGAAGCTCAAGTAAATGGTAGATATATTGATTATTCTTAGGTTTCCCACTGTCTAGGTTATCTCATTTGCTTTCTTATGTAAAACGATTGTGTAGAAGAAAATGTGAGTGGCTGCTTATAACATAAATATTAATCACTCTGCCTGGTGAATTGGTTGACTAAACACTGACATTGCCTCCTTAATATTCAATATGGCAAATTTTTCACAGTTTTAAGGCATAGACAAGTGTGGCTGGATAAGATGTCCTGCCACTAAGCTCCTATAATATAAAATTTGGTAGCTATAAATCAAATTGCTGTCAAAAAGTGATTCTCTGCTCCAAAACGTAAATTATTTTTAGTTAATCCACAGGTTAAATCTTAACTGTTATTAAATATGAGTTCTTTGTCTTTGATTGAAGTAAGAAATTAAGGATCCCGTGCATTGTGTTTTCTGCATTTTATATTGTTGTGGTTCAAGGCAGAGGACATATGTGCAGGTGGAAAGTGGCTTTCTCCAGGTGGAACCCCCAACCCCATGAAACAGAGCTCATTGAAGGAGCTTGCTATCTCTTCTTCATTTGGGCACAAACTCATCACTTATGAACTAACTCTTTTGATCCTATCCTAACTATTGGTTGGATTGCTCAGTTGGTGTGTATTCCTTGCATGCACTGTTGTGCTGCATAGAGCATTTCATTCAGACATACATGAAATGTATACTTTTGACTTTATTCTCCCCTCTCCAGTGCTCTCCCTTTACTTCCTGTCTTAGTCAGGGGTTCTATTCCTGCATAAACATCATGACCAAGAAGCAAGTTGGGGACGAAAGGGTTTATTCAGCCTACACATTCACATTGCTGTACATCACCGAAGGAAGTCAGGACTAGAATTCACACAGGTGCAGGAAGCAGGAGCTGATGCAGAGGCCATGGAGGGATGTTACTTACTGACTTCCTTCCCCTGCATTGCTCAGCTTGCTTTCTTATAGAACCCAGACTACCAGCCCAGGGATGGTACCACCCACAATGGGCCTTCCCACCTTGATCACTAATTGAGAAAATGTCCTTACAGCTGAATCTCATGGAGGCATTTCCTCAACTGAAGCTCCTTTCTCTGTAATAATTCCAGCTTGTGTCAAGTTGACACAGAAAACCAGTCAGTACACCTCCCTTCCTCACCGACTCTGGCCAATATCTTCTCTCTCCCCAGGCTTCTTATATCATATAATCTCTCTGTCCGAATACTCTCTCTCTCTCTCTCTCTCTCTCTCTCTCTCTCTCTCTCTCTCTCTCTCTCTCTCTCAACACACACACACACACACAACACACACACGTATATACATAGACACATACACATACAAATGTGTGTGTGTATGTAAGACAAAATGTGATATTTATTTTTCTGCTTCTCATTTAATATGAAGATCTCTAATGGGACTTCACTCTTATTTAGGCTGAATAAAAGTTCATTTTGACCCTGGAAAGATGGTTCAGCAGTTAAGAACAAACACTGCTCTTACAAAAGACCTATGTGCACTTCCCAGCACCCATGTCTGGCAGTCTACAGCCACTTGTAAGTCAAGCTCCAGAAAATCCAACACTCTTTTCCTGCCTCAGTAGGCATCTACATTTATGGTTCAAATACTCTACTCCCTCAACATGTAACTAATTTAAAATTAAATCTTTAAAACTCTACTGTGTGTAGACCACATTTTCTTAGTTCTTTGTCTGTTGATGAATATCTAGGTTTATCTATTATCTTGGCTATTATAAATAATATTTTAATAAGGATGGATGAATAGGTATCTGTGTATGTTGCTTTAGAGTTTTGTAAGTATACGTGCGGAAAGTGGATTATATAATAATTCCCATAGTGGTTAGACTAATCTGTATCACCACCATCATTGTCTTAAATATTCCTTTCTCTTACATCTTCCTCAGCATTTGTTTTGCTTCTTTTCTCATTGTCTGCCATTCTGACAGATTTCTTTTTTGAAAATTTTGGCCAGGTGTGCTATGACAAGGAGCAGTTCCCCCATGACCCAGGTGATAAGCTGACTATCTCTGCCTTCCACTGGAATTGCCTGGTTCCAATTGTCCCTAATGTCAGAGGTACTATGAAGATATCAGGGAGAGGGGTTTCTATAAGTCATGTTTAGAATTCTATATACAATATTTCCCAGCGGGAACAGGAGAGGCAAGTGAGACATCTAACTTAGGGTCAGTTTGCAAGGTGGGCCATTATCACAGTTTGTGAACAGAGTAATAATATTGTTTATATTTCAAGAAATCATTACCTACCTTTTTTATTCTTTTTTTAAATTTTAATTTGAAATTATTTTTATTCTTTGAAATTTTTTTTCATGTATTCAGTAGACCTTGGTAATACCCAGTCTCCTTACTCTTCTTTCAAACTCCACCCAGCTCTACCAACCATCTCCCTTTCAAATTCATTCATTCATTCATTCATTCATTCATTCTCCTCTCAATAAATGAAGTTTGATACTGCTGATATATACTATACATAGGTGTAGAGTCATGGCTGGTGCTTGAGCATCCTAGCAATGCTGCCCTCACCCAGAGTGGCTCTCCTTCAACAATCATCAAGTGACAACGGCTCTTTACCTAGGGATGCAGCTCCGGATCCCATTTCCCACTCTATGGGAACATTTCTAATTGGCTTAATCTTGTGTAGGCCTCGTGTAGGTGATCACAGCCGCCATGCTCTCATGAGTGTAAAAACCACGTAATGTCTAGAGGACAGCAGTTCACATTTTCTCTCCTTTTCCTCTGCACATTAGTCATCTTGACACTGATATCTTCATGTCTCCTTAAACTTTTATTTTTCCAATTTTATTCCAATCAATTTTTTTCAATTGATATTTTTAGTTGAATGATTTATGGAGTGAACTGTGATGATGTATATATTTTAATTTTTGAAAAGACAAACTTAGCAACTCCATCATGTCACGTGTTTATTACTTTTCCCCATGTGAACTTTTAAATCGACAGTCTTCACAATTTTGTGACAGATTTACCACATGTTCAATAAAAATAAAAAAAAATCATATTCCCCTGTCTAACTGAAACTGTCCAGATACACCAACTCCTGTCACAGTCTTGGCTTAACCCATTCTGCTCTCTACTTCTGTGAGTCTGGCATCTAGAGTTTCACATGCAGCTCAGATCATGCCATCCTGCTCTTCCAGTGCCTGGCCTCATTAACTTTAGCATGACATCCTCCGTTCATCCATGTTATCACAGATGGTAGGATTTCCTTCTCTTGTAGGACTTGGTAGTGTTCCATTGTGTGCACATACCATTGTCTTTATCCATTCATCCATTGGTGGGCTCTTAGAACAACATAACAGGAATAACAAAGGATCACTAGACCACTATGACTATATGAATTTCTAAGTCTATAAGTTGGATAATCAGAATGCTTAAATGTTACACAATCCTCCATTCAACAGCCCCCAGGTTCACCTTATGCTGTCTAAATGCTGTACAAACTCTTTCTGCTTCCTTAGGCTCATAATTAAATGAGTTTGCTTATCTACTGATAAAAACAACTGATTGTATAATGACAAATTCTATTGAAAAGACAATCTTCAGTGAAAAGATAAGAGTGGTTTTAGTCAGACTAGTGAATAAATGATATCAAAACATGTTTTGAGACAGATTTTCATTATATCATGTAGTCAGACCTGGAACTTGAAATCTGCATGTCTAAGCCTCCTAAGTGTAAGGACAAGAGTGGTGTGCTAACATTCTTGGGTTAAAGTAATTTTTCCCCTAAGGAGAAAATTAAATATAAAAAGAGATGAGTCCATCTGAACACCTGTTCCTTGTAGAGAATAAAACAAGCAGGCAGGAAAAGCAGAGGCAATAGAAGTAGGTGCACCCCATTACAGGTGTGTCCTGCTTGTAGACATGGTAGCACACCTAGAGCTGTCACTGCTGTGCTGTTCCTAAAGCATTGATGTCCCTTGACTTACACACGGCCACATCTCCACTGTAATCAGGGAAATCATAAGCTGAGAATGCACATGACTCTCCTAAGCTACTGAACAACACAGTCCAGCACCACAGGGCATCCATTACTTCCCCTTGCTGTCTGTGATGGCCAGGAGCTGAGGACAGAAGTATACTCAGTATCAGGAGTACAGAAAGAACAAAATGACAACATTCCAAGTGAGATGCTATTGGAGGTGCATGTTTCTGAGCCACTGTTAAATTAGAAGCAGTCAACTGAACTACTGTGAGTTATTTGCCATGTGTATGTGTGAGCATCTTGAAAGGAGAACCATGGACATATCTTTAGAATTTCCTCCAATTGTAGCTAATTTAATGGATTGGAACGAAGAAACATAGTGTTAATGGTAAGTATCTGTCCGCAACAATCCCCAGCTACACAAGAAAGAAGCCATCACAGTATCTCCAAATTACAGTGTTCACTTCAGGTGGAATTGGTCAGCTTCAGTATTCTGTCTCTAAAACAAAATGAATTTTCAGGTTTAGCAATATATGGTTGGTGTCAAGGTTCCAGGGATAAATGTGCTTGCTCTGTAAGCTTGGTCCCTGGAACCCAAGTAAATGTGGAAGGAGAGAATTGACTCCACAAAGTTGTCCTCTGCCCTCCACATGTATGACTTAACATGTCTGCCTCTCTCCCATCACACACATACAACAGACACACACACACCACACTAATAAAGAATACTCATTTAAAATGCCCTCTAAAATAAATCCGATCTCATTGCCTTCAGTTGTTGATCAAGAGAATTTAGGGAAAACTAATTGTACATGGTTTATCAGTATAAACGGACATTATTACTAAAGACAAAACAGTAGACTTTTGGGTGAGAAAATTCTCGATATGCCCTAGCCCCTTTCATGTGGAGCTCAATGTGCAACATTAGAAAAGCAGCAAACTCTGACACAGAAATCCAAGTTCAGTCCTTACCTCAAGATTAAATAAAGCCCATTTAAATTCTGAGACTAAGTAGCTGACAAAGACCGTTTTCCTAGATGAGCATTTTTCACCTGGGCTTTATTTTTCTGGAAGAAATACACTGCATTGGTTATGCATTGATCAAACTTTTATTGTGCCAGCTGTACTTCACAGACCTCAAAAAGTGATTCAAGCACAACAAGAGAACATAAAAGCACAACCATAATGGCTTTAAGTCCCAGAGAGGCAATTACAAGTTTGATTCCAGTGAGGCAGCTGGACTCCATCGGAAAGCTAAACACCTTCTCCATATTAAGCAGTTATGAAGGCGAGGGCTCAGGATGTAAATAATAAATTTTCTCTGCAGTCATATTTGTAAAGCACAGCCCTGTTAATACATGAAAGAATAAGGCAATAAATTTCACACTGATTCCTGTGCAGAGGAGAATTTTACAGAGTTCAAATGTGTCAAGACAGGTAAGAAAAAAAGGCAATGTATGAAATAACTAATCATTGGGATAAAGCAAATGAAAAAAGATGAGGCGAATGCAGGCAGAATGGGACGGTAACTCTTTCATCACTTGGAGCTATGCTCAGCCTAATGCAGCTTTTTGTATGCATGGTGTTTCTCTGCCTCTCTTGGAAACAAAAATGAAAGTAAATGGGCCATTGTGCTGCTTCCTGAATTAATTCACAAAATCCCAGGACAGGGCACTTAAGGAACTAATCATTGCATACGTCAGAGTCAGAAACCTTCTCTGTTCCTGATTTTGTTGATTTAGGAATTGAGAAGGGTATCATATTCATACCAGATTCTATCCAACAGAAGAGAACATGGGGCTTTTCTAAGTTCCTCACTGAGTGCTCCAAATATGCTCATTAATTTATTAACTTGCCAAACACTTAATGCCTGTTACACACTACCCCCTGGGGTGCAAAGATCACAAGACATCTAAACCATGGGTTAGTAGATAACTCAAAACACTGATGCAAATCTGCTCCTGCGAGCCTGGGGTGTGGTGTGGGCCACTGAGGAAGGAAAAACACTTAGGTTATTTGATTGTTCCGAAGACAAAGCAAGGAGGAACCACTGGCCACCTGCACACCTGCATCTGCTCTCCATTTGATGCAATGATTCTAAATTTATGCTATCTGAGATAAATCAAAATATTTAAGGGAAGATAAAAGAAATGAAGCTAATCAGAGAAAAATTATGCTACCCTAGTCACTGAAAACTCTTAATAATTTATGTAGAGTAGCCTTCATGATGAAATTGGAGAAGGCAAGTGTCTGAGGGATAAGATGATGGGTGGAAAATGACAGAGAAGTCACTTCAAGAGGGTATGAGATGCTTCTTGCTGAGACAGGGGGGGCCTTCTAGAAGTTTTTAATCTTGGGAGTTTGTGGTCAACAAAGAGTAGAAGTCACGGAGAATGAGATCATCACTGTGTGGAGGTAGAAGCAAAGGTGTCACGGGTAAGAGTCTTTGATCTGCTCAATAATTTTCCCTTCTTCAACTTGCCAGTTCCTACCTAGAATTGCATAGCCAGCTGTTTTCTACCATGTATGGGCAACCAGATCGTCATTTACAGATTTTCCTCAACCCAGATACATACCTACCCTTGTCTAGCTGCCTCTGAACATCAGATAGAATGATTATTCTCTATTATCTTGACTCAAATCATTTTGTTCATGGCATTAAAACTTATAATGGTTTCCACTCCATAAGGCAACATCTCATAATGACACCCAATTTCCCAGGGTTGCGTTTTTATAGCTAAGTGTCTTACAACATGAAATGCTAACAAATTCTTATACAAATGCACTCTATGGCTCCTCGGAAGTCTGTACTCCAGGTATGTGTGTGCTAGGCAAACAGAGATTTGGGGAACTTCTTTTTATTAAGTTATTTATTTACTTTATATCCTGTTTGCAGCTTCTCCTCCAACCTCTCCTCCTAGTACTCCCTCTCACCTCCCTTTCATAGAAAAAGGGAGACCTCCCATGAATATCAACAAGTCTTGGCATATCAAGTTGTAGTAAGATTAGGCATTTCTTCTATTGAGGCTTGACAATGTAGCCCAGTTAGGAGAAAGGGATCCAAAGGCAGATGATGGAGTCAGAGACAACCCCTGCTCCCTCTTTATGGGTCTTACATGGAGACCCAACTACACAACTGTTAAATATGTTCAGAGGGCCTAGGTTAGTGTCCCATGCATGCTCTAGTGTTTGTAGTTCAGTTAAGAGCCCCTATGGGCCTAGGTTAGTTGATTCTGTATGTTTTCCTGTGGTGTCCTTGACCTTTCTGGCTCCTTCAATCCATCCTCCCTCTTCTATAGTATTCGGCAAGCTCCACTCCATGTTTGGCTGTGGGTCTTTGCATCAGTTTCTATCAGTTGCTGGGTAAAGCCTTTGTGCTGACATTTTTGCTAGGCTTCTCTCTGCAAGTATAGCAGAATATCATTAATAGTACCAGGGGTGGATTCATTCTCATAGAATGGCTCTCAAGCTAGGCCAGTCATTGGTTGTCCCTTCCCTCAAATTTTGCTCCATATTTTACCCCTGCACATCGTGTAGGCAGGACAAATTATGAGTGTAAGTTTTTGTGGCGGGGTATGGTCCCAATCTCTCCATTGTAAGTCTTGCCTTGTTATAAGAGATGGCTGGTTCAGGCTATGTGTTGACTTTAGGGACTTTTAGGATCTGAAAAATGTCACTTCGTTTTAATGTATACTAGGTGTCTGTTGACCTGAAGCTGTTTGCCTCTTTTCGCCCCTATCATGAAGTCAGGTTTTGGGAATCAGGATTTACCAAGGGTGCTATGGTATCTGAGACAGAGTAAGTTATTTCATTGTCTTTTCACATATTTTAAAATAATATGGTAGCTTTAGTCCTGGGCAGAGTATACAACAAGCAACCTCCCGCCTTCATATGGAGCCCTTTCTGGTCCATGTTACCACTGAAAGCTTTCTCTCTAACCAGAGAGTTATTATGGATAATAAAATACTTAAACATAAATCCTGACATTGAAGAGAGAGAGATGGGGGGGGGGAGGGATGAGGAGAGAGAGAGTAAGGAGGGGGAAGGAAGGAGGGGAAGGAGGAGGGAGAGAGATGTTGGATCAATCATTGCATTTGTCTGAACCTTGATTCTTATGTAAGAAAATAGTAATGATTTTCATTCCAACGTATCCTGGGTTAAATGAGATATTTCCTTTGACATCACAGTTTTCTGGGAAATTGACATAAAAATCTGGTAGACATCATTATTCTTACACTGATCTGTAGGGCCTGAGTATTGACTGTTCTGGGCAAGATGCTGTGGGTATAAGATTGGTTTGAGGTCATGGTTCAAAGGTATGGAAAATTCTGTCTAAAGCACATGTCCGTCTTTTTGTTTGGAGCAGATTGTACTAACACCTTGAATCTTAGGACTTGTGCTAGAGACTCAAGGGTAACTTAAATATACAAGCCAAAGCCAGAAAATTGGTTACAGCAAGAACTGTAAGCTGAAGCTTAAACTTCATGTGTAGCAGCTGCTTTTCTCCCCTAGGTGTCTTACAGAGACAATGATATAGGAAGAAATTCTTTGGATCACAGTTTCAGAGATGCCATTCTACTATAATGGGGAAACAGAGCAGAGCAGAGAAGTTCTATTATGGTGGCCAGAAAGCAGAGAAAGAAAGGAATCCAAGGCAAGACAGAGCCCAAGGGACACGGCTACTACCTGTTGTAATGTCTCCCCCCTTACCCTTCATTACCTCACTGTGAGTCCATCAAGGAATCCACTCATTCATTAGATAAGAGCCCCTGTGATCTAATTGCCTGTGAAAACACATTCACAGAGTCACTCAGAAGCATGCTTTAATCCATACCTTCCATGTTTCCTATTGAAATTAGCTTCGTAACCCAAATAGACCAACAGCATGTATATGAGTGTGGCCAAAGGGAATGGAGGTCACTAGTTACATGCAGGCATAGTGATGGCATGATAGGTGAACACAGTGCTTTGCCCTGGAGACTGGCAAACGGTATGATTCTAGATGTCCGGGTTCTTCCTGTAGTAGGCTTCATATGGCTAAATTAGGGGTGGAGAGAGATAAGACAGAGGAACTCACTAACAGCCAGTGTGGAGAAATCACTTGAACACTTCTCAATGGCCACTGACCAATGAATAATGATCAATACAGAGAAAACTGTGCCTTTTCTAGGCTGGTCTCCTGTGAGAGCCCAGGTGGTATTTCAAATCCATATTTGTTGTGTGACATTCCCTGGGGAGATATGAATAAACATCTGTTCACTCTAAGTAGGCACCAAGGACAGACCAAAGAAATGATTCTGCCAAAGTCCATTTTAGTGAACCATTGAGTTTATCAAGTTTTCTTACAAGGAGAAGATGGGAGACTTGAAGGGAGCTACATCACCAGGACATCCATCCTAGAAAGAGAGATGATCAGGAATGGAGCATGCACTACCCACATGCAGACTTGGCCAACTAGATGTTCTCCCAGCTCTATCAATTTTAGTGGTAAGTAACCTGCAGTGCCTAAGCCTCTTGGAGTTGCAACTTATGAGTTTCTGAGTTTGGCAAGCACTCAGCAGAGTGCTTCTTTCCAGGAGGGTTTGCTTCACAACAACAGTATAGTCTGTAACTCCATAGGCTCTCTAGAAGGCATATCTAGGATGTGTGTGTCTCTCATTTCTTCATATATGGTATTCCAGACTAGGACTAACCAGTTATGTATTCAGAATTATTAGTTGGTTTCCACCATATTAAGTGTTTAGAACATAGACTACACTATTCACACTGTCTCACTGTTTGCTCACTATCTTTCCCCCTTCTTCAGACTTGTTTCATAGATCCATTTCTTTCCAAACACTGTCTCTTTTTCTTGTAATGCTCTCTGTCTCTCTGTCTCTCTCTCCCTCTCTTTCCCCTTTTTACCTTAATCACATATACTTTCTCACTCTTTTCTTTTGCAGTGATTCATGGCAGGCCTGGTTAAGACAAGTTGGTATTAGCTGAGTTGTCTAACAGATCACATGTTCACTTCACTGCTGATGAGTCCTTGAAAATCATTATTTGTTTATAAAAGTAGTCTATAATTTTTACACATAATTGGTCCAAGTTAAAATGCTGAACATGATTGAAAAGTTCTCTTTGGTATGTGTAGTGCCAAATGATGTCTTTAGAAGTATCTGTAATAGAAAGTTGACTTTGGTATAGCCATTTAATAATAACCCAATGGAGTGGTTTGGAAAATTGAGGTTTCTCCTTGTTTTCAAGTTCAGAATAAGATTAGGTACATATTAAATTAATAAGTGGTTTTTATTAGAAATCAATAGTATAAAACATAAATAAATAGTGAGAGGGGGTATAAAAAGGAGGGATGGGAAGAAAAAAGAAGGGAAATCAGAGAAAAGAAACAAAAGGAGGGAAATCTAGAAAGATCTTTATGCAAGGACATTCTTGGTCATTCACCACATTTTCTATTGTTGACTTGTACTCTGCAATTGCATATTGAGAATGTATACATGAGTTTTATCTTTACAATGAAGGATCTTAGTTTTTCTTCAATGGAATATGAAATTCCAATAAACCACAAACCATCCTTCAGCTACATGACTTTCTGTAGAAGACCAAATGATAAACAACAGTCTATTTCCTATTGTTTCTTTCACCTAAATGAGCTTCCAAAGAGAGAAGAACTGAGAAATTACATGATTAACTCATTAACAAAAATTCTGAGGAAATGTTGAAAACGTGTTTTTCATCTTACATGGGAATACTCAAACAACCCAGGCTGTTGTCAAGGTAATAGCTTACTCTCCACAAACTGACAGTGAGTCCACATTACTGAAGACAACTACACAATTTACTAATATGAAGAAGTTGAGCATTCATCCTTATATGCTAGCACCTTTGGTACATAAAGGTACCCTGCACGCTATCAAAAGAGAAAAGTAAACACAAGGCCAGTCACAAACCCTTTGATCAACAATTGTGTCCTGCCTACAAGACATGCTAGGACAATGGTGGCACAGAGCTTGTGAAAGTATACTATCAATGTCTGATTTGACTTAAGGCCCACTCAACAAGATGGAACCCATACCCTCCCAACACACTTCTAGGTAACAAAGAACCAGGAACTAGATAGACTAGGGACCTAGGGTAAATCTTACTACTGCTTACATTTACTTTATATGTATTAATATTTTATTAAAGAATAATTATATAGGTTTCTGAGATACAACTTAAAGTTTTGATATTGTATAGAACATGGAATTGTTAAGTCAACTGAAGTAATTTATCATCATCATTATGAATCTCAAGACATTTGAAACTTTCAACAATGTTAAAATAAAAAATATTAACATAGTTATTATTAACTGTGGTAAATAATTCAATAGAACTCTAAATAGTGAGACAGGTTTCACAAACCTATTCCACCTGTCTACTTTAGATTTTGTGTTCTTTGAAATGTTACCTTGTATTTGTCTTATTTTTGAAATATTTAATATCTTTATTGATTGTTTGGTAATTTTATATAATGAACCCCATCATACCCTTTTTCTTGTCCTCCCACGCCTGCCCCCACCACTTTTAAGACCTCTTCACTCCTCCAATAAAAGATGTCCAATTTTTATTCCCACATACTTATTGGAGCATGGTCAAACTCCCAGTGGCCAGCCCATTAGAAAACTGAGTCCTTCATCACCCATTACCCTACCAGAAGCCATCAGTTGCAGAGAGCTACACTTTAGCATCCTTACCACATATTTTAAGAGTTATGTTTGATGGCTTCCTCTCTAGGCTGTTGCTTGGGGTGGGTGTTATCACAGAAGCCTTCTATGACTCTTGCAAGTGTGTGTCTGCAGTCGTTAATGCCATTTGCAAATTGTTCCTTGTTCTTTATAGTCAGTAGGACCACAGATCATGGGCTTTCACATATTTTCTGGTGCCAGCATGAACCACAGACATTTCCCTCTTGCATCAGCACATGCCTTGGGGCTTAGCATGGTCTCTTATAGCAGTACAGACCATGAAGACCAATGTGACCCTTTATTCTAGCATGACATCATCATGGCCCTTGACAGCAATACAAACCATTGTCTTCAACATGGCCTCTGGAACATGGGCCACAAACACCAATATGGTCTCCTGCAGCAGTCCAACCCAAGGACATCAACATGGCTCAGGCAGCAGCACAGACCGTTGACATACATGTGAATTTTATTGACAGCAGGAACCTCAGACCTCAACATCATCTCCGATGACAGCTCAGACCATGGGCAGCAATATAGCCCCATGGACTATATTGCACAGCATGGACTACTGACACCTTTGTGGCCCTTGGTAGCAGGTAGGCCACTGACACCAACATAGCCTTCAGAGTAGCACAGCCCACAGACATCATCATGGATTCAGGGAGTAGCACAGACTATGGTCTTTGGTGGTAACACAGGCCACAGACATCAACATATTCCCTGGCTACAGCAGGATCACAGACCCCAACTGTGGCCCTTGGTGGCACCACCAAAGACATCAACATGGCCTTAGGCAATAGCACAGGCCATTCACATCAATATGTCCTCTGGGAGCAACTCAGATCAAAGACGTGAACATGGCTTCCTGAGGTGGCACATACTATGGTCATCTACCTTACCTCCTGTGGATGAGCCTCAGACATCATCATAACCATCAGAGGCAGCCTAGACCACAGACATTCACATAAACCTTGTACTTCCACATGACCTGGGGCAGCAGCAAGTACCATGGATGCCACATGGCCTGCAGGAGCAGTATGGACTGTGGAGGTCCTCCAAGGAGGTCCATTCCAGAAAATGAACCATTCTTCATCTCAGACATCCTGTCATTGCTCAGAGCCAGAATGATCATGCAGCTGGGAAGCATGTTAGGGGACTGAGTCAGCTCCTGTCTGCTATATACCACGCTGCCAGCCCTACATGGCAAGGACATGTTCCTCCATTGACCACAACCTTCTCTTGCACCTGTCACTCTCATCAAGTCTTTAGTTCTGACTCTCTCCAACAAGTACCCAGTGCTTTTGTTCATCCACCCTTCCCACCTCCCCATCACATACTTGTTCAGCATATTGGCATTAGAGACTGCAATGTGTACTATAGTATATCTTTTTGCCTAAACAGCTTCACCTGCAGACATTTGTTGCAATAAGTGGTTGGTTTGGTTTAAGGTTTCTGATTTCTGACATGTCATAAAATACTAGACCATTGCTGATACTTGTCTGGGATATCCTGCTGCCAAGAGTCAGGGTGATCTTGTGGCTAAGCAGGTTCCTTGAGATCTCAAGGCTGACACACACCTCCCCACCTTTGTGCCCATAGCCTACAGGCTGCACCACTGCCTTATGTTTTCAGTCTCTCAGCAGAGCAAGCAGTGCAGGCTGCAGCTACAGTGGCTCCATACTGCGGCTGTCTGTCAGGTCTAAGACTGGCCTTATTCAGGAATGACATCTAGTTTGGCAGGACTGGCTCCTCCACAAGCTCTAGGAGTTCATAGATGTAGTAGATGTTGGGTGGACTGACTCAAAGAGCTAGATCTGGGCCAGAGCGGCATGGATGTCTGTACATGTGGTTAGTAACAGAAAACAACTATTTAGGAGGAAAACACTTCCAAATGCACAAGTGTTCGGGTCTGGAAGAAAGGTTCAAAGCCCACCGGTGCCCCTAATCCACATAGGTTCTTTGGGCCGGACTATTTTTATTGCATGCCACCTTTGGTATGTGTGTGGTGGTGAGAGAGGTTCAAGTCTTCTCTTCTGCTGACTGGTTTCTATTCCTACTATTCTATTCACTTCCTGCTTAACTCTCTTATCATAGCTACCCTCACCCTAAGAAATATGATCTCAGAAAAGTTTTTCAGGTAACTGAAGGCTAGTGGGCAGTCTTGTATAACCTCTATGCTAATGGGGAGAAAATGATTTGGATCTCCTGTAGTGGAAACTGACTGAAATTTTTGTTTCACAAGGCATTTAGTTCAAAGTCTTTTATTTCCTAGGAGATGCTGAGCCAAAGCAAGTTTGGGGGAGAGATGGTTTAATTTGTTTACAATTCCATGACAGAATTCATCATTGAGGGAAATATCAGCACGAATCTGAGGTTGAGCCTGTGTGCAGCTCCATAAGAGTAAGGAACTCACTCACAACCACAGAATCACAGCAGGGACCATGGAAGTTCCTACTTGTTGGCTGGGAGACAAGTTTATGCACAGCTAGTTATATTATACAGTATGGGACCACTAGATAAGGTATTGATACTACCCACAATGGACATGGACCTCCTACATAAATGAACAATGAAGATAAGCCCTGACAGATATGCTCAGAGACCAAGTTAGTCTAAGTAAAGTAATTCTGTTGCATCAAGGTGACAATCACCATAGCCTGTGTTGTTTTGGGTGCTTCTGGGGCCTCTTTGACCAATAACTCATGGGAATATCATATAACTGACACTGATATTTTAAATTAATAACATAGTCAACTGTTTGGGGTTGGTTTTCTGTTTTTTTTTTTTTTTTTTTTCTTCTCAAGGCTTTTAAGTAGAACACTTATTTATTTGAGTTCTCTCTGTGTCTCCTCTGTCTCTGTCTCTCTCTCACACACACATTATTCATTAATGTTTAAATTTTACTTTAGGAGGGTCTACATAGTGTCCTAAAGATTTTCATGTACTTCATTTTAATTCAATTCTAGGAAATTTTTCTCTAGCTTTATTCCATTGTGGTTCAGATATGAAATAGGATGTTATTTCAGTTGTCTAACATTTGCTGAGACTTGTTTTGTGTCTTTGTCTATGATCATCTTCACAGAATGTGCAAGTGCTCCAGGAGTTAATTATCTGTTAACTTTAGTATTGACATGGAATGTTCTATAGATGTCTACTGGGTCCATTTGATTAATAATGCTGTCTTTAGCTTCAATGATTCTCTGTTTGGTTTTTGTCTGAATTACCTATATATTGTTGAGACTGAGTATTGAAGTCACTTTCTATCACTGTGCTAGAATTAATTTGTGGTCTTACTTCAGTGATATTTATTGTACAAAGCTGGGTGCACCTGTGCTTTGTGTGTTTATATTTAGACTGCTAAAATCCTCTCGTTGCATTGTTCCCTTACTGATTATTAAAGTGACCTTTAAAATTTTTCTTTTGACAAGGTTTTAGAAAGATGATGCTGAAAAGTTTTATCCGATGTCATATAAAATATGGAATTTCAAAACGTGAATACTGTAGCTTCTTCAAAGTTTTAAACATATCATGTAAATTCATGTGATAGGATTAATCGTCAACACAATCTAGAGTTACGAGGGAAGGGAATTTCAGTGAGAGATTGGGCAAGCCTATAGGCAGGTCTGTAGGGGTTGTCTTGATTACATTAACTATTGTGAGACTACTCACTTTAACTATGAGCAAACAGTTCTTAGTGCAGGAATACTGCACAAAGGATAGGGTCAGCAGGTTACTGGTACTTCTTGTCCTTTTCCTCTGACCAGCAGTTCAGTTGACAGGTGTCTCAAAGCATCTGCTGCCTGACGTTCCTGCAATGACAGACTGTCCCTGGAATCATGAGCTAAAATAAATTATTTCCATTGTAAGATGCTTCGATCAGAATATTTTATCACAACAACGGGAAAAGAGACTGATATAATTAACACAGAAAAAATAATTGGTATGAAACTTTCATCATTCGTAACTTGCAATGTCATCTGAGTGAACCTATGCTAATTTTCAAACATCAGTTTATGTAGAACTAAATTGAATTTGTATCTAGTTTTGAGTTAAACTCTATTTTTTCAGAAACCACAACAGCTATGCCTACTTCTTTAGATCCATTTACCTGGAATGCTCGTTTTTCATCCTTTTACTCCAAGGTAATGTCTAGCTTTGGGGATGAGGTATGGTTCTTGGAGGCAGTAAAAATGGTTTTTTACTGACTTTTACTGGGAATCCAGTTCCACACATTATCTCCATGCCCCAGCAATCTGTTGTTCACGTGCTGCGTTCTGTTGGTGAGGCTTCCCACTGTGCTTCTAGTCTTGTTCCTTGAAGTTTTCATTTCCAGAATCATTTTATTTTGGCTGCTCTTTAGCTTTTATTAATTCTTTACTGGACCTATTGCCATATCCTTAACTCCATTCTTTATTTCATTCATTCTTTTCTCGATTTTCTTGGAGTACAGTCATGTTTGAATTTGTTATCATTAGTTTGAATTCTATGTCTGGAAGTTAATCGAAGTCATTCTCATGGAGGACCATCATTATAAGAGTAATTTTTAGAGGAGACATGTTGCCTTGGCATGTACGTGTGTGTGTGTGTGTGTGTGTGTGTGTGTGTGTGCGTGTGTGTTGTTTCTGCACACAGTTTGTTGGTTCATTTGCTTGTCCTTTCTCCCTCCCTCCCTCCCTCCCTCCCTCCCTCCCTCCCTCCCTCCCTCCCTCCCTCCTTCCTTCCTTCCTTCTTTCCAAATCAATTTACTTTTCTTCTTTCAGTGGAGGTATTCACAATACTCATGAGAGGATTAAGTTACCTTATATCATACTAGGGTGAAAAATCATTTTTTTTCCCTTGTGGGACTTGTATTCAGAGTTTCTCTGAACTCTCTAAGTGTCACGAACCTCTGGCTTATCTCCACCTCCACTTCATCTGTTGTGGTCTTTCACATCTAAGTTAGCTTGGCCTGCACCCCACAGTGACGGCCTTCTTGTGTCTGGGTGCCTTATCTTGGGTCAGTTCCAGCATTTTCTTTGCGTCTCTAGTTTCCACTGAAAATTGTAGAATTCCCACCCACATGTGTGTCTTATTCTGGGTCAGCTCTGGTCTCAGGCCTGAGTGTGCAGCATCTTTCACATTTTATGAAATTCCCTGTGTATTCGTACCTAAAAGGCATGTCTTTTTCGTATTTGAGTAGATAGTTAAGGTTTGCAGGTGTAAGCGACTCTGTCTTTAAAATGCACTTGAGGTTAAGGAGACTCAGACATTCTTATGGCTGATTCAAATGTCAGCTTGACACAAATTAGAACCACTGGAGTAGGAAGCCTTACCAGAGGAGGTTCCTGATTGGTTGATGTGAAATACACCCAACTTAATTGTGGGCAGCACCTTCCGGTAGTAGCACTAGCTACCAGAAATGAAGAGAATAAAATGAAAATAAAAGGGACTAGGCAGAAGGAAGATCATCTTGTCTCTTGCTGACTAGACTGTGCATCTTGCCACTAACATAATTTATACTTTGTTGTTGCCCATTCATTCACTGAAATCAGAACCTGCATTTATGCCTTTCATCACGGACAAGGGACCAGGACTCTTAAGGAACCTTCTAGGTTTCTAGTACAAAATTGGGACTGTTGGCTCACCAAGCTTTTGGACTGAGCAACTACCAGATAAGAGCCCTAGTAAGGGCTAGCTATTGTGGAACTCCCCTGACTGTTGAAGCACCCAGCCTTACAGACCAGGTTACCACCAGGTTCTCAGCTCTCAGGTATCATTCTGCTGCTGTTATCAGTTTAAAACTGATTTAAGAACTTCAGATATACTTGAATTTCTCAGTTGTCTTTTTTTCTCTAGCGAACCCTAACTAATACAGACAGTAAAAGACTTATTCTAGATAATCACATTCTTAGATTGTTTTTTCTTTATTAGTCTGGGTGGGATAGATTTCTGTCCACCCTCAGAAGGGGTTACAAAACATCAGAAGATATTTTATCTTCTGACAAAGAAGAATGAACAAAATCTAATTTCCAATATCTTTTTAGACCGTGTCTATCCTTTGTACCAGATTAAGGAGTGGGAACAGATTAGTTTCTTCTGCAGTGTTTTGGTTACACTAGTCCTACCTAGGTCGTCACATGCTACAGAATCTAGCTGAATAAGTAAGCTATGAGTCCAGGGATGTGTCTTAACTTTTGGGTTTGGGTAAGGATTCCCAGTGTTTAGTCTTGTATGGGGCAATTCTCAAGACTGTGGCTAACAACAATAACTCCTTTGGCTTTTGGACACTCCCTTCAATACTAGTTGCTACATAAGTTCATTGAATAATGTGTCCTGAGTTGTTGGTCAAGCCAAAGAATGAAGTCCCAATATTTAAAACCATCAATATTTTCACCGGTCACATCTAGAGTTGACCTGAGACAGTTCAATGTAAATTTTTAAGTTGGCCTTTTATCAGGAAAACTTGGGCATCATTAATCTTTAATATCAGCCATCATTGGATCTGAAACCTCCCAGTTTTTCTGGTGAATATGACCTTGTTTGTTTATTTTCCTTCTTGCAGATAGAGAGAGCACAGGCCTTCTTGGAAATCACTGAAGTCAGTTAATTTCCTGTGCCTTGGTTTTCCATAGCTGTGGAAAACACTGTCCTTGAGCAACAGTGAGTTTACCAACTGGGTTTGTTCTTGTATCTGTAATTATTTCTTATGGGTCATTTGTATTGTCTCTGTTTTTAAGAAACCCAAAAACCAAATCTAGAAGTTAGTCCCATTGTCTCCTTCTGCAGATCTTCTATAATGTCTGGGACAGAATGACTGATGAAATAAGTTTGTAGAAACATAAATGCTAAGAAAAATATACATGTTAATTTTAGTAAATTTAATCACATATGTGCCATCTTTATATCTTGTCATTGATTTTACCTACTCACACCCTCTAATAAATCGTTACAAAAGTAACTGTAGCATCTGCATTGAAGAAGTTTGCTTTCTGATATTGGAATTCATTCTTTTTTTCCCTTTTTTAAAAAATTGGATATTTTATTTATTTACATTTCAGATGTCATCCCTTTTCCCCATGGATATTTTATTTATTTACATTTCAGATGTCATCCCTTTTCCCCATTTCCTCTCCCTAGATCCCCCTATTCCATCCCCCTCCTCCTTTTTGTTTTTATACCATTTTAATTACATGCAAGTATTAAGGTCAGTTCTAGGTTGAGGGACTAGCAATACAATAGATGCAAATAGTCAAGGAATAATCAAGACAATAGACACAAATAGTCAAAGAACAAGCAAGGCAATGAACAAAATTCCATGAACACTCCCATGTTCACTGTTTCTAAGGACTTATCAAGAGGATCAAAATATCTGAGCCTACCTTCCTGTTCTATCCTAAAGTCATTTTCATGTCTGAAGCCTACTTCCTTGTTATAGCCTAAAATTTAGATTCCTGTCTGAAATTACTTCTTTGTTCTAGCTTAATGTCAGATTTCTGCCTGAAGCCTACTTCCTTGTCTTGGCCAATGTCATATTCCTGACAGGCAGCACATTTCCTTGTCATTGGCCCATGTTAGATTCTTGCCAGGCAGCCCCAAAGGTTCTCCACCTCTCCCCCTTTTTTTATTTCATTAACAAGACTGAGCCTTCTTAGGTCATTCTGACAAGATGCCTTAAATGTGGTTATGTTATAGATCGTATTAAAGTAAACTTCTCACTTTATTTTTTGCTGATGACATTACCTGCTCTTATTTTGTTTTCATTTTATACTACAGAAATGATGTTAGACAGAAAAGCAAATTTGAGGCATTTTCTTATTTGAACTTAAAATGGGTTGTGAAGCAGTAGAGAGAACTCTTGAGATCAGCAATGCATTAGGCTGTAAATGAGCATCCAGTGAGATGATGGGTCAGAAACTTTTACAAAACAGGTGAGAACCTTGAAGATGAGGAGCATGGTGGTGGCCAACAGAAACTGACATTGACCAGCTGAGAGTAATCATCAAAACTCATCTTATTCCAAATACAGGAAAAGTTGCCAAAGTACTCATCATGACTCCTTAGCATATGAAGTAATTTAGAAAGGCAAAAGAGTTCTGTGGGTAGGAATTTCATCGACTGACTAAAAATAAAATTAAAAAAAAAATCATCTTATGCTATACTTCTTCTCTTGTTCTGGGCAACAGCAAACCAAACCATTTCTTGATTGGATTGTGACATAGGATGGAAGGTGGACTATATGGGACAACAACAATTGACCAGCTCAGTTGTTAAGTGGGAAGTACCAAAGGACTTCTTAACCAAATCCATACTGTGTGATGGTCTCCTGCCAGTATGTTCCACTACAGCTTTCTGAATCCCTGCGAAGCCATTGTATCCGAGAAGTGGCTCAGCACGTCAAAAGATACATCAGAAGCTGTGATGCCTGCTCTCAGCACTGGTCAGCAGGATCCACTTCACATCAATGGTGTATCCCATAACCAGTGCTTCAAAGGTTAGTTACTGGGCTCCCAAGCCTTGCCTCTCTCTCATACACCATATTTACCTGACTCCTCACCAACCTTAACTACTGTGTCTTATATTTTGACAGCGTTCTGCAGGGAAAATACATCACAACCTGAAGGATTAGTAGATACATTTCAAGAATTTGTTGAATGGAAAAATATGCATTTTTATGCTAGAAATAAACTTACTTATTACTTGTTGGGAAATTGTAATGATTCCTATTTTGATTAATAAAAATGTGTTTGAACCCAGTGATAATTATTCAAAACATTCAGTCCAAAACAGTTTCTTTTGCATCTACCTGTGTGATATGCTTAAGGGGTTTGGTGCTTTTCACATTTAAATTTTGTGATAATCCTTCAGATCATGACAACATTCACATTTAAAACTCCTCTCTGATCTGAAAGCATTCCTTTTTATTCTTAAACTTTCTTTACCAGAACTGTAATTCATGCTAACAATTTTTAATGTCTTCTTTACTTCACAATTTTATGGTTTTTTTTTTTTTTGGTCTTATTTTTCTTCAAGTGAGAAATACATTTAGCGAGCATTTTTTTTTAGAAAAATATCTAAATTCCACTGAAAACGTAGGTTTCTGTGTTTGAGACACAGGCAAACACGATAGGAATCCCTGAGACATTTCTATTTTGTTGTCACCAAGAAGTTTCAACTAAACAATTTGTCAGAGATGTCATTCCTTATGTGACAGACATGTAGACATTGTTCTATTTGAAAGCATCTCGTTTTCCTTTGGGGCCATGCAATGGCGTGATGAGAGTCTGGCAATTGGATTCATCTGGTGTCTGTATCTTTTCCTCTGTGTTACCTGCCTGCTTACCCTTGCAGGTGTGTTAAAACTTAGAGATAAGTAACTTTCTTAAACATGTAGTTACCCTGGATTCCAGAACAACAAAACTTCTCAGGGGAGAACATTCCCCAAATGAAGGTAATTACCAGTGATAGTGAGGTTTCATTTGGAGCAATCCAGTAGTTACTGTGGTGGCATCTGTAACTCCAGGCATTTTGTGGATTCAGCCTGGGCCACACTACTATTGCTACATGGTAGGGAGAGGGTATACTCCTGATCCACCTAAACCTATTCTGCAATAAGCCATGGGCACAGTGGAGGAGGGAGAATGGAAGACTCAATGACATCAGGTCCCCATCCTCACCCTTGCTACTCCACTGTGTGCACCTGCTAATCACCTCCGTGTACCTGGCCCGGCTGACTCCACATGCCTCAAGGAAAGTGAAAGAAGGATGAGGGGGGGAAGAAACACACTAGCTGTTCAGAGGGGAGTGCTCATTAAGGAAGAAAGAGAAGGAAAGCATTCTGGACTCCTCCCAGGAGCCCCTTAATAAGGAGAAAGTTGCAAGAGATTAAAAACATAAGTCTTAACGCCTAGCTGGTGGCTTCACAGCTGTTACTGGTAGATGTTGGAGTCTGGTGGGCACTCACAGGAATTTTCTAGTTCTTGTGTCCTGAGACAAAACAAAAACAAAAACAAAATAAAGACAAGCAAAACAAACAACAAACAAACAAACAAACAGTTAAACAGAGGTTCATGGATAGTAGCAGATTCAGAGAATGTTTATTAAGAGAACAGAAAGCACTTCCAAAACAGATTGTGCCAGAGCTAGGATGAAGGTTAGAGGTTCAATGAGGGTAGGTGTTCTAATCTTCTCTGCCAACTGGCTTCTTTCGTGTGGTAACTTGACCTTATGTGCATAATTACTAAAGGTCACACATCTGAAAGTGATTGTGGAAGAGCATTTATGAGTATGGTACAGTAACTGTGAGCTGCCGAGGAGCAAGGAAATTTGGTCCCCAGCCTTCTATCCCGAGACGTAAGAATATTTATCCACTTATTCATTTATAACAGAGTAGGGATTACAGATCAAATTTGTGGTCTGTAATTTGGAAGTCAACGGAGTGATGACACATATAATATAGTCTTTAAGGACACATTTCCCTTTGTCAGACAACCAAATTAGCTGACAAACATGTAGGAGAAATTGTGAAAGCTGATTAACCCAGTTACCAAGTCAAACCACACATTTAAGTCAGTCCAACATGGCATAGATGGAATAAGTCTTTATTTTGAAAAAGCAGAAATCAAGACTGTTAACTGAATTTTAATTTTCCAGTAAAAGTGGAATTATAATATGATAATTTGACAAGTCTTGTTGTGAACAGTTTCTGGGCTCAATTATTAGAGAGTGCACTAATTCTTGCCAGTATATTATGAGGCTTAGACTGTCTCCTCTCCACTTCCCCATTCCCCTTTCTACTCTCGGTTTTCTTCAAGACATAATTAGCAAAAATGTTTGCAAGACTGTCAACAAAGACAATAGATCTTCTGGGGTGGTGGGCTGTGAGAAGCAGCTGGGTGCCTGATGGAGCATAGGCCTCGAACCCGGAACTGTATCGGAGTGCAGGTGTTCGGCTCTGCTCCCGGGCCCTGGTTCTTTTCACTTAGCTTCAGCCCTCCACAGCCACTCCCACAGAGAGGTCTATGGCCATCAGTCACGAGGAACAGTGCCTCGGGTTCTCCCACATGTAGATGAGGTATCTCCAAGCTCTTAGACCAAGCCAATAGGTGTTATCTGCTGCCAGACCCTAACCCACCCCAAAACTGTATATAAGGGTTCTATTTAGGAGAAGTAAAGGTGTTCGAGAATCATCCTGGTATCTGAAAGTTTCTGTCTCAAGAGTTGTAACATTTAGGAAAATATCTGCTCTCCTGGAACCTGCCTGGGACACCAAGCTGTCTCCTTGCCAGCTAGCTGGCTTCTTATCCGCCCAGCACGGGCTGGCTCAGCGCAGAGAGATAGGTGCAGCACCATAGGAGTGACCGTGGCAACAGTGGAGACAAGAGCAGAGACAGCAGGAGGCAGGCAATCTTCCCTCCCTGCTTGCACTCTGCCCCCGTGGCCCAGACTTCCACACCAGGCCGGGCTGAAGATCTTCCTGGGACGCCCTCTGGAACAGGGGACCCACACCAGGATGTCATGATAGCTTTATTTTACCTATAACAATGAATTGCTCATTCCCTTTCGGCTCCTGAGTAGGACTCACCTAAGTCCATAATTCCTTGGAGATGCACAGCAGTGGTGACAGTTTGGATCAGGTCAAAGGGGGACAGAACAGTGGCAGTAAATGATCAATATAATTGTGTGTGTATGTGTGTGTGTGTGTGTGTTGGGATAGGAGAGTGTGAATATGCCGTGATGAGTGTCTGGAGGTCAGAGGACAACTTGCAGAAGTGAAATCCTGCCTTCTAATGGTGGCAAGGGCCTTAACCCACTGGGCCACCTCACTGGCTCCTCATCTTATTCTCTCTCTCTCTCTCTCTCTCTCTCTCTCTCTCTCTCTCTCTCTAATTTTTAAAAACAATACGTAGTTTCCACTGTTTTACTAAGTAGATTATGTTTTCTTTCATATTTACTTGTTGTTGCCATGGAGTATATAAATTTCAAGAAGGTAACTCACTATTAAATCTCTGAAGAATTTCTTGACTATGGCACATATGCCCTTGTCTTTGTCAGTGTGTTTTGGGAGTTTGATATACATTTGAGCAAGTGAGTTTATGTTCAGTTTTGTAGAAAGTTTTATTTAATACTTTATTAACAGGCCAGCTTGACATTCATGAAGGCCTCAGATTCCAGCTGCTACCTCCACCTGGCAGGACAGAGGAAGGAGGTCAAATTAGCAACATGCTGCTGCCTTGATGAGACCCCTCCCCCTCACTTCTGCTTCTGTCTATCTCATTTGGCAGAACTTAGTCACATGGCCACACGTAACCTCCAAGGAGGTATCAAGCTTTACAGTAAAGAGGAATGAATCATTGCAGACACAGGCACTCACAGCCAAAGTGTAGAGATGATCTTTCTAATATTTGCATATTAACAACTTTTACTTATCATATATTTTATGTACATACCATCCTCAACTTTTAAAAAAACATTACAATGCTGCAAAAGCAATATATAATCAGCAAATGCCAAGCTTTAAAGTTTGATGTTTTCTCCAGGTTAGCAAAATACAATAGAATCCTCTTCTTATGCTGATCCTTAGTGCACAGTGCAGGTCCCAGCCAGGCACACAATCATGGAAAAAACAAGCAATACTCTCTAGCATGTTGTACTACTAACAAAGGTGTTCAAAGGGCTAGATGGATTAAACGTATCTTTGACATATGTTGCTTTTAATTTTCCATGATTTTATTAGGATAGAAAGGATAGAATCCCACTGTAAACTGATATTCATTCCATTTAGTCTGTATTCTCTGTGGTGTGTGGTATATGTGAGCACATATGTGATGCATACATATTTGTGTGAGAGATATGCATTTTTTGTGTGTACTACATTCATGTTTGTGTGCATGTGGTGTGCATGCCATATTTGTGTGTATGTTATGGATGTGTGTGATAGTGTCATGTCTGTGATGCATGCACACGTGTGTGTACTTATATATATGTGCATGTATGTGATGTGTGTGTATGTATGTGAGTATGTGCTGCATGCATATGGGTCTATGGCAGTATGTACTTGGGCGTGTTCATGAGGAGGCCAGAGAAGGGCATTACTGGTCTGCATGAATGTTAAAGATTTTGACCTATGGTGTTCTACACCCTGCATATCAGTGTGGTTTTTAAAACATAATTTTGGAATTGTGCATCCATCATCGCACTCAATTTTCTTTCTTAGTTTTTCTGCTTGCCTCATGCTGACTAGGCAAGTGCACTACCACTGAGCTCTGCCCTTAGCCTATCAAGACTACTTATATGATTCTCGTAACCCTGGAAGGAGATTTCTAGGCATGCACTGGGTTAGTGGTTCTGCTTTATATGTTTCTCTTTGGGGGAGTCTGATAGCATCATTGTTTTCCAGACAGATGTTCCAAAGGATACCACACTCCCTCTTGTTTCACTGGCTGCCCTGTTTAAACCACCTTCATTGGTGAGAAATTGAGCTCAACAGTCTGGAACAGGAAGTATGTGAAGCCACTTGAACAAAGAGGCTCTTTATTCCTTGAGGTGACTAGATACCTCCAAATACAGTGACCAGCACTTCTTAAGATTCTTGGTTAGCCACAGTGCCAGTCAGTTTTCTGTAAGTGTGGCTACCTCAGAAAGTCAACCTAGCAGGAAGCAAGGGACTTTTAGTCCAGTGTTTTAGTCCAGTGTTTACAGTCTGAAGTGGCCTAACCTCCATTGCTTTGGAACCTGGAAGGAGGTATAGCATCAAGACTGAAGAATCTGGCAGAAGAATCAGGTAACATTATGGTTAGCTGAGAAGCGGGAAGAAATGAGAGCAAGGGAGTAGGAGAGAGAGTGGCTAGTGTTTTTCGAGGACACACAAATACCTAAGCAGACTCACTCCATCTCTTCTGCAATCCTATTCCTTCCACTCCCGTGCAATTCTGTCCAGTTTTCATACTATGTTCTAGTGGTTCAAAAGATTCAGTCAAAATGTATATCACCAGGTACTGAACACGAGAAGCTGAGAGCTGCAGCCCACTCTACTCTGACTGGCCTTAGGAAGGCATTCTGCAGAACCTTCATTTTGGCACAGTAAACTGCTTCCTTGTGAAGAAGCATAGTGTCCCCCTTTGCAGAGCAGATAGCCTGATGTAATACTACTACTGTGTCTGCTTCATGGAACTGCTGAATGTAAGTAGTCCTTTGCAAATGAGAAGTTCATGGTAAATAAACAGAAGTGATGAACATCAGTACTGCAGTAATTTTCTGCTAAAATGGGACATTTTCACTTTTTGAGATTATTATTATCATCACTTCACTCTCCCCTTGTTTCCTCCCTCCAAACTCTCCCATCTACCTCTCCCTTAATCTTTTTCAAATTCATGTTCTCTTTTTATTTATTTATGTGTGTGTGTGTGTTGAGAGCACATGTGTGTAACAACAGACCATAGAATGTTACATATATGTTTTCAGGACTGACCATTTGGTGTTGGATAACCAGCTCCAGTGTGCTGTTCCTTGGGGACGACTATTTTCCCACACTCATCATTTCTTACTTACCTGTAGTTGTCTAGTATTGAGGCCTTATGAGCTTTCCCCTTCTCATATTAGCATGTCTACTGGTAGCATCCCTGTTCATATCATGTTGATGCATGATTAGACCTCATGTGTGTAGCTCCTGACTCAACTTCACAGCAAATTCTTTGTTCCCCTGGCTCTCGAAGATTTTTTGCCCATGTCAATCATGATCCCAAGCCTTAGGTGCAGTTGTGTTGCAGATGCTTTCTTTAAGTCTGGGTTCCACAACACTGAATTTTGGTTGTTGCATTTTCTGTAGTGGTCTCTGTCTGTTGCAAAAAAGAAGCTTTCTTGGTGAAGGATAACGTAGACTTCTCTGTGGGTATAAGGACATATATTTATAATGTAGTTAGGGCTTACGCTGGGTTGGTAAACTGATGGTTGTATGTTCTCCTGCAAGATCTACACATTTACTAGCCTAGGATAGTTGGCTAGGTTTCCAGCACCAGACATGGTTCCTATCTTGTTGAGAAGATCATAAGTCCAATTAGAGAGCTGTTGGTTATTGACACATATGTGGGTCACTACTGTACACTTGGGGTTTTTATGCCATGTCGGTAATCGTAGTGGTTCATAGGCATCATTGATGGGTCAGACTGTTACTCGCTTCCTTCCTTCCTTTGGAAGCTTGCATGGCACTTTTTAGTACAATAAAAGCTAATCACTAGGGAGGAAGTATTCAAGTCCATTCTAGCTCAGGGGTCACTGGACCCTGTATCTGAAGTGTGCAATTGTCTTCAGGAATAGGGTAACTTTCACTTCTGGGTTGAGGTTCAACCAGAGGTAATATCAGTAGTCTTGGGAATCTCTTGGACATCCCTGACCTACAACTTGAAAGATGGTTTCTTCTGAACCATGTTGGGATTTCTGTAAGATATTCTTTGCTTTTTGGAACTTAATAAGCCCTCTTTGAGTTCTTGGTCAGGGTTGTCCAAAGGCAGGGATCACTGTCAGTCCTGATGAGAATATTTCATTATATATACCACTTTACACTTTACAGTTTTATATATATATATATAGACTGTAATATATATAATAATAATATAGTAATATATAATAATAATATATTACTATATAATAGTAATATATATAATTATATTATATTTAACAGTAATATATGTAATATATATATATATTACTGTTAACTTACTGTACTGTTATACTAAATTTCCTTGCAACTCTTCAAATTCTTGGACGTTTCCACCTTGTCTAGTTCCTTCTTTTTAGTGTTCCTCCTTTGTGGGAATGCCTATTATTATGTCCACAGAGATTCTACCTTCTTTCACTCTTCTTGATGGCAATCTCTGGAACTTTTTAGAATAAGCCCTTGTCAGTAAACACAATCTTGCATCTGTTTTTTTCCCATGCTTTCTGTTTTTTGACACAGTGCTTGACTTCATAGCTCAGGCCATCTTGGAAATCATCATGTAGCCTAGGCTGGCCTCAAACTCATGGCAATCCCTGTCCTGTCTCCCATTCTCAAATGCTGGGTTACAGATGTGAACCTTCACACTTGGCTCTAAGGCCCTTGGTTGAGTGCTTTCATTGTGGCAATAATATCTCCTTCAACCTAGCGATTCTCAGCAATAAGAAAGAGAAAGCTAGCCTATCCCTGAGGTAACCATGTATTCACCCATGTGCCAGTGTGAAGGCCAGCCACTGCTCAACTCTCATTCTACTTACCCAGATTTCCTCCACTGTTTCTCTTTGCTGAGGCTTTTGTTTCATCCATTTCACTAGTAAGGTAAACTTTCATAAAAAATAAGGTATTTTGACAATTATTCTCATATGCTCATCCTAACCCTCATATTTCATATTCTTGATATTTATGACTGAAGCATTTGTTTAGGGGAATATTCGCAAGATACACTGTACTTTTCAGCCATCCTTAGCTCCTTTTCCTGTCTTGATGCTTTCTAGAACTTTCAGTTTTTATGTAGATAGGAGAAGACTAGAAGACGATGAGGTAGTCATCCTGTAGTTCTCTTAAACAATATTCGAGAAGTACAGATAATTTATGGCTCATCTTTTCTCAGCTATGTACTCTATTCCTAAGCCAAGGGACAGAGCATTGGGGATTGACATCATACAACTCTTCCCTCATGGTCTCTGTTTCATAAAGTCTCACTGGCTCCCATATTCCCATATAGATTCCCTTCAGCCACATTCATCTTCTCTATAACTGGGTCTACAGTTCAGGCTGTATTCTCCACTATGACCTGAAGAATTGTTCACAACCAGTATAGGTCTTGGTAGGCTTAGGATGATACATATTTTGAATATAATCTTGTTCATGGCACTTATCCCCAGATACCAAATGTCTCACAGTTACTGTGATAAAACACCATGACCAAAAGCAACCTGGGGATGTAAGAGTTTATTTCATCTTATGACTTGTAGTTCAACATTGAGGGAACTCAAAGCAGGAACTCAAGGCAAGAAAATGGAGGCAGGAACTGATACAGGGGCCACGGAAAGTTGCTTATGACTTACTCAGTCCACTTTCTTATAGTACCTCAAATCACCACCCCAGGGATGGTACCACCTCCACTGAATGGATCTAACCTTTCATATCAACCATCAATCAAGAAATTGTACTACAGGCCTGTCCTCATGACAGTCTTGTGGATGACATTTTCTTAACTGAAGTTTTCCAAAAAGCCTCTAGCTTGTTTCAGGTTGACATAAAACTAGCCAGCACAACAGAATATGGCATTTAGCTAAGTTTGTCTGCTAAGAGTTTTCATCTAAGCTGGACTTGGACCAGAAGCTGGGTTCTCATTTGTGTAGAAGTCTCAGTCAAAAGGAACATAAAATCTGTAGCACAGGAGCTGTTTGTGCATGCACTGCGTAATTTCATTTAATAATCATTTTTATTTTCCCTGAACAGAGGCTTTTCCCTGAGCAGAGGTTAGGCTCACTGGGAGGTAAATTCATTCTCTCAAATCATCAAGGTTCCAGTTAGTGCTTTGTAGCCATAATTAATTAAAATATACCCAAGTTCTCCAATAATGAAATTCCCTGTATCCCTAGTGAAATTTGAGGTTCACAGTCAATAGACATAGACTTGAATACATCCACACTTGTCTCATCCTTGAGGCTTCCTATGCTTTTTAGCCTGGTCTGTCTAAAGGAATCCTGTGAGTAGGGCCATATGAAGGTTGGTACTTCAAGTCTGCTTTTATATTTTAGTGATCTTTTTGTGCTAATCAAATGGTCATATATAATAATAATGTGTGGAAGAGAGTATAATAGACAATAAAAGCAAGGGAGTAATATTTATTTTAATTAAAATGCAAACACAAGGCATGATTATTGACTGATTACATTACAAAATAGCTACTTGCTCTGCCATAGTTAAGTGTGATTTGATGCGTCCATTAGAAGCTATTCTCAGGGGCTTGTATCTTGGCCAAAATAGTCCCTTCAGGCTGAAACTTGGCAGACATCTCCGCCTAATTACAGTCATTTTCCTTTTTGGATTAAGAAAATGGAATTATTACAGTGCTTTGAGCCTGCCCAACCCCATATTTTCAAAGGTTTGCATTTATATTCACATTACTTGTGGGCTTTCGTTCCTTTCAAGTAGAACTGAAACTTAGCAAGAACAAAGGCTTCTTTGGCACTTAAAAGGTAGCTCACTGGATCTGAAGATCTAGCCTTGGAATTTCCATGCAGGAAAATGTGTTCATTCTCAAAAGAAGTTGCAATGAGAAATCTATCCTGAGGATTGTGGAGCTGTCCACTGTGCCAGTGCTGTGTGGTTTCCTGTCTTATTGCTCCATGAGATGTGTCCCATGTTCCCAAATGTCAGGCCACAGCCTTCACCACATCCCTTTCTAGACTTTCAGCTGCCCCTTCAAATTATCCTACAGTGTGTCTACCCTCACTTTCCCTCATTCCTTTTTTTCCACCAGTAAGGTGGACAGAATCTAAATGAGCCAAATGTGATTGGAGGCTACCCTCCATAGCAGGCAGCATACCTGGTAATATTCCCTGCAGGAGTTTCCCGTGTGGCTCTTTGAGCATCTTGGTGAGTTCAGTGGCCTTGCCAGTCTCCAAAGAGGCACAGAATTGGCTCATTTGTTTTTCTAAAATGTCTGCAAATTCCTTTTGTGGAGTTGTTCGAAACACAGTTGATTAATTAGGAATAGTATTAAAACAATCATTTCTTAGGAGCAGTAGGTGATATTTGAGTGATTTTTTTTTTAATTTCACGCTTTATTCTTTGAAAGCATGTTGCATCTTTTCAATGAGTGACTGAGTGTGAAAATGAGCTTTTAGATAGCTTCCCTAACTAACACAACATTAACATTTATTAATTTCACAAAATTTTGTGGAAAAAAATGTTTCGGCAGTATGCATCCTGGGCTTCTCAGGGCTCTTGCTTGAACTCTTTCCAGATCTGGATGGCAAATCTGCCGCTGGCACTGATGGAAGCAGTGTAGCAGTGTATCTAGGACACAGAGTTTTGGGTTTGTTGTTGTTGTCATCGTTGTTCAGAAAGCAACAGAAGTTGGTGGTTTAAAAGGATTTGCTTAATTTTTTACTTTGCAGCCCACCCCATTAAAGACACTATGAAATCAAAATGTTGAAAATGGTAGAAAGAATATTTTGTTTGCTGACTCGGGTCTTTCCAAGAGGTAGCTGTGGAGGAGTTGAGAGTACTGATAGCCCAGCAGTGCCCTGAGCTGTCAGGGAGATCATGTTTCTACAAGGTTTGGTATTTGTGTAAATGTACTAAACAAACCAGTAGCACATAAAACAAAGCCTGTAGAAATTCAATTGAAAAACAAAAAATTGTTTTGAACTACAAAACTGAATGCATTTAATTGAACATAACTCCTTCCCCTTGCAATGAAAGCACCAACAACATGAGAATGAGCTATGGAGCCAACATTTACAACAGATAAACTAAATTGTTTTTCAGGTATGCCATTGTAGGGAAGGCACAGTGTGGGTAAAGTACAAGCATGCATTATTCATACATTCTTCTTTAACTATAGAATATAAATTTGCCTTGAGTTAATTTTTGTGGGGAAATAACTGCATGAGAAATATAGGTGTCTCTTATGATAACATTTTCCTTCTAAATACTATTGTTCCTTTGGTCATTGTTTCATGGGGGTAAATAAAATAATATTCAACACAGAGAACTGACAAGAGAAACTAAGACTTCTTTTTAGGCAGTGTGTGATGGAGGCAATTTAAAAGACTTTCCCAAAGGAGAGCCAAACTGAGCATTGTAGACTGAATTGTCACCTCATAAGTTCATATGAGGGAGTCCCAATCCCCAGGATGACACTATTTGGAAATCAGGTCTTTAGGAAGTAATTAAGACTTAATGAGGTAATAAGGGTGGGGCTTTAATTTGATAGACTTGGCTTTATAAGGAGGGGGGAGGAGAGAAAGTAGGGGAGAGAAGGAAACACAGGAAGACACAGCAAGGTGACTCTCTGAAAGGCAGGAACAGTGTCCTAACTAGAAACATGAATCAGTCTCTATAATGACCTTGAGCTTTCCAGTATCAAGAGATAATACACCACGTGTCAGACATGAGTCTATGGTGTTTTGTTATATCCAATGGAAGGTTTAGATTAGATACTAATGTAATAAATATCAAAGAATATTCAAGCGGCTTTGGAGCTATTGGGGGAGGAGAGGCTGGAGGGTTTGAGGTACATCCCACACATATCCTAAAGTTCCAAGAAAAGATTATTGGTCGGAGCATGCACATTAAAGATGACTCTGGTGAGAGTTCAGAATAGAGAAGGTCCCTCTTCTTAGAGAACACATGGACTGTCACAAACAGAAAGAAATGTGGTATAAATTCAGATGTATTGAGGAGGTGCCATGTGGACATGATCAACGTTACTGGAAACTGGTGAAATGACAAAATTTCTTACACCGTGGCAAAGACCTTGGCTGAACTTGAAACCATGTGTGTATATGTGTGTGCATGTTGGAACCAGAGGACAACCTCAGGTGTCATTTCCCAGGCCATGCTCACTTTTATTTGCTTTTTCTTTACAGTTTATTTGTCTGTCTGTCTATCTATCTCTATCTATCTATCTATCTATCTATCTATCTATCTATCTATCTATCTATCTATCTATCTATCTACCTACCTATCCATCCATCTGACTATCTAGCATAATATCTCACTGAATAGGCTAGGCTTGTTCCTCAGCCTCAGGAATCTACCCATTTCCATCTCCTAAACACCGGGATTACAACTGTGCCACCATGACTGTCTTTTCTTATGTGGGTTCTGGAAATCAAATTCAGTTTGTCATGTTTGAGAAGTACTTTACTTATAGAAACATTTTCCCATTCCTCTGAATAGCAGTGTTTTGTTCAGTATGACATCCACTTTCTGACCATTTTTATTGAGGTTAAACTTGAAAAGACACCAGGTAGGGGGTTGGCACAGGGACAATGGGAGATGGGGAATAAAATAGGAAGCTCTGGTCTTGGAAAGGAAGAGACATCCTGGACACTGCAGATTCCAGTTCCCCATCCTTCTGCCTCCTCTACCTACTGACCTCAGCATCATTCATAGTCTGTGCTTTCTGGCTCTCTACTTCTGCCCAGGAACATCTGCAGCTGTTTCATGGCTTTTCTCCCTTTCAGGGTCCAGGGCATCACCTTTCAGATGTTAGCAAAGGTCTGAGGTCATGTAGGACACTTGCCAACTTAAGCTTGAGTAGGGAAGTATAAGCAGCACAGTGTTGGGATTCAAAGCTCTGGAGCCAGGTTCTTGCTTGGAAATGATGCCCAACCTTGCTGCTTATTAGCCACGTGACTTTGAGTAGGTCATTCACCTTTGCATCCTCATCTTTAGGTGTGAGAAACCAGAGAGTTGCTGTTAAAGAGTTGTTGCAAGGAATAAGTAAACCAGCGACACCTGTAAAGTGTTTGTAATAAAACCTGGTAGATAGAAAGTACTCTGAAGTATTTTTATTTTATTACAAATAGCCTCTGAAAACGCAGGCTTCTGCAAATCTCTGTGTCTCTGCCCTGTCCTAAATACATCATAACTACACAATAATAATTCTAATATATTGCTAATTATGTCATTGCTTACCCATTTCTGAATAGATTCTAAAAGCTGGCATCTGTGGATTGTGTTTGTTCTGGCTGAGCTAAAGCATTCCTGTGGCCCGAGCAGAATGAAGTCACCAGTGTGGAGTCAGGAAGACTGAGTCTAATTGCTGTTTTCCCATTTTGTAGTTGTGACATCCTGGCCAGGGTCTCATTGTAGATCAGGCATGCTACAAAGGCTGACTGTGATGCAGCGTTCAGTAAAGTGCCTGTCACATGGGAAGAACTTAAATGCCACCATTATTAGTTCTCTGTTGTGCCTTGGTGGGTTGTAAGGTAAACAGATGGGTTACAGCTGAAATTTGGCTTTTCTGCTGAGGCAGAAGGCAGAGAGTTGGATTGTAGAGCTGAATAGGTCCAGCACCCTGCCCCCACCTTCCTCTTTGGATTCAGATGTGGAAAGTAATTGATTTGACCTAGTGACTGTTAAGACTAACAGAACTAAAGCCCAGGTTTTCTGGCCTATTGGTCTATCTGATCTTTATTTCTGATCTTTATTAAACCATGACATTTTGAATTGATGCTGCTGTAAAGCCTTTTTGACCCTTATCAAAGGAACACATGTCCTATTGATACGAATGGTTAAATAATCTACCATGCATCAGGGGTTGGGAAGGCTCAGGAAGAGATCTGAAAGCATGGACTTCTTTGATTAACATAAATGTGCAATAATTCAGCTTAGCTGGCCAGAAAGTGTTCTCACTATCTTTCCAGCTATTTGTCTAGTCCTGTGGGGAACACAGCTGGTTAAGAATGAAGGATGCAGAGTCCCAGAGGTGAGTGGGTGCCATGAGCCCAGTGCATGCTACTTTTCTGCAACTGTTTCCTCAACACATACATAGAAAGAAAGAGGTGCCTACTTCATAATGTGGCTGACATTAGCCATAAAAGATGACATTAAAACAGCAGTGTGCTACATATCACACATTTGATGTCTATGTATGGGCAAACTTGCTGTGTAACCAGATTTTGAGGATGAGTAATACTGGTTAATTCTGAGTGTCTTCTAATAAGAAGTTGCTTCTCCTGGGATCATCTTCTTCCTTTGGAGAGTGGGAGTGGGAGTCACGTGCAACAGAATCTGAGGTCTGAGGACCCAGAGATGCATGACTTTTTCTCATTATTGCCTGGGGTACAGAGAGATGAGCTTTCCCTCAGTTCCAAGTGTAGAGAGTACTGGATTCAGTCAGTACTCAGGGAGCTAACAGTCACTAGGGTGGTCCAGGCCTCTGAGCTTTCTTGCTCCTCTCTCCCTACTTACACTGCAGCCTTGGCTTTACCCCATCATCATCCTTCCACACTACCCTTCTCAGAGTTGTCTTATCTCATCTATCACTTACCCACAATGCCTCACTATTCATATTATGCCCTCTCCTTGCAAGCTGGCACTGTGAAAGCCCTGCTGCTAGGACTTACCTAGCTCCTGAGCACTTCTGAGGTCCCACAGCTGGGTACTTTGAGATGTTTTCCTACCTCAGGTCTCTCTGACCTGCTGCCAGTGGGCTCCTAACAAACCAGACACCATCTTACTCAGGTTGGTAGCTCCTCCCTCCCAGCATAAACCAGGATACATTAATTCTCATGCAAACTTAGTGACCATGACTACGTCTGTCCACCTTCTTGTCATGGGAGCTCCAGAGCTCTTTCCCTTCTGCCCCTAAGAGTCTGAAAGTCAACTATGTGTGCAAGTGTGGGTTCTGAATTTTAACTAAGAAATGCTGATCAGTATATCTGTAAATGTGGGGATATCTGACATCTTTGATATGTGTGCTCTTTCTACCTTGTCCTAGTTTGGAACCCTTTGTATCTTGAGATCATGCATCTTTCCCAATAAATGGGTAGAGAGTGGAAATGTGGATATTTTGATCTGACATTATTTTGGAGCATGGCTTTCCTGTTTGCTGCTGTTCCCCTTTCATGGACCATTAGTAGCTTCCAAAGGCAATATCCTTTCACTGTCACACTGTGCCATGGGGGGCCATTTCAACAACTTTAGACTAGGACATTAAGTGCGATTCTGGATGAGAGTCAGCACATAACCAAATAAAAATAATAAAGGGGAAGCGTGTAGGAGCCATTTGGAACGCTGTCCCGAGCTGAATTCATTTGCAGCCTCGTGGAAGCCCGCTCATCACCAGTGATCAGCCTGGGCCCGGCCGTGCCTTATTTAATTGTAAAGTATTTCATAGTCTCAGAAACAGCCCTGCTCATTTGCTTTTCCTTTTTTGGAGAGCTTCTTGGTGGAATGCTGAGACTCTAATGAGTGGGAGAAGAAGAAAATGCAGTGTTTCATTTTAGCAAGCCAAAAAAGGAAAATAAATAACAATTTAAAAGGTGCATTCTTATAGTTTTTTTTTCTGTTCTCTTTAGAAATGGGAATTCGGGATGCCATTTTAGAAATTCTTCTTGGCACAGGGGAGAAGGAAGAAGGGCAGGTGATTAAAGTTCAGGTGCTTCATGGTTCTCACACTGTCAGCCTGCTCCTGTCCCCAGGTAGAGTGAAGATTGGAGGATGACTTGGGGTCTGAATTCCAGGAGAGTCTTAGGTCTAACCATCAGGCAGCCAGCCCACATCAGCTTGCCTCCAATGTACCTCTCATCACATTCCCCTGTAGGAGATGACTGCTGAAGAAATACCGATTCCCAGTGACTCCTTGCTTAGAAACTCTGTTTCTTTAAGTCTGAAAAAGAATGAGAATCCATGACCTAAGACATGATTTGGGATAAGCCTGATCCCAATAAGGCAAGGGTCACAATATAGTCATCCATTCTCTTAAGAAAAGCCTATTTATAATCAGCTTTATACACAGTGGCTTCCTATAAAACACGAGGACAGCAGAATTTGGGTAGATCCTAACTGTGGGAGTCACAGTATGTAGTCATGTCTCCTCCAGGAACCTGCAGTTCATTCTTCCTAGTTTCTTTATACACCCCAGTGGTACAGGCAGTAGTGGTACCATTAGCAAATCGGGAAAAGGTTGTTCAGTGTTTGGGCAGGATTCTATTACTCAGGATCTGATCCTGGCTCTATCTTAGAAATGGCCTCTCAGCCTATGTAAGGATGGACTATACCAGAAAGGCCCTGGAGAGCAGCACTATGAGTGTACACAATCTGATCGTGTGGTTATAAAGACCATAGCTGAGTGTCACAGTGTGCTTGTCATGTGCCCAGTGCTGTGCAGCATAAATGTCCAATATCCTTTAAATTTTTGATGGATCTGTTTGTGTTGATCATTTTTATCACATCATCTTCTAGGCTAAACCACTGCTCAATAAATATTTGTTAATTGAATAGGTGGGTTATTAACTTATCTAATTCCCAAGATAGCTTTTTGAGCTAAATAGTAAATGGTCCAGATATTCCAAATCTCCAAAAAGAAGCCCAAGGAATCTCTAGTTATATCAAGCTCTTTGCAAGATTCATAGCTTTGGCTAGGTTTGCAAAGCTGGGAGTTTGGGCTCTGTCTCTTTATGAACATTTGAGTCCCCTGGGGAACATTTTCCTACCATGTTCAGCTTATATTGTACATTTCAAAGACAAAACAATTACCATCTCATATGGACACGGTAATACTCATAGCTTATACTGCCATTCATACTGAAGCCAGGCTACTTTCATTGAAACCTTAACAAAAAAGGTGAATTCCATGTTTCTCCATTGTTCTTATCTGATACCCACGGGGAAAGGCTATGTGTCTTTACATTCAGCTATCCAGAACTGTAACAGTGAGAAGTTTAACATCAGACTATTTTCTACATAGTAATGGATCAAACCAGAGGAAGGAGGAACAAGACATCATGGCTTGGCTGAGAGGACTAACGATCCTGCACTCACTAGAAAGAGCCTTGTGTTCTGAGGATAGGTGGAACACAGTGCTTAGCTGGGTGTAGTGTGGACACCTGCAGTCTCACCACTTCAGGGTAGCAGAGGTAGGGAGAACATATCTGGGAAGACCGATGAAGCCACACATTGGGTTCAGAACCAACAAGATAACTTGTAAATAAACAAACACAGAAAAGAGGAAATGAGACTCTTTAACATGCCAATCAGTGGCCTTGTGTAGATGGTGGGAGCTCTCCAAACTTCACTTTTCCCATATGTGAAGTAGGAATAATAAAACATCATAGTATTGCAAATATACAATGAAATAGCTAACAACAATGAAACCCTGAACACATGGAACAATGGAATAATTCATTAAAACTGTAGCTCACCTGAATAGTGTGCTCACCAACACACAGCGGTGCACTAGTCAGTTTTCCTCTAGGTTCCTAAGTTAAGGGATAATGCTGTTTGTTTTATTCACTGTAACATCCCCAGCCCTTGTGTATAGCACAAAACTGCTCAATAAATATCTGTTGAGTAAGTGAGTAAAACCATTATTAGTTTAACTAATCTTTACAACAAGTCTTTAAGGTAAATATTTCTGGTACCACCATTGTATACATGAGAGAATCAAGACTTAAGTCACCTTTTAACCAGTAGAGATGACAGAGCAGACACATCACTGCAGGCAGAGTGCCAGGTACTGGCAATATGACTAACTCAAACTTTTGTTCTGTATCCTTCCTCCATGACATCTGTTGGCACGGAGACTGCTTGAGTGCAGCTGAAATATGAGATCGCAACCCTTTATCCTGGGGACAAATGTGCACGGCCAGGTTTGGAGCTGGGGCTACCAACACAGGGCAAGATCCTTTAATCCAGCTGCCGGTGGCCTTGCCGCTTGCTTTGTGAGCTCCACTGTGAGCTCCACGCTTTGCCCCGAGCCTTTGGTTGCCTCTTCCTCCCACTGAAGAGTCACCAGGAAAAGCAGGATCTCTAAAACTGCTCAACTGAAAATGAAATATGCAGTGGCTTCAGGCTATGCTCTCCCTTTGCTGGGAAGCACTGCCATGATAATTGTTTCTACAAAAAGAAACTACAGCTCTGGCAGAAAAAAAAAAAAAATCAAACCCTCTGTTTGCTCGAACCCATCATAAACCATTGCTGGTAATTATAGGAGCTCATTGTGCGACAGTTTAGTTTAACTTAATTGGCAATTTTTTTTAAAGCTGCACCACAATAAAAATAGTAAAGAACGAGTCGGGTTCTAGAGATGGAACATTTAGCTTTGGTGAATTGTCAGAGACTGCACGACCCCTAAAGGTGTGCGACGGTAGTCCTCTGCCCCCAAAACATGCACTTGAGCTTTTTACCTTTGCGTCTTATTCTAGACCTGAGTAGATGGTCTGACTGTGGCCTTTTTTCCAACTGGGGCAGGATTTTAAACAGTTGTGGGAAGAAATGGGCCCCACAAACTAATTTAGAGTTAGAGGATTTGTGTGCCTGAGAGAGCTTGTGCAAAATGAACTAGCTGTGTCCCATTTCCAGGTAAGTAGACTCCTCCCTACTGAGGAGTCATCTTACTAGATTAAAAACAAAATCTATTAAACTTTTACCTCTAAAACCAGGGATGCTGTTATCCTCTTCCTCTCCTCCTAGCCTCTAGTGTTATGTTCACTATCTCATGCAACCTCATTGCTACCTAGCATCTCCATCAGCAGCTATAGCAGCCGCCACAGCAGCAGGCCACCTTAATAATAGTAGTGATAATGGCTAGCATTTATGATAATTCCCGTATGTTGAATACTAAGGCAGTGATTGCAAATAATTCTCACAACTTAAAAAGTCATTCATTAGAAAACAGTAAGCATTAGGCTCACCCCTTCTCCATCTGTCTAATACCAGAACCTTAAAGTTTAGTTTACAACTGAGCCTTCGTAAGCTTCTCAGGGACAAAGCTTATCTCATTTCATGTCAAAGCAGAAAATAGAGGAAAAACAAGTGAGAATGTCATCTACCAAAGCTTGCCATTGCTCCTGTAACCTGTACAACTGATAGGTAGCATGTAAAGGTGACTCCTGGGTGCCCATGCCCATTCCAGGTGGCAGTCTTCCACACGCAGTAACCCTTTCCCATACTTCTCCTCTGGAGGGGAGTTCTGGCATCCTTTCGTGCCCAACTTGCCAGGTTCCCACTAGGCTTGGAGGTTTTCCCTGGATTGCAGCCTGCTGTCCAGGGTCAGGGAGACTCCTTTCAGCTACTACTCATTGTCAGTCCTGTCCCCAGGGCATACATTTCCATTCCTGGTATCCAGGAGTGCAGTGTGAACAAAGCTGAGATGCATTAGTGGCTTCATTTGCAGTGAAAGTCTCAGTGATTGTGGTGACCGTGGTGACTGAGTGGTTAGTGTTTTTAGCGCTGTTCTAAACACTTTTATAGATACTAACTGTCCTCACAACAGCCCCAGGAGGTAGTTCTATTGCTTTTTCTATTTCCTAGGGAAGGAAATGAGGTAGCAAATGTCAAGTGCTTACCCAAGGCGGTGTGTTTAGAAAATGGCATAATCTTAACGTTACAATAGGATGCATGATTTTTCAAAGTGAGTACTTAGTTTCCTGTTTCCACACAGACAATGCATAACATTTTGAACTCTTTACATGCAAGGATCTTCACGTGGACTGAATCATAGAGGCGCACTCAGGTGCTCTAGCAACACTCCACCTGCATAGAAGCTCTGGATCTTACTAAATCCTTGTGTGTAGCATGTCATCAGTTCCTTCTGCCATTATTTAGATAGCTTGAAATGTAATCTTTGCTGATTGGAATGCTCTGCAAGTGTGTGATGCCGTGGTCTCTGTGAGTTCATTCAATTGTCAGTCTTGTTGTGTCTTGGAGGACACTGTTTCTCTGGTGTCATGCATAATATTTGACTTCTGCAATCTTTCTGCCTCCTCTTCTGCATATATATATATATATTAATTTTATATTTATATATGCCCTGAGGGCATAGGGTTGACATCAACATCACATTTAAGACTGAGGGCTCCATTATCTCTTGCTCTACACACTGTCAAGTTGTGGATTACATATTACCTCCCATCTACTGCAGGAAGAAACTTCTATGATGATAGCTGAGTGGCGCACTTATCAATAGACACAACAGAAGGTCTGATGATGGTTGAGCAAGACACTAATATGTAGGTAGAACAGATTGTCTTATAACGACTGAGGGAGGTGCTGAACTATGGATATAAAAGTATATCATTAGGAGTCATTTTATGATACTGCTTAGGTGGCCAAGAACCCAAGACTAGGCAAATCCCGTACTCATGGAAAAACCTAATACCATCACTCAAATACTTTCCAACTTTGGATTGTATTTATGGTCTAATCCCACATTTGACGTCCTGATATTTTTCTGTCTGTAACTCATTAGGGTGCAATTGTATCATCAGTCTTCATAAGTGTTACTGATAGTAATGGTTCCAACAGCCTACAAGCTCACATTTGAAAGGGACTTAGAGCCTGCTTTTGCTGTAAGTTCCCATTCTCTGCAGGTGCTTACAGACACCCAGTGGGTAACTAAAAGGAAGACAGATGCCAAGCCTTCTTGCTTTCATCTTGCATTGGCTCTTCCTTCTTTAAACTGTGGGTCAGATTCCTGCTCAACTTTGAACTTAAGTCAGTCTTCCTCATTGTGATCCTCACTTAAAGAATAACCTCTAACACTGACAGTCCCTTCTCCTCAAGGCTACAGACATCAACAGTCAGATATTCTTATGATTTCCAGGAATATCAGTGTCAACAGATTGTCAACTGCCAGATTTCACATAAGCATCTTGTCACAAGAGTTGTCTGTCCCCAAGGCAGTAGCTATTCATTTATTTTCAATCTGGCTTAAAGTCCTCCTGACCTCCCACAACCTGAGTTAACAGTCTTCCAGAGCACATCTGACCAAAGACTGACTCTTTGTCCCCCTGTGCAGACCTCACCCTCAGCAGCCTTTCCTTCTCTGTACCACCACAAAGGTCTCATCAGCTTTTCAAAGATCTCTTCTTCTAGGTGTGGCCTTTGCTGCCTTCACCACAGCATCATTCAGCCACTGGATTTGGAGAAAGGTATCCGAGCCTGGGTTCATGCTTTTGATAGGAATTCCAATCTTTTTACTCACGTATCAGTTGATATATATCCAACAATGTGTAGCTGAGGACATTTCTTTGCTGAAGAGGGCAGCCATTGTATTTTGTGTGATCAGTCTCTTCCACTGGTGGTTAGAGAAGCTGTAACATTTATAGCAGAGGCTCAGGGTATGGCAGCTCATCTGAGGGAGCCTGAGATGGAGGAGGAAACCAAAGTATGAGCAAGTGCTGGTATTTCATGCATCTGAAATGCAAAGAAGAGGTCAGTATCAAATAAGAAAAGGGAGCTAGGAGGTGACTGAGCAGGAGACATCAAAGCTCTGGTCACATGTGGTTTTGAGGCTAAAGGTTACCTGGTAGCTAGCTTAATCACTATCCTATGGCAGATAAACCTTAGGGGGAAAATAAGAAAGAAAGCAACAAATTAGAAAGAAAGTGCTAAATACTCTATTGGGAAGAAACCAGAAACTTTCAGTTCCTTGGAGAACAGAATCAATCCCAGACCATCACCAGAAGCCAAAAAATTGTGTTTTTTCTTAATCAGGAGCTGAGACTGACAGGAGAACTGAGCAATCGTGGCTATGTGGGGAACGCTGAGAGCATTCTCCACCAGGCTGTCCCATGACGGACTGTGAGCATTTCAGCAAACCATTTGTGGGCCAAAGCTTCTCTCAATTAGGATTCCAGAGTTTCTTTGATTTCCAGAGGAGAAAATGTCAGCACAACCAAGAAGGGTGGAGACAGATGCCCTCACAGTGGGCTGTTGTGCACCATCATGGTTGGCTCCGTGTTTCTCTACATTCTGAAAAAAGTTGTCATTATTATCAATCTAATGTGTTCCCTTCTCCTTAGAGAAAATATTTGGATTCCTCATTCAGCACACTATAACCAAAATACAAAGTCCCACTGATGACGTACTGGGAAGAGAGCCCAAGCTATGAGCTTCTACAGTTAAAAAACAGGCATGACTGCAAAGTCCGCTCAACAGGACTCCGGTTGCTTTAAAGCTCAGCTCCACCATCTAGTTGGTAGTCAAGGAGTTTATAGAAAGGGAGAGGAGAGTGGCTGTTCACTGATTAAGTGGCTGGCATAAGGGGAGTCTCAGGGTTTGTCTGCGCATATGTCTGTGGTTATCACCCTTCTTCATGGGCCACAGGTTTCTCTTCCGGGTGAGTTCTGCCTGAGAGATCTTGATTCCATGACATCAGTAGGTTGTCACCTGGAGAAGCTGATTTCTGTACATGCCAGCTCCTGAAAAGCCAGTCCACACAGTTCTCTGTGTTGTTAAGTTCATTCTGGACCTTTCCTTAAATACAACTCCTTAAATATGTTATTCAAGGAATTTATATCCAGGTGTGTCCAGGCCTTAATTTATTTTGTAGTGAGCTGTTATTTTCCCTGGACATGACGCTACTTCTTGTGGGAATTCAGCTGTGCTCATAAATCTGCTTATGCACGGTATAGCAGGCAGATATAAGGACCTATACTAGGATAATGAGTGGACACACAAACTGGGATCCCTGTTCCCCTGCCCTAGGACATATCTTGGGGGCATTTTTGTCTTGGGGACATGTGCTGGGAAGAAGATATATATATATATAATATATATATATATTATATATATATATATATATTGGACTGCTAAACAGCTAAAGGTATTTTGTAGTGGGCTCTGGCACTCTGCCATAGGGTCACTTCACTCTCTGTGCACTTTGAGTAAAAGTACTATGTTGTAAGGTTCTGCCCAGGTGGTGAACATGGAAGCAATAGCAGAACCTCAGTCCCAGATATTCTGTGCCTCTAAAGAAGGCAGCACAGGTGGGCATGTAGGACACTGTGTGGCTGTAACTGGGGCAGCTCTCCCCTGGAGCCTGACATGGAGGAGTCATACTTACCTTTCTTCTCCTTGGGGCTGTTTTGATAGACTGCATGGAGTGACTGTGCTCATGAAAGTATGTGCCTTATGTCTAGCATGGTACTGCTCACTGTGTTCCTGAAAAATCCATTCATGGAGGCCCCTTTGTCTTTGAGTTGATTCTAGAGACCTTTCCTTAAATGAATTGTGAATATTTTGTTATGTAAGAAATTTGTGTCCAGGCCTTAATCCATTTTGTAATGATCTGTCACTTCCTGCCACTAGGGCAAGCAGATTATAAATTTGAGGCCAGTCTATCTCAAAGCTAAACAAAAAGAAGAATATCAAGCTCAAGGGACAGTCCTTTTTCAAATATTAAGTAACATTTCAAATATTCAAAAGTACAGATGAATAATAATAGTTTCATATACATCATCTGGCTTTAACAGATAATTGAAGTTTTATGATCTTTACTTCACATTACAAACAAAAAACCTATTCCTCTAGCCAAAGCCCACTTCCGACTGCTACTCTCGGCTTTCTCTCACCTGCCTCTTCCTATGAGGAGGCTTGGTAGCCTGTATGCCTTCTTACCCAAGTTCCTACATTAGACACCCCCATATCTGCCTATGAGATAAAATATTGCTGTTTAAATTAATATAACTGCTATCATACTGTGTCCTTCAATTTCATCCAACATTAACTTTTGAGTGTTCTCTAATTGATACAGTAGAATGTGATCTAGTCCATTTTCCCTAATTTCTCTCTCACATATGTGTATATGTGCATACATATATAGTATTTTTGTAACTTTAGAGTGGTATTTGTATGTTTTAGAATAAGAATTTTTTTCTATTTAAGGGAATTTGAATTGTTTATATTTGTGATATTTATAATTATAAAATTAAGTCATGATTGGTTTGTGTTTAATGTGTGAGGTGGATTTTTGCCTGTCATGGTGCCATTATGGAAACCAATAGTTTCCTTTAGTGTTGTGTAATGCCCAACATTCAATTTCAAGTCCTGATACCTGTATTTGACTACTTTATCATTACGTTTTTAAGCGATTTAATTTTATTTTTGTTTTGTATGTATGTTTGAATATTTGACTTGCATGTATGTATGTGCACCACATTGATGCAGTGCCCACAAAGTTCACAGAAGACTTTGGGTCCCTTGGAATTGCAGTTATGGATGATGGAGAGCTTCCTTGTGGGTGTGGGGAATTGAACCAAGGTCCTCTGCAAAAGCAGCAAGAGTTCTTAAGTCCCAGACCCTCTCTACATTAGTCCCATGCACCTATCTCTTAACCAATGCAATATTTTAACTTTTATAGAGTTATGGCAAGATCTCACATTTGATTGGGTGAGAGTCATATCTTTAATTTTCAACATTCAGAAGCATTGATTTAGCTATGGAGACTGGGATTTGAGTGAACTTGAGTCAAAATTTGCTGTGTGAATTTGCTCTTTTCACAACCTAAGAACATTCTATAGGTAGCCCTCGAAACAGTCTTGAAAGAATGTTGTAATCTTTTGATATATATTAAGACTGGGGGTCAGTAACTGTAGCTGGCCTGTCCACATGGCACCTGCAGACTCCTTTTGACTTCAGGCTTGATCAGATTACTCAGCGGCCCTCATGAATCCTGTGAGAAACAGACTTGCCCTGCAAGCAAGATGAGTTGGTGATATTTTCCTTTGTACAGTGTAGGAATATTTTATATAAATGAATGCCTAATTGTTTAACTGTGAGATTCTGTGTGAATTGATGATGGCTCTATGTGATGCCTCTGCTCTTTTGCTCAATACCCTATTTTAATATGCACTATGTCTTGATGTGTAAGTATAGGTTCTGAAGTAAATCTCCTTGCCAATGCTGTCAGTTATTAATAAAAGTGCAGGATTCTTACTATCTCTATCTAATGATGGTTTTCACATGTTAGTATGTGTTAACATGTGTCTGAATCATGTGGCGCTCCTTGAGAGCAGCTTTTCTGTCACATGTTGGGGCTGACAGAGACAGAGCCTCCAGCCAGCTCCCAGGTAAAGTCTGCTCTGCTAAGACAGGGCAACTCTTGACGACTTGAGGCTTTGTACTCTATATGAGAAGCTATTGCATTACAATCTCCAAACTACTCTGGAAGTCTGAGATTCAGTAAGGTAAGAATCACTGATAATCCACAGGTTTTCTGGGTATTGTGGTATACCAGAAACAGATATACTTTAGTGTGTTCTACTATTCACCCTTGCCTATTCAGAACTCTTCTTCCTAAGGGGGACCTTCCAGAAAGTAGGGATATTACTTTCTCTTGATTGCAAATCTCAAACTTGGCAGCACATTGTAATGACATGGTCAGTTTCTAAAACGAAGAATACCAAAGGCGTGCTGTGATTAAATTGCAATTTCATGACCAGAGACTTAAGGTTTCTAAGGCTTCCAAGGTGATCCAGCACTGGAGAAAAGATGGAGGAACTTTGCTTTAGGGTAGAGAGAGTCATGGCCCCTTTGGCCCATTTTAAGCAGAATCCCACCTCAGATTCTGGTGGTACCTTGCAGGATGTAGCAGAGAACTCAGGGACATTGTTTTTAAACAAGTTCTACTCCAGGCTTTTGAGGGCTGGGCTCTATTTTCAGATGCAAATAAAAATGAAAGAGCTAACATTTCAAGTAAAATAGGTGTGTGTGTGTGTGTGTGTGTGTGTGTGTGTTTTAGAAAAAGATCAATTATCAATTGAATCTATTGTTGCCCTGCTCGGCATCTCCATTTCTTTGTCATATTTACAAGTTTCAGTTTTTCTCTTTTGATGTTTCATTTTTATGAAAAGAAAGGTTGAGAGCTTGAAATCCATACGACTCAGGAATTGAATTTCACGTCTTCTAAATACGGACTGTTTTAAAGGGCAAAACCTTTCCTTGTATTAAAGAAAAAAAAAAAAGCTAAGGCAACATTTACTTCACATGGTAGTTAAACGAGTTAAGAATGAACGTAGTCACATGATCATGTGTAACAAATTTCTCCCGTTTCATAGAAACTCAAGTTTTTGTTTCCTTTGCACCCTGCTCCCCCCTCACATTCTTTCTCCTCAGCTTACAAGAAGCTGGAATGTATACATTTATATAATAGATCCCCCTCCTCCCACTAAAGAGATTTGAGAGATGGGAAAGCACAATATAAAGCCAACATACAAACAGATATGTAATGGGAAGTGAGATCATTCTTTTAGAGAGATAACTGCCACATCCCACCATTAAGACGTGGTGTGCTCGCCATAATCTTAATTCAAATGAATAAGTTTGAAGAGAAGAATTGCCACTAAAATTCCTAATGAAACATCACAATTACTTTCTTACCCTCCGTCTAAGCAGAAGTTTGTAGATGACAAAGGAATTAAAGACAAATATGTTTACAATCTTTTATTTTTCAATTTCACAGCTTTTTTTTTTCTTTCCAAATTTGGAAAATACCATTTCAGATTACAAGCTAAGGTTTAGATCTGTTGTATTTAAAACGAAATCCATCGTTAACCCATACTTCCTATACTGCATCACAGTATAAAGTCACATTTTTAGGCCATCAGAATTCAAACTACAAGAAAATTTAGAGAGTTATGTTGCATTGGAGAACATTCCCTATTTTCAGAAAGCCTTGGTTTGGTGCCATGGTAGAGGATGGGTCATCACAAATAGCATCCATTGATTTCATGCTATCTACTCACTATTTGTAAATGGTTTGACCACCTGGTATTTGAGTCAAAACTACCTTAACTGGGCTGTTTGGCTTCATTTGGAATAATGAGCAACACAGGCTTGCACGTCAAGGTCTTAGGTACAGAGATGCAAATTATAGTGGTTATCTCGTTTGCTATAACATATATTGGAACAGTTTTTACTCTCACAGAGAAAGAGGCCCAAATGTCGTGGTTTTCCTTAAAAATGTCACCTTGTTAGCTGGTCCGTGGTGTACACATCTTTAATCCCACCACTCAGGAGGCAGAGACAGGCGGATCTCTGTGAGTTCCAAGCCAGACTGGTCTTCAGAGGCAGTCAAAGTTACACAAAGAAACCCTGTCTTAAAAAACAAAAATAAAACAAACCAAGCAACAACAACAACAACAAAAATGTCACCTATGGTTCCATGGTTTACAGTTCTTTCCTATGGGTATAGGAAAAAAATACTAACCTATCAAAGCAGCACAGTGTAATGCTGATGGCCTGGTGGGCACATGACTTGTGAGCATGATAACAGGAGGGAGGGAGGAGATTGACTAACCACAGAGCATCTTCCAAGGTGGACAAGTGATAAAGCTTTTGAGCAGCATAGTCATACGGAAACACTCTATTTCCAAAAATTACATTATTTAAAACCCTAGCAAACAGGACAAATGAAACATGACCTCTGACCAGCTTCACGTAGCGCCCACAGCTCTGCAAGGAACACCATGGTGAGAAAAGGAGACCAAAAAGCAGAGGTGAAGAAGGTTGCACTGTGGTGTCAGAAGAATCTAGTTATTTAATAGACTGGACTGTTGACTAGACATCATGATGCTTGTGTGCATACACACATCTGTACAGTGGGCCTGTGGGAAACTCTTTTTGGTATACTGGGACACTGTACCAAGTATATAACGCTTTGTGGAGGAGGGTGGAAAGTTAATGCAATGTACCTAGAATAATGAAGGAGAGAAACAGTAGACACATTGGGTGACTGAGGCTCCCACACTTCAGTCCACAGTGACTAGAGGTTTCATAGGAACAATGTGAGAGGGGAGAGGAGATTCAAAGTAAGAAGGCTGCCTGAGACAACAGCACAACATAGCCTGTGTAATTATATTTGAACTTAGTAACTTACAAGAGTTTTGAATGCTATAGGCAGAGGTCAGTTGGCACCATTGCTTTGGGGCCTGTAGCAAGGCACACATCATATTTGGTATGTATTGAACAAAGCTGCTTGCCTCATGGTCACCAGAAGCAAAAGGAAAGAAGAGGAAGTGAAAGGGTTTGAATATCCCCATCAAAGGAATTACCCCATTGGCCTTAAAGAACCCCCAACCCCTACACACACACACACACCAGCCTCTATTCCTTAAGACTTACTACCTCTCAATGGTACCACAGGCTGGGGAGCAAACCTTTACTGAATGGGCCTTCAGGGGCATTTATTCAAGTCAGAGCATATGTCAAAGATAAAGATCTTCTCTGAAAGTGTCTTTTGTTTATTTGTTTTAATTTCAATGACTGTTAAGTCATTTCTGTTGAGAATAAAGCAGATCTATGTATCTCTAAGTCTTCGCCTTGGGCACTCTCCCTAGAAATTAGATTGCTGCTTCTTTTGCCCATCTATCATCCCTCCATACTTCAGCCTTAAGAGAGAGATGGAGAAAAAACATCCCTACAGCTCACATGCAGCCACTATGTTCTCTGGGTCCCGGGCCACAGGCTCACTGCAGCCACTCACTCCTTCTATGCTTACAACCGGAAAAGCAAGAGCATTCTACCCTCATATTTAGTGAATTCCGAGTATGTCTTCCATGCACATATTTTTTTCATTAGATTTTTTAACATAAAGAAGGGAATTTTCCCACGTGAGAGAAAGAAGAATTTATATTCATACTGCTTTGTGAGTTCTAAAAATGTGTTTTGGGGGGATACAATTCAAACACTAAATCCATTTCATGCATATTAATTGATTTTTTGCATGAAAACAATTCCCGTTCATGAGAGCTTTGGTGAGTTTGGAGTCTGGGGAAGCATTGTAAACAGTAGTGAGGAAGAAAGAAAAGTGAATGTGGCACCGTGTTGGCCAGAGTGAGGGAGGGCAACACACGGGCTCCCGCTCCTCAGTGGTAAGAATCCACTGGTCCTCTTGCTTTCCTTTCCTGTCATAACTAGTCTCAAGTGTGCGGTCCTTCCGGTTTGAGCTTGAGCTACCCTCCATTCTCTCGTGGTCCTCTCTCCTGGGATAAGTTCAGTCCACCAACTGTAATAAGCTACGTCTGTGCTGTTGAGGACCTGGTTACTCTGTCCACTACTCAATTCCTACTTCCTCCTGTAACCATTCTCAAATTAAGAAGATGTGGGGATCTCCCAGATGCTTCTGAAGATACAGACAGCTGCTTACCTCCAGGGTCTCAAATTCCATCAGCTCAGTGTGAGCCTAAGAACTTGCATTCAAAACAAGTGCCCGAACAACACTGTTTAATGTATCTATAGTCATATATGAAGAACCATGAGCTCAATGAACATTTGTGAATGAATGGGGTATAGAAAGTCAGTCAATTAAGCACTTACTGAGCTGGTAGAGTACCACATGTAGTAGGGAAGGCTGACATTATCCCTGTCCTCAGGAAGAAACATCTAAGCCAAGGAGAATAAACAACTAACAGTATGTTAATGTGTCCTGGGAGAAAGTAATGGATTCATTCAAAGTGAGTGAAGTCATTGGTCTCTTAACAATGTATAAGAAGTGCATTGCCAGTTGACATGGTCACTATATCATGGTGAACTTACACATGCCAAGATGGACATGACATCAATAAGAGGTAGAATCTTTCATAACCACTGCTGTCCTTGTCCTTCGTGTGCCCCAACATTGCTGAAATGTTAGGCAGCACACGCCTGTAACTGATGAAAAATTTATAAAAATGATTTATAATTCCTTAAGTAGAGTCCTTAGAATGAATGATGACCCACCTGGGGACTAGCAAGAACAACCAGCCTCCACCAGCCTCAGGCATGAAGGAGAGGAAAATGTCAGGGCTACTTCCCTGGTAGCTTGGGGACCAGAGGAAAGGCCTCCCCTTTCCTAAAGATGCTACCCAATAACCTTGGGAATGGACAAGTAGAAGACATTCTCTTGACCTATATTTGATACTACTGCATAGCTCTGTCTTGACTCCTCTTTAAGATAGACAGCCAGTAATGTACAAGACACCCAGTTAAACTCCAACTCTGAATGAATTAGGCATATAACCCTTGAAGTACAGTTCAATGGTGGGACATGCTCATATTAACAACAAATGCACTGCTCACTTACAATTTTATACTGGGTAGCTTGTAATTTTACTCCTGCTGCTGTTAGATCTGGGAACCATGTCTGTGTGGCAAATACGGTTAGATGTCAGAAAGTAGATACAGTGAGGGTTACTATTCACAAAGCCTCTCAGGGCCAGGAGCCAGGAGGAGCCAGGACATCTGTAATAAGGAAGAATTTCCAGACTTGGTAAATATTGGCACGAGGAGAGAAAGTGATAACTTAAGAGAAGTTAAAAACTTCCTTGGAATCCTGATAGGTGCTTGAATTTATCCATAGTCTTACTCCCCCAACCCCTGCAACCCAACTCTTCCTAGAGGAAACAAATACCCACCATTTTGTTCTTTCTTCATTTCACTTGAAGGGATGCCCGAAAGGTGCACTGGGATCTCACTCAATGCTATCTACAGGAAAGAGTTAACTGGGAGCACATTGATTCTGGGGAGAGATGTTTATCCAGATATGTTTTCCAGTGGTAATGATAGCTTCCTTCTCTCAACAAGAAGGAATTATTCTCATGGACCTCTAAACTTCCAAATTATGGTCATAAATACTTGAGCTGTCAAATCCTCAGGCTTGATCCCAAACAGTGGAGAAAGAAACAAGCTAACAAAAAAGAAAGCAAAGAAATAAGGCAAAGAGGCTTGGCCTATGTGATAGGGCCGTGTTTCCTAAAGATGGGGACGCAGTTATTGATGCAGGAAGCTGTGAAGAGGAAACCTCAGTTGTAATCAAGACCAGGATCTTAGAGTCCTGGAAATACAGGATAAGAAAAGCTGCAGACACTGGGTGGAGCTGATCCAAGAGAGAAGTGTTTCAGGCAACAGGACTAGAGGGACCCTGGCTAGCTAGCCAAGCCCACTGGGGCTTATGTTAGGACACAGGCAGAGCTGAACCTGGGCCACAGATTATGTTTATTCAGCTGCACTCGTTAAAATGGGAGTGTTTACTCTACATTGTGTCTTCTAGTGTGTAACTTCTGATTTTTCAGGGGCTTACAGATAAGGTAAGCTTTGAGTCTGGGATGGGGCTTTGGACTTTATGACATGTGGGCAGCACTGGGACTGTTGATTGGGGACTCCTGAAGTTAGATGTAGTGAGTGTTGCCTTGTGGGATAGGGGGTTGGGGCAGATTTGTTTTGGTTGGATCTGAAAGGTCCCTCTCTGGCTCATATATTTTGACACCTAGTGGCAAAATTAGAAGAGGTTGTAAGGCCATGCTGGTGTAGAATAGTCACTGGGCAAACAATATCTCGAAGGGTTGTAGGGCCTGGTTGGTATGTAGGTGCATCACTGGGGTAAACCTGTGAGGATTTTAGCCCTATCTGCCTTCTGGCATGTTGTCATTCTGTTTCCTAATCCCTGAAGATGTGAGAATTACTTCCTCAGGCTCCTGACACTCTGGAGGGAACTGTACTGGTCTCTATACCTGCTACATTGTGATGGCCTACAGTCTGCTGAATTGTGAGCCCAGATACATGCATCACTTCTGCCCTGTAACTGGTCACAGTGATAAGAGGTGAGAAAGAGTGACAAAGGCCAACTCAAGGGAAAAAAGGTAGGCAAAGCAGATTACAAAGAAGTCAGAATGAATGCAAAGCAGAACAGAAGCACTGGAGTCTTTAGGCGCTGTGATGAAACTGAGGCTACAGAAACTACTATTCATTTAGGGGGGGAAGCCGACAACACCCAGCAAAGTCTTAATAATAATCACACTTTTTATTAAGTAATTTAACTGTAGAAATCTAGCCTATCAAACTCTACAACTGGTGCAATCAAGATTCATGATAAGTGATTTCATTGAAGCATACTTTTATAACAGACAAAGATTATGTACAATACAAATGCCCCCAAATAGGAGATCATTTAAATAAATCACAGAGCAGCCATACAATTGGATATTATGCAACCATTAAATTATGTTTATGAAGAGCTTTTAATGAGCAGAAAAATGCTTCTAAGATGTGTGGTGTTAAGTTAAAACTGGCATGCAAGATTTTATATGCAGTATGATTTCAAATATTTAATCATACATACTCATTGAAAATGCTAGAAAAAATAAGCCAAAATACTTGGCAGAGTTCCCTTTTGGTTATATGATTGTGATTAATAATTTTGTTTCTCTGCTTTCCTCTAAATCGTATTTCCTCTCTAAGCAAAGAACATTAAAATATTTCTCAAACTGAATTGGAATCTCTCTTTCATGCAGGTTCTTAAGTCTCTCTGTGCCTTTGTGGAGATGAAAAGATGCAGAGGTTAGTTCCTTTCTCACAGGAGAGTGTTGAAGACTTGAACAGAGCTGCTAGCTAGACCTCTGCTTCTCTCTGTGATGTGTATCCCACTGCCCCAGTCTCCAGAGAAGTACACCGCCTGTGATCCCTTCATATGTCCTAATTGAGTCCCCTGTGTCACCTGACACCTGCTTCCATTTCTTCACGTGCCAAGTGGCTTAACTGTTGGAAAGGTGACAGTGACCCCAAGCACTGTTCACACCAGAAAGCGTGTATTCTTGCACGACTGTGAGCAAGGAGAGCACAAAGAGAGAGAGAGAGAGAGAGAGAGAGAGAGAGAGAGAGAGAGAGAGAGAGAGAGAGAGAGAGAGAGAGAGAGACTATGAAATGGGAGTTTGTGTAGCTCTCACTTCCCACAGCACTGACCAGCACGGCCAGTCACAAAGGCACTGTGGGAGTTGATTGTGCTGTTTACCTGTGTAGTTTGGAAAAGGTAGATTGAAAACAATTAAAAGGAGCTTTCATGTGCAGAAACAAGGCATGCAAATATACTGGCTCATTTTTATTATCAACTTGACACAGGCTATAGTCATTTTGGAAGAGCGAAACTCAGTTGAGAAAATGTCCCGCCAAATTGGGCTGTTAGCAAGCCTGTGGTACATTTTCTTGATTGATGACCGACGTGCCTGGGCTTTTCCCACAGTGGTAGTGCAAATGTGGGTAGGGTAGCCCTGGCTGGTATAAGAAATGAAGCCAAGCAAGCTATGATGAGCAAGCCAGTAAGCAGCATACTTCTAAGGCCTCTGTATCAGTTACTGCCTCCAGGTTCTTGTCTTGATTCCTGTTTCAACTTCCCTGGATGATATACTCCAATCTGCAGGATGAAATAAGCCTTCTCCTCACCAGTTTGACTTTGGTCATGGTGTTTTTATCACAGCAATAGGAACTCTAACTAAAACAGCAGAAGGTATGATTGTCACATGAAATCTCCCTCCTTTACCTCATCCCTCTGTCCACTCATGTAATGAGAGTCTCAAGGCATTCATGATGCTCTGACAGAGTCCTCACTTGCAGAGACAGCCACTACCTTTGTCCACTATGTTAGTGGCATCACCAATGTCAGGGTTTTATTCATGAGGCAAGTTTCTGTCCTCTTTCAACTCCCTTGCCCCCAGGTATTCCTTAGTACCCTGCTCAGCTTTCTGCTGTACACTGAAGGCCCGAGCTGAGCGGGCCTGTGCTCACAGTATTAGTCTAACATTAACTGCTTATGTGATTTTAGCCATATTAGTAATTTTTCTGAGCCTTAATTTGTTCATTTATAAAGTGAGCCTAATTGTAACTACTTACGGCTTGAGTGGATTAAGTGATTTATCATACACAAGGTTTGTAACAGTCTATTACCCAGAAGAAAAAAAATCAAAGAGCTTGGTTTTCTGTCGCTCTCTTATTTTTCTTCCTACCTTTCCTTCCTACATTTCAAAGACTCTCTTGGCTGCTACTTTCTACAGAAAATCAGTACTTTCTTTATTTTGTATAAACCTTCAATTGCTACCTAACCGTTCAGACACTCAGGACTTAAGGAAGCTACATGTACTTTTCTGGGCTACATGTACAGAAATGTATTCCTTCCTTTTGGAACACATGGATATGTTTGTTTGTGTGTGTGTGTGTATGTGTGTATGTGTATGTGTGTGTTAATGTATATACACACAAATACCTGTGATTATGGGAATCCAACTGTGGGCCTTGTATATAGTAGTCAGTTTATTAGTGTGTTATATTCAAGCCCTATAATTTGTTTTGATTGACTTAAAATTAAACCTCTTGAGAGCAGGAACAACCTATAACTAGTTGGATCTATATCACTGTGTAGTCTGCTCAGATGTCTTAAATATGAAGACAATACTACTTAATGACATAAATGAACTAGTCCATTGTCTAATATATAGCTGAAACAAAAGAAAGACAGGGGTTGTGATTCTGATCATTTTGTTTAGTGATTCAAAACATTGAAGAGGCATGTGCATCTCTTCTGAGGCTCTGCTCATGGTTCTGCTACTTCTGATTCAGAGGGACAATGGTTTGGGATGATCCCACATTGCTACTGAGTTACGCAGCCTCTTTGGGTATTTCCTCCTGTAGACTAGTGAATCCCTCTTTCATGTTCTTCTTCCTCTTCTCCTTGTTTCTTATTCTCTTACTCTTACCAGCATCTTAGCCTCACTCCAGTGATGTCCTGAGGCACCTAGGAAGGTAGGTGTGACCAGAGGGTAGAGACTAACTGACAGCTACTCCAGAACAGGACGGTGAGTTTTCAAATCTGATTCAGTGAATAAGTCAAGTGCACTAATTTCTGTGGGAGGCTGGGCCTGCTCACAGTCAGCCTTGAGTTGGAAAGGCTTTCTCTCATGGTAGTCATCTGCCCAATCATGTGGTTTTTGCTTTCCCATAAAAGAGACTTTTCTTTTTTTTAAAAAAAAACTTGAGGCCAAAATTGTCTTTGTAGAATGCTGGTCTATCCATTGGCTCTTACAAATCTGGGGCCTATGTACTGCTACATTTTTTTTTCTCTTTCTTAGAAAGGTTAGCTAATTAATTGGCATGTAAATGAGGCATCAGAGCTATGGGTCTATCAAGGGCTTCTTGTGGTTCTCAAAGACTTTCTCATCTAATTTTCAAGGTAATTTGCATACTTTCACTCACAGTTATCCTTGTGCTTCTGTTTGAAGAAACCTCTTATGCCCGTGGGTGTTCTGTGCACTCAACTCCCTTGACCTAAGCCTTGTGCTTTCCTTTCCCCATGAGTGGTGACATTGCCTTGGGCCACAGTGGTGTATTTCCACCACAGATGAGGCTCCTGAAAAAAAACTCAGAGAGTGTCTTGGGTACTGGTTTGAATCTATCTAGTGCTGGGATTGTACATTCTGTCATATTTAGTGATTCCATAAACAATGTAAAGCAAAAAGATTCTTTTTCATTTATTGTAGGGATACTATTGCTCCACAATAATGCTTGTTTCCTTTTGTTATGACGATTCTATTTAGATGGACTAGACAGCGGGTATCTTGTCTTTCCTTCTCCATCTTCATTATTCACATTGCATAAAGCAGGGGTCCAGTCATGAAAGATGCTCCTGTCTGCCTCCTCCATCTGCATTTTGACCACATTCTATTTACTGTGGGACAAAGGTTCACCTTGTTCCACAGCTGAGTCAATGACTTACTCATTAGAAAGCAATGATCATGCATTTTGAGTGCTTAGATGACCAGAGTGGTGTTCATCCAGTCTTTTATTTGCAAAGCAAGAGCTCAATGAGTGTCATTACATACTTGGACACCAAGCAGGATTCTAAGAAAGACAAAGTGTTCACCCCTAATGACCTATACATTTGGCAAATCACTCTGAAATGGATTAGGAAATGAGGACGGCAATCCTGGGTTCTTTTATATTTTTGGCCTGGGTAAGTGTCAAGTGATGAAGCTGGGATCAGGCTGTAACTCCATGTTCTTCTAATTTCAGGTGCTATTTGAGCATAAGATAAACCTTACTTTTCTGTGCCACTGGGAAAAACAAAAATTGCTCAGTAAACTATGATAAAAAGTCTTCCCCCAATGTGGATTTTTTTTTCTATATATTGGAAGTTGTTTTAGGCACTTAACAAAAGCATTAACATTCATTAACCATGCACCCTTTTGGGCCTGCTGCAGAGGAAAGTACAAATAGGATCAGAATCTTGTCTCTGCCTCAGTTTGGGCTCGGCATTTTCAGTGTCTGTGTTCTTCCAACAGCATAGGCGTTGACTATGGAGGATGCTGCTGGCATTGCTGGGAAACAGAGTTCTGTTCTCCACTCTGCTGTTTTCTTTCCAAGCTGCTGACATTCATTCTGTAAGTTCTCACGCAGGCAATTTCTTGATTTTATCAGACGTCATCTGGATCTATTCAGGCCACTGCCAGGACTCATATTCCTGTCTCGAATGATCTTTGAATGCTTTGTTGACTAAAGCTTCTAGAAATTAAAGTTATTCGGCATACCACCACCAAAAGCCATCTTTCTAATGTACAGAAAAATCACAGCCATTTTAAGCATGCCACCTGGCCCAAAATGTTTGGAAGACATCCAGTATTGAGAGATGTTAAAAATGCATAGGGGGGCACGGGAAGAGTCATATTGTAAACAATATTACAGGAAGTCTAATAAGCTACCCTGACCAACTAAAATTAATTGGAATAGCAATTATAAATGGAACATGACAAACCTGGCCTTTTCCTAGCCACTGTCCCTAAAGAGTAGGAAGGGGAAGATGAGACATGAGGTTCTTCATGCTTTAATAATAGGAGTATAATAGTCTAGACGGAGGTAATTCAGGGTAAGAGTGATCTCCATCCCATCTCAGCACAGTAAGACCAAGGGATTAGTTCTTAGTAAGAATCAAAGTTGTAATGATATAAGAGATATGGCACTTTCATTCGTAACAGAAGAAAGGTATTAGTGAGGGGTTGATTCCAGTGGTGGCCACGAAGGCTTTACTACTGAACACTAAGGCTTTACTACTGGAAACATGCTGGGCTGTAGTGTACGTGTGGGCGTGGGTCCTGTGGGTCCTGAATCTGCCTCCCCAAGGGGCTAGGGCAGCAGCTCAGAGAGGCAGAAGCACGAGAATTTGACTGTGTTTACTCCATGCTGACATCAGGCTGTGAAAAGCCATAAGACTCTGCTCCAGGGGTGGAGGGAACGCAGTCTGAGGTCCCCTGGGCGCTGGAGCTCTTGGGTTGGGGGTTCCTGGACCAGGAGGCAGCCGGGAACTGACTGGTTCTGGTGCCCTTGGACTCTCAGGTGCCGTTGAGAAGCCGTGGAAAGACAGAGACACTGGGGGCAAACAGGCTGGATCGACCCACAGTTGAAGGGGGTAGGGGGAGAAGCTCTGGCTATGCCTCTGGGGGATGAGACTCTTGGTCCTGGTGACTCGCTTGGCTGGGTCACGGCTGCTCAGCTTGCCTGCTTGAGTTGGTGGTCTCCATGACTGGAACATAGAGAGGTCATCTGCAGAAGATTAGACTGCAGCTCTATAGTTGAAGACCTTCTCCACGGTTCCCAGAGGCGGGGCCCCAAAGAAGAGAGACAGTCCATGGTCTTAAGATACGGTCTTAAGATATTTATCGTCATGGCAGAAAATAGGTGAAGCTATACCCCCATATTCACAGGGTGTGCCTGAGGTTAAATACCTTTTGAAAGGAGGAGGGTCTGGGGAGGAATGCTTAATTGGCTGTGCCCTCTTACCTTTAGGCATCTCATTAATATGGAGATCTGTCTTGAGGCTCTGTGGCCTGTAGTCATGCTGTCTACCTGTGCTATGTGACTGATGGCCACAAACCTCTTTGTGGGAGGGGCTGTAGCTTTGTGAAAGGAGCCAGGGGCCCAGGAGCAAGGCTGAACTCCTACCATCCCTGAGAGTCTTCCCGGTTCAAAGCCTGTTCAACCAGGTACCTAGCTGCCTCTCACAGCCCCACAGAAACATAGTCCAGTGGCTTGGGTACATGAGGCCCAGAATCACATCACAATTACTTCCCCGTTATAGCCTGAGAAACACCAGGGTAAGAGTGGTTATTTTTTCTCTCTCTCAATACACACATACACATACCTACCATCAGAGACACTGAATTCAATCCTGAATTAGTAGGTAGGTATCCAACACTGAGATCTATTAAATATGTAGTATATTTGGAGATTTTAATGATGGCTGAGTCCTAGTTAACTCTGTAGGGAGGAAAGGTGAATCCTGATTTAACAACTCTACCTTTTTTTCCTTCATGTGTGTTTGTGTATATATATTCACATTGTGGAGTACATGTGTGCATGCGTGGCATGCATGTAGAGGTGAGAGAAGAACTTAAGGTTTCTGTAGTCTGATACCTTTCACCTTTTATTTGAGACATGGTCTCAGTGGCTCAGAGCTTTACCATGCAGGTCAGGATAGCTGTCTGTCACCTTTCAGGGGACCTCCTGTTTCTGCTTCCATCTTTTAGCCTGGAAATTACAGATGCATTCCACATCTTGTCTTTTACACAGACTCAGGGCCTGCAACTTCATGCCCTCATGCTTACAAGGCAAGTGTATTACCAACCAAACCATCTTCCCAGCTTTAGCAATTTTTTATGGAGTAGGATTTAAATGAAGAAGGCCTTGGGGTTCAGAGGTAAGGAGTTGTTAGTGAGAGACTCGAAGGAATGGTCTCTGAAAACCTGGGAAGAGAATATTTGTGAAACTCTTCCCAGAGTTGAGGGTACTGCTTTTGCACAGGGTTCCTTAAGGGCAGGCCAGAATAATGCCTAGCTCTCCCCACTTCAGCCACCCTGCAGAGCTAAGGCAAGCACTTTCAACCCTCACACAAACCCAACCAAGGCTTCTTTCAGAAGCCGAATGATTCTGGTTCTTGCACTTTCACTAAGAGTTATGTAACATTTTAATTGAGATGAATAAAATAGCCTGCATTTCCATATGTAATTGTCTCAGGGTTTCTATTGCTTCCACAAAACACCGTGACCAAAACACAAGCTGGGGAGGAAAAAGCTTATTCAGCTTACACTTCTACTTTGCTGTCTGTTCATCGTTGAAGGAAGTCAGGAGAAGGAACTCAAACAGGGCAGGAACCTGGAGGCAGCAGCTGATATAGAGGAGGTCACGGAGGGGTTCTTGCTGGCTTGCCCTCATGGCTTTGCCTAACCTGCTTTCTTATAGAACCCAAGGCTACCAGCTCAGGGTTGGCCCCACCCACAGTGGGCTGGTCCCCAGCACATTAGTCACTAATTAAGAAAATGCCTTACAGCTACATCTGATGGAGGCGTTTTCTCAATTATGGTGCCCTCCTTTCAGATAGCTCTAGTTTGTGTGTCAAGTTGACATAAGACTAGCCAGCACAGTAATGTACTCTAATATATTTTGCCCTATCAAATTTCAGTTTTTAAAACATTTCAACATGAAATACTAATTTGATTTCATAATCTATAATGAGCAAAGAGTCACGGTCAGAAAATCACTAATACTATCAAGTGTTGTATGGAAGACAGCGGGCTTGCTTTTCATAATAAAAGGAGATGAGTAGAGAAGGGGCAGAGGGCAGAAAAAAACAACTTGATGGGGTAGAGACAAGGAGAGCAGAGCGAGCCTGAGAATCAAGCTGTATAGTTAAGCTTTTCATAAAATGTGGGTGTATTCAATCTGCAGATGTACTCTCTTGATAGCCATCCACCTTTACATATGCCTTCAAGGAAAAGCTGTATATGCTTATATTCTGTGTACATGTATATACATGAGTGTATGTGTGTTGAATATAATACACTAGCCTTAATGCTAAAGCCAAAGGTCAATTTACACAAGTAAAGAGATGTAATATTCTTAACTGATAGATTGACTGTACTAACTGAGCAAATGATAGTGATAGGTTCATTGTAAGGTGAGAGTAAGTTGCATACAGATTACATGGACGATATGTGGATGTGGTTTGCACTCACAGGCATTTGCACACGAGAAGGTTGTAGTGATTCCCTGAAAACATTTTCTTAATGAGGTCAAGGCTCGAGGTGCCATCTGGTCCTTGTGTATTTTAATAGGTTTCTACAGGTAATATCCACTCTGCGATTGAGATCTATGTGAGGACTTTAGGTCTAACCTCACACGGGTCAGAGTCTTACAGAACAACAAATGTTTTCATTTTCACAAATTTTAAAGAGAATTTTCCAAAGAAAATTCACAAGCTAGGTGAGCCTTTCTCCTCCATAAAATAAATCTCTTCACAGAACCCACCATAAAAAGCAATAGGAGAGGAGGTTCAATCATTCTTAGGGAAAAACTCATTTTCATATCATAAATAATCTTATGACCAGAGTTCAGAACACTAAAGAGTTAAAATTATTGAGAACAGTCAAATCAGTAAAGCTCTTTGGGTCTGTCTATCTATCTATCTATCTATCTATCTATCTATCTATCTAACCTCTTCATACATGAGCACACACATACACACAGAAAGAGAGAGGTGAGAGACTACCTCTCTCTCTCTCTCTCTCTCTCTCTCTCTCTCTCTCCTCTCCTCTTCTCTCTCTGTCTCTCTCTGTCTCTCTCTCTCTCTCTCTCTCTCTCTCTGTCTCTCTCTCTCTCTGTCTCTCTCTCTCTCTGTCTCTCTCTCTTCTCTCTCTCTCTCTCTTGTCTCTCTCTCTCTCTCTCTCTCTCTCTCTGTGTGTGTGTGTGTTGGAATTTCCCTGAACCCAACCTGAAACCTCTCATCTAAGTCTCTAAATCAGTAACTGATCTTAAGGACTGAATCTTCATGGGATGAAGTAGCCAATAATATCCACTAGGAGGCAGTAGAAGCAGCACATATTCTTGGTTACAGGGGAATCAATAGCCCTCTACCACCATAAAGACATTAGGTGAGTTCTTTCCATGCTTCTGGGTGTCTCAGAGCCCAGATGGATTGAGGAGTAGGGAGGCAGGTCGGGTGGGGGTTGAAGTTGCAAGTAAACAAAAGGACCATTTCTTTTGAATAGGTCATGTGAGGAAAGTCAAATCTTGGGGTCATAAAGTGATTCATCTTGGTAGCTAAATAAATAGAGTAAGTAAATTGGCACAGAGAATAGAAAACATCAACCAACCTGATGAGTTTATTCCTGTTTTGCTTAGTAATAATAATCAGTGGTAATTACATTTCCCCTATAGTAGAGTTTACAATCTTGGTCTTTAACTAAATTGCTTGTCTGACCACTGCCTATGTAGATAAAGACAATCTCTATCTCTAAACATTTTACTACTCTGAGAGTTTATCTCTCCTTTCTGTCCTGATGTTTGTTTGTGGAGACCATATCTCACTATGTATCCTAGCCTGGTCTGGAACTCACTATGTAAACCAGGATGATGTCAAACCTGTAACAATACTTTGTCTTTTGTCCATTCAGTGCTGTGCTTACAAGCATGTGATAGTATGTGCCTTCTGTGTCCTTCTATCCCCAGTTTCATCACTATATACTGAAAGGCTAAGGCCAAGTCTCTCCCTGTTCCTGTCCCTGCCCCTCTCCCTCACTATTCCTCTGTACTTCATGTGTGCATTTTCATGTGTGAATACAGGCATAAGCGTGTCATTGTATGTATTCTGTGGAAGTCAGAGGAAAACCTTGAATGCTGGGTCTCTCTATCCATCTTGTTTAAGACAGGGTCATTGTGGTTCACAGATGCTTATACTAGGCAGTCTGGCTTATGAGCCTCCCATGATTCTCCTGTATCCATCTCTCATTTCACCATAGGAGTGCTGGGAATATAGATGCTTTACTTGGTTTCTAGGGAGCTAAACTCAAGTCCTCATATTTTCATCCAAGGAGTCCATTCTGCAGCCTTAGGCTGAGATTTCTAAGGTCCCATCTGGTTCTACTTTTGCTGTGATATTTGAGACTCTATCTCTACCATCTTCTAGTAGTGTGCCGGGATAAATTCCTATTGGTGGGTATTGCTGATCAACTATACAACTGGTAACATCAGGCAGCTTAAAATCAGCTGTAGTAAGAATAGTTATGCCACCGACATTAGCTGAAGTTAGAAATCAGGTGATTCTATTTCCTCTAAAGCCAGGTTTTGAACACTTACCAGGAGCCTGCTACAATGCTCTCAAATTTACATTTGAATTTCTAGGCTGATAGACACTACTATATAAATTATAACAGCTTAAATTCTGTTAGCAGAAAAGAAAACTTGAGTCTCAAATGTGTTTCCTTATGGTTCTCAACCCTCTATCTTTTGTGAGAAAGAAACTACCTATTTTAAATTAGCTGTACTTAAAACCCTAGCCCCTCAGAGGCCAATGATTGGTCTTTGGTCCTTCTTTTAAAGTCATTCTTCCTCATTTCCCTTGCCAACCTTCATCTTGTCTCATCTAAATTTAAGAGACTCAACTCCTCTCTTTCTTTCCTTGCTCTCTTCCATCTTTCTTCTTTCTCTCTTTCCTCTATCTCTCTTTCCTCTCTCTTTCTTCTCTCCCTGCTCTCTCCCTTTCTCCTCTCTTTTTCACTCTCCTCTCTTTTACCCTTCTCTCTCCTCTCTCTCTTCTCCCTGCTTTCCCCCCTCATTTGAAAATACTTTGTATGGCTCTGACTAATCTCATTTTTTATCCAGTAATCTCTGCCTGGTTCATAAAACTCCCATCAGTTCTGGCACCATGTCTGCTGTCTCGTGGTCGCTTATTTTAGCTGTGACACATCTGTCTGCTACAATGACTCTTCCTGTCATCTCATATAAGCCCTGTTACTTGAGCAGTTCTCTCAAGGACTTGGGACACTATTCTCTCTAACTGCCAGAAAGAAATAAAGGCAGCAACCATATAGAGCAGGTTTAACCTCACAGTGATCTGCTCTGAGCCTGCTTATGGCCTCCCATGACCTCCCTGCTTTGCCCATCTAGTTCAGTTCAATACTTGACATTGCCTTCTCATTTTGATTCATTTAGAAATTCTAACCTAACTATAAGTGAGGCCGTTGTCCCTGATGAAAAGGAATTCTCAAAGATACTAGTTCTAGACAAAGACAGACACACAGACACACAGAAACACACACAAACAGAAACACTCAGAGGCTTCTGTAATTGATCATAGAAATACTTTTACAGTAATGCTTATTTCTGTTCTATTCCACAATATAAAAGAAATGGAAATAGATTAGACATTCATCGATAGATACATGGATAACGAAAATGTGGCAAATATACACAACTGAGTTTTATTTAGTTGTAAAGAAAAATGAAGTTATAATATTTGAAAGAAAATGTATAGATCTGGGAAATACATTAAGCAAAGTGACCCAAAATCAGAAGGATAAAACCACATGTTCTTTGCCTGTATGGATAAATTCTAGCCTGTAATGTAAATATGTCTGTATATAAATGGGTATAAATTTGCTAACCATTAAAAAACTAGGAAAGAAGATGAAAAGAAGTACCAAAGAAGGGAAAACGGGTGAAAGAACAGGGGAAGGACACGAAAGATAAACAGGAGAGCATGAGGTTACAATGAAAGTCAAAGGTACATGGAAGTTGGGAGATTGTAGAAGGGTGAAAATCTACTAAAGCTCAATTTGTTAGAAAATGCTATAATACTATGTAATAACTGTGTACTGCTGCACAGCACTGTCCTCCAATCTAAACAGTTGCCATCTTAATGAGTTCAGCTGTGCTATTTGCAAATGATCATCAGGTGGACTGATGGACTGTTGCCATTCCCTCATCGAAAAGGTTGCAAGAATGGTCATTGGACCTTTACCTAAATATCCAGCCATCCCCCAAGACAGTTGTATGCAATTCTGTCTTAATTGCCTGTGACTTATGTGTCTCTGTAGAGCTAGAAAATATAAGTTGCAAAGGAACTGGTGGATAGGCATCTTCTGTATAGTTGTGAAGTAGCTGTCATCTCTGCTGGGTGCAGACTTCCCAGCGTGCCTGCTTTATATTCATTCACACACCTATCAGTAAACCTTGTCATTATTTCTCCAGGGAGAACTTTGGTGGAATCTAACTTGAGTATGTCACTGGGACCTTAGGGATGGGTTGCTTGATGTAATCGAGCATTGAGAGAGAACAGGAGAGAAAAATATAGAAGGTACTATTTGTTAACATATAAGAGGTTTATGTAATTCAAATTCCCAGGCTGATGAATACCTTCTCATTGGAGCACAGGTAAGTCAGGGTAAGATCCTGTACACAACTTCTTCTGCAAACCAGCACTGCAATGTGATGGGGGCTTTATGGCTCAATAAGGCTTTATTGATCCCTAGGCTAAGATTTCATGATTTAGTGACTGAGACTGACATGTAAAATATTAATTACAGAATACTAAGATAATTAATTTGGTAGAAGTAGACAAAGGAACCAGGGATATGAGAAGATAAGTTCTTTATTTTTTTTTCCCCAGAGAATGTCTCTGAGGGTAACATTTGAGATGCTATGGACATTGAAGGACTTCTCAAAATTTAGAATGGAGGTGACGTACTAGAGTATTATGAGAAAGGTAAAATGATAGAAAAGAGAAGCATTACTGGGGAAGGGTGGATGCTTGTGTGTCTATAGAGTTGAGCATTGAAAGAGGACAGGAGAAAAGGTCTGTTAGACATAAGATACCAGTCTCTAATACATTATTTCAAAATAACACCACTTTAGTAGTAAAACTCTATATCATTGGATAATGTTTTATTTTCAAAACAGTGTTATTAAGGTAGTTGAAACAATTCTGAATAATAAAAACAATGCTGGAGGAATCATTGTTCCTGATTTCAAGTTATATACTACAGGGCCACAGCAGTAAACACAGCATGGTTCTGGGATAAACGTAGGCACAAGGGTCAATTGAACAGACTACAGAACTCAGATATAGCTTAATGCCACCACAGCTACTGGAATTTGACAAACAGACCAAAAACCCACATTGGAGAAAGAATATCATCTTCAGAAAATAGTGCTGGACAAATTGGATAGCTACATGTAGAAGAATGAAGCCAAATATTTATATCTCATCATATATAAAAACTTGACTCTAAGTGGATTAAGGACTAACAATTGATAAACAGGACCTAAAGAAAGTAAAAATCTTCTACACTGCAAGATACTATCAGCCAAGTGAAGAGGCAGCCTAGAGAGGGGAAACTCTTTGTCAACTACACAGCTGGCTGAGGGTTATTGTTTAGAATGTACAAAGAATTAAAAAAGCTCAACACCAAGAAAGCTAGTAATCCAGGTTTAATGAAAATGGGACATCAGACTAAATAGATTATTCCAAGAGAAGAAATACAAATATATATCTTTTCAATGTTCAGCAGCCTTGGCTATTAGCTACATGAAAATCAAGAATACTTTGAGATTTTTTATCTTAGCAAAGGGTCTTTCTAATGACAAAAAAAATGATGCCATGATGTGGAATAAAGGGGACTATATTTTCACTGTCAGATGAGTGTAAATTGGTGCATTCACTATGAAAATCAGTGTGGTGATTCCTCAAAAAATGTAGAAGTAGTTCTACTCTATGACCCACTTATACCACTTGGGCTCATATACTCAAATGCTCCATCTATACAGAGACACTTGATCATCCATGTTAATTGCTGCATTATTTACATACCCAGGAAGTGGAAACAGTCTAGATGTCCATTAACTGACATAAATGAACAATGAAAACATGCCATATTTATAGACTACAATGTTATTGAGCTACAAAGAAAAATATTAAGTTATGAAATTTTCAGATAAATAGTTGGAACTGGAAATAATCATTCCAAGTGAGATAACAAAGACCCAGAAAGACAAACAGCGCAGGCTCTCTCTCAGGAAGATTCTAGATTTGAATCTTCAGGTATATGTTTAAATTGGAGTTGCCATACAAGTCAAGAAAGTAGTGAGGACTGCTGGGGGTGGGGGCGAGGAGTGCTGGGTTCCAGCCTTGCTTTGGTTCGCTATTTCCTCACTATGCCCTCATTTCTTCCTTTTGGAATGGTGATGTTTATCTGTCCCGTTATATGTTGGAAGTATGTAATTTGCTTTTAGATTATACAGGGGATTGCAGTTAAGCAATATTTAATGTTGGATTAAATGCATCTGCTTTATGATGTATATAGTCATGAGCTTATGTGGGACAGGGATGTGGTGGTTTGAATGAAAGTATCCTTCCCTTAGGTTCGAGTGTTTGAAGACTTGGTTCTCAGTTGGTCCTAATGTTCATGGAGGTCTAGGTGATGCAGCCTTCCTGATGTATGGACTTCATGTGGGTCACGTTTTGACATTAGATAGTCTTGCCCTACTTGCAGTTTTTCTCTATTTTATGCTAGGGAATAAGGATGTGAGCCCGTAGCCACCTGCTCCAGGCATCATGTCTACTCATTGCCAGTCCTCACTCCCATGATGCCTCTGACCCTCTGGAGCTGGAACTGTAAGCCTGAATGAAGCCATTCTTTCACTAGTTACCTTACTCATGCTGTTTTATCCTAGCAACATTAAAGTAACCAATACAGCTGTGGCCCAAAGAGAAAAGGCTACATTGGCAGCTGCCTGCAGAACTTGGTAAAATTATCTGTTTGATATTGGTTTTGAAGACATGTGAAGCAAAATATTTGGGGATTCTTGGGAAGCAGCTGAGGGCAGGCACTGTGTGCCATGGTTAAAGACATGCCTGCATAGGCTACTATTATTAGCATGCCAGCATTCCTTCTAGGTTCCCCCACATTAAGTGTCAAAGGTGAAACCTAATCTATAATGGAGACTCCAGATAGTTTTAAAGAGTCCAGGACCATGATATATCTTCCAAAATGGGATATTTAGCACCTCAATATACTTTTGTTTATCTTGTTATATTTTAGAACATAATACTGTTTCCTCTTTAATATTTTTTCCTTACCATTCACCTGAAAGTGGAAATGCAAAATAAATACAAGACAGAAGACAGAGTTGATTAAAAGTATAAATAAGACTTTGGAATCTATAGGTAAATGAAATCACCATAGAGATGGTAGGGCATAAAGCCAAAGCAGCACATAATCTTGGCTGTTAACAGCTGTCAGCTAGAATGTGTGGATCAGAAACTAGTTCCAGAAACACACATGGAAACCAGCATCATGAAGGAAATGGGAGCAAAGTCCATCAAGGCATTGTCCCAAACCATGGTGATGAGGGCACACCCGGAGACACTGGATAATCCAGGGTCAGAGACAAAGCAATTCTTGCTCTCGGAGAGTATGCGATAGATTAAAAATGGCTTTTTTCTTCAGTGAGGATTGATTCAGTTTCTCTCCTCTTGTTTCTGTCTTGCTATGGTGAATGCAACAGAACTAACGTCAAAGGCTTCTGTCAAAGTTTTTGAAACAGTGTGACAGTCCTAAGTATTCTAAAGGTCATTGTCTAGGGAAGACGTCTGGTTAATGGTCTCATGGAAACTGGCCTCTCAAACATCCTCATCAAGGTGCGCTGAATATACTGAAGGAATTCTACTTTGTAGGGTTCTAGGACAGAGCTGGCTTACTACAGATACCTTGAATTCACTTTTAAAAAAAATCAGCATGGATTAACAGTGCTATCAGCCTACTTTATTAACCATCTATCTGAGACCACTCACTATGCAAAATCCCTTGTGAACATCCCATCATCAGTTTAGAGCATTTTATTTAATTGGTAGGAAACTAATATTTGGAGAATTTATTGTCCTTGCACGAACAGCCCTCTAAGTAAAGTGAAAACATAACTCCAGTACTTGTGCATTCAAAAATGAACCAGAATAGGAAAATGGGGAAAATCCAGGGACACTGGAAAGAAAAGGATAACTGGTTCCTAAAATGTACCAGCTTTTGGCTATTTCCTTCTTCATGCTGTGTTGCTGGAAAGAATATCATGGATGAAATAAAACACAAACTTGAACTGCTGTCAATCAAAGATTCTTTGCTCTGAACTTTACTGGAAGAACCCAGGATTTGTCTTAAAAATACCAAGGATAGAAGTAAGTGAGTGTATTAGGTACATTCCCTGGAATAAAACTCCCTCTGAATTATTTTTGGCCACTGAATGGATATATGATAAGATCACCTTAAATCCACACATACTTTCCAGTAGAAGCTATAATGTAGACTTAGGAAATCTCCCTCAGAAATACTGTAGCATGGTTGGTGGAGGATTTGAACACAGCTCCTTCCTCTTTATTCAGTCAGATATTGTGAAATCTGCTGTTGAAGAGCTCCAGGTCCAGACTGTGAAACAGATACAGAAATAGATCACTTAAATGCCACCGGACAATCCCCACTATGGAAGCACATGCAAGGTATCATGGGAGCAAGTGGAAGAAGGAACTAGCTGTGGCTGGAGAGCTGGAAATGTGACTAGTGAAGTCACAAAGGCAATATTTAAGACCAAACGGTAAGTTTTTGTTTTTGTTTGTTTGTTGTTTTCCATTACAGAAACACTCTGAAGAAAGAGTGTATATTGTTCAGGTTATAGAAAAAAGCAAAGTCAAAAGTGGTGATTCCGAAAAAGTCCTGTGTAAAACTACTAGCTAATCTTACATGTGTGTGACTTAAGAGGCATTGCGGGAGGTTCAGAAATGTTCTAGCTATTGTCTACTAATAGCTGTTTTGTGTCATAAACCATGATAAAAGCTTTCTGTAGACAAATCCTCATTAGTGACATACTAGGAAATTGGTCTCATTGACACTAAGAGTTAAGAAAACCAATCCTCACTGAATTTCAGACACCCCCTTGCTTTCAGGCAGCTCATGGTACCATAGGCTCTGAACTCAGACCTATCAGTCACAGAGCTCTTTATACTGCTCTCTTTTCCTTCCCTCCCATCTCCACGGCATGTCTTTCTCCTTTATCTCTTGAGCTTCTCCATGACGGACTGCCCAATTTCTCTTTTCTAATCTGTCTACAGTCATGTATCAACCAATGTGCTCCAAAGTTTTTGCTTTAAAACAATTCAGAGTTATAAATATCCAATTTTATGTCAATTGTGGGATCTCTTCTTTAAAATTGTAGACCCATAGCCCAATTTTCCTATTAACCTTGTTAGCTAGATGCTCACAGTATGCCTCAAGCATATTGTCAAAAACATGGCTCTTAAATCCCTTCTATGTCAGCTTTCTTTATAATGTCTATATTTCTACTAAATGTCGAGGCCATCTTTCTCATCACATAGGACATAAGCCTTGGTGTCTATCACTGGCTTCTTTCAGTATCTCACACTCCACATCCAACAGACAATACACCACGCTCATTGTATCAATCTTTAAAATACTATTAACTATGAAGCTACTTCTTATAGTCTACATAATATCTATGCTGCAGCAGAAGCTTGGCAGTGTTCTTCCTGTCCTATGCATTGTTGTCTACACGCAGGTACTCATCATAGCCGCTAGAACAGTCATTCTAGATCAAAGTCAAATCTCTTACTCTTGCCTTCAAAACTACCAAAGACATTTTAACCCAAGGATCTTTAGTTTATCCTTAGATAGAGAAGTCTAAGTAATTAATTTGAGGGTTTCCACTATGGAATACCAAGTACTCCATTGTAGAGAGCCGCTAAGCGCTGCACCTGAAGATGGTGCTGGCTGAGATTGCTCCTTGTGGTAAACAAGTCCTCATTTGGCTATGCAGCTGTGCAGGGGCAGGGAATGGTCATACGTGGATGTATGGAGAGATGATACGTGGCATATGCTCATTGGCCTTTGCTTAGATATAAGCCTGGTCCCCGGGGTAGGTGGGGCCGCCATCTCCAGAAAGCTACAATCCTGAGTAAACTGCCTTGAGAAGGAACCTTGTTGTCTTGCGTCTAATTTCCTGCTGGCCAGGAAGGGCACCGGACACTTCATGAAAAAAAAGGAGAGATAAATGTTTTCAGTAGCTTCCACATATCATCATGTGGAAAAACTCTACAAACAAGTTACGGAAAACTGGAGAAGTGAAATATCCCACTGGAGATACATACTATGCCCACTGATGGGAAGACTTAACAGCTACCTTTAAGCAATCATTCCAGGGGGAAAGGCTCAATATCTTTATAGAAAGACATGTCCAAGAATATTCACTGAAGCATCGACATAACAGCAAAAATTCTAAGATGAATACAATGATCAGAGTAAAAAAAAAAAACCAAACTCTAATTTAATCATATACTATTGCTGAGTGTTTTATATCGCATTAAATTCCCAAAATATAAGAAAAATAGTTTCAGAATGATTCCTTTTTTTTGCAACATAATGCAAAATAAAGCCATGTCATGTGTGAACAATAGATACTAAATCCAAAAAGCTTTCTACTTACAGGTAGATGAAGAATGGGGTTAAAGATGAGCATCTGAAAGGTTCATCTATACTGAGTGTCTTGTTTCTCTTTAAAACATCAAAAGTCATTAAAGCAAAACTATTAATTTAACAATAATTAAAACTATGTGTTAGTATAATGCACCTTATTTTTTTTTGTATGTTTGAAATACCTTAGAGGTATGAAAAAAGTGATTTGAGCTTTTACTTAAACATCTGATAATTTAGCTGGAAAAGGTATGCCTACTGCTAATTTGCATGTGGAAGTTTGTTGGTGATGAGAACAGAGTCCCTCAAATCAGCTTCAAAGTGTAGACATTTATTATAAAGTCACACAAAGGACATTTACTGAAATCAAAGGACAGAAAACAAAGTACAGCCAGGACTCCTGGGGACTGGAAGTAGGAACTGGAAGGTGGCCCGGAGACCAAGTTACCATTCCTAGAAGCTTCAAGGTTGTATTTGGCTCTCTCTCTCTCTCTTCTCTCTCTCTCTCTCTTCCTCTCTCCCTCTCTCCCCCTCTCCTTTCTGATTTCTCTATGCAGCTGCTTTATTCCATGCATTTTGATATTGCCTTAGCCTCTAATCTGCTGAGTCACCTCTAGGATTAAACATGAAATGCCCTTCTGAGTGGCAGCTTCCTTTGTGATGTTATTCATATTTAAAAAGAGAGTACAGTCTTTCTTAGGTAGACAAAGGAGCCTGGTTCCGGGACCCCCATAAGACTCTCAAAGTCCAAATACTGACATAGTATTTACATATAACTGTGCATATTCTCTTGTATGCTTTAACCATCTCTAGGCTATTTACAATATTTCATACAATACAAACTGCATAAGTAAATGTTAAACCATGTTGGCTATGGAATAATGACAAGGCAAAAAGTCTGCATATACTCAGTACAAACAAAATCTTTTTCAAATAGTTTCAACATGAAGCTAATGAAATCTAGGAAATTTGTGTGCATGGAAAGCCTAATGTATTTAATTGAGACATAGCATTTTTATAAAACAGGCTATGCTGGTCTATTGTCATGTCAGCCTGACATATAAGCCACTTCCTTTCTTCATCATTATGGCCCTTCTCAGTGTAAACAAGGCCAGGGTTGTCTCTCTGAGCAGGGTTATAGGGGAGGCCACTTTCTCTTGCTATGACCACAATCAATGTGTTTATCACCGATTCAGTGCCTGCTATAGCCTGAAAGATTACACCAGTCATTTTGCATTCATCAACCCATTTGCTTCATACTACAAAAATGCCCTCTTTTAAAGATGAAACTAAATGACTTATCCAAGGATCATTGTAAATGCCAGCACTCCCAAGCAGTTAGTGCATGGCAAGTAAGTCTGTGGACAAGTCCTATACTCCCTGCAGGGGCAGGCTGCATCTAGTGTCAATCATAGACAAGTAGGGTGCACAGGAGAGAAGAGGAAGTCCTTTCAGCATGGCAGCTGTTAATGGCTTAAAGAGACACTTGGAAATTCAAGGATACTGCAATTTTGCCCTCCTTAACTCACTGCCTCTAAGATTTCTTCAAGCAACTGGGATTCCAGATGCAACTGGAAAGAAGTGGAATGATGCAGGACGAGTAGAATTGAATTGTCTTCCAGCAGGAGTATCCAGAATTATGCAACTGCTTGCATTCTTTTCTCACTGGCCAAGAGGAAAGAAAGATCTTCCAGTGAGATGGCTAAATATCTAGGAAGATCTATGTGATTACTGAAAGGGCAAACACACACTGGGGCTTCTTGCAAACAGTTGGCTCCTTAGGAAGCACATATTTCAGAACTCCAAGTGCTTTCCTGATATAAGCACACCCTTCTATGTGTGTGCAGTGTATGTGGGGGCACATGTGGTGTGTGTGTGTGTGTGTGTGTGTGTGTGTGTACATGTGTTTCAGAGCCATTGTATAGATTTTTCCTGAACAACTAGCAAGGACCATCATTTCCCAGTATTGTCATCCTGGACCAGGACCCCAGTCCCTTTGAAAAGACTTGCTTTCATTCCTCTCTAAATTTAAGGTCACACTTCTATAAAAATGAGCTCTCAGCAAGTTAAACAGAAGTGTCTCCCTCCCTCTTCTTCTCCACTTCTCCTTCCTTCCCCTCCACTACCTCTACTTTCCTGTGTTCTCTCCCCTTCTGCTTTTTCTCTGTTCTGCAGATTATCTAACCCAAGGCTGAGGCATTTGGGCAAGTGCTTTATCCCTGACCACACCCCCAGGCTTGCACTGTGTTTCTAATATGATGAGGTGGAGTAAGTGTCTACTTGTTGGTCCTGGAGCAAGGAAACCTCCATCACTACGCTGGGACAAGAGGCTCTGTTCCCTTCCTGGAACCCCCTCCTGCAGCATCAGGGTCTTCTGAGTTTTTGTGAGTTTACTCTCAGTCCAGGGTCCTGGGAAGGAAGATTTAAGATATTCAACATACGCAGGTTATTGCTTCTTTCACTTTATCTAATCTGTTAAACTTGCTGTCATGATTCATCTTCTGTAATTAGCTTCTCTAAGGATAAAATCTTTTCAATGGAATGCTTCCCAGAATTTATCAATTAAAAATACATCCCCCCTTTTGCCTTTAAATACCAGTGCCTGTGCAGAGAAAGAAGAAAAAAAATTGCAAGCATGATAAAAGGATAAGGCTTCTGACTGCTTTCTCTGTCTTCTCTCCTTTTTGTAGAATCTCCCTGTTTAACAGTTTCTTGTAAGTCTTCCTAGAGAACAAAGACTCTGTTGTTAAGGGTTTTACACACCACAGCCATTTGCATCTTTTAGCTCTGCCATCAAAGATGGGGGAGGGTGTGCCCACAGGGACCCATCTGCCTTGGAGTGGGACAAAGGTGCTTTTTGCTTACAAAACCTGCTTCCTTCTATTCTCTCCTTATCTTTTTGGTCCCGGAATTCCTTCCAGAATACAAAGGCCTAATGTGCACAGCTTTTGATAAGTGCCCTGTCCTGTCCAGCAAGCCCTGCCTGCTCTTCTGATCTTCCAGGAAGAGCCCAACTCTGGCTTTGTCCCCTCTGTGTTTTGTATGTGCTAGTGAGTGTGTGGCATTTTCCCGTGGGTTGTAATTGCTGAGATGCTGCCTCCTGCTGTCTGTGCTCCCTGACAGTAAGCTGATTATCAGCCCTTGAGTGCTTATCCATAATAGGAGTTTAGTAAACAAAATAAGAGAATTAGGCAGCAACAAGGGTTCCCGTGGCGATCAGACTCTCACTGAGCTGTGACCGAGTTTAGGAGGCCACCCTGGCTGGGACCTTCTCAAAAGCACTGACTTTCCTACTGAGGCTCACCAAAGGGACAGAAGCCTGCTTATCAGAGGCTTAGGGTGTGGTCTGGAATCATGTGCACTGAAATATTGTGACATGGTATTTTAATGCTGCCCTAGGTAGGACGCAGTGCTGTCGCATGGGAAAGGGGTGGGGAAAGAGAGGGGTTCTTCCTTTTCCAGTTTTGAAAGTTATATGATATTTTGGAGAAAGATGCAAATATCAGATCCTTCTCAGACACAGACACACAGGCAGAGACACATACGCACTGGGAGACGCTGGGCCTTTTGCTAAATATAACCCTTTGTAGCGACAGCGTCTCAGTAATTTTAAAGTGAAGAGATAAGGAGGGGAGCCAAGTCTTTCATAATGAATGCAAGCCTATAGCTTTTAAACAGGGCTAACATATGGGCCACTGATGTGAATGTGAATGCAAATTAGATATTTCTGATTGCTTGAAATAAAGTCAGCAGAATCAGCCTCACACAGCAAATGGTGGGGCTTTAACTACGTCGGTGCCAGGTTGGAGACAAGAGCTCTCAACATGGACTCGGAATAAAGAGGACTTCAGGCTGGCATTTTGGATGGAGGCTTTTCTACATGGGGCATGCTCTTCTCATTGTTGCCGATATAATTCTTTTTTTTTTTTTTAGAGTTTTTCATTTATCATTAAAGATCTACGTTGACCTCCAACCTGTCTGATTGACTGTAGGTTGTGGACAGTCTTGGTGTGACAGGAGCCTCTGAAAAGTCATTTTGATCAGATCTATTTTACTTGCTGGTAACATCTTGTATTCATATGGCAGGCCCTGTCCTGGGTTGTAAGGAGTGTGGGGGTGGTGGGGGCAGAGGGTCAAAACTGGTGCTTGGTTCAAGGACACCATCCATTGTGAATACCTAAAACCACACAAAAATCTCACTAAGATGTCACATGATGCTATGAAAGAGGCAGTCTTTGAAGGCCATAGGAACTTACAGATGGGGTTTCTCCTCTGTCTCTGCTTCTCTCTTCTCTCTGTGTATGTCTGTCTTCCTTATCGTTCTGTCTGTCTCTCTGTCTCTGTGTCTTTCTCTCCTTCTTCTTCCTCTCTCTCTCTCTGTCTCTGTCTCTCTCTCTTCTATCATATGTATGTGTGTCTTTGTCTGCCTTCCTCACTTTCTGTCTCTGTCTCTCTCTGTGTCTTTCTCCCTCTTCTCTGTCTCTCTCTCTTTTCTCTCTCTGTATGTGTGTCTTTGTCTGTCTTCCCCACTTTCTGTCTGTCTCTCTGTCTGTGTATCTGTATATCTCTCTTTCTCTCTGTATATGTGTGTGTTTGTGTGTACAGGAACTTGGAGTTCACAGAAGGCTTCATGGAGAAAGAAAACCTAAGCTAAGTCTTCAAAACAACCAAGAGAAGGAAACAGAGGAGGGTCAGAGTCCATCCCTGTCCCAGACACAGGTGAGATAACACAGGCAAAGGGCAACAAGAAGTATTTTGCTCTATGGGGGTGGGAGAGTGGGCAGGCAAGCTGCAATCTGAGACATCCTTAATGGCTATGCAAGATTGGTACCTGACATGGTGCCTAGAGTTGTTGGTTACAGGAAAAGGCCAACACAAACCTTTCATGAGAGGCTTTGGACTCTCACTTAAGCAGCCAACACAGAAGCTCTGAGTTCAGGCAGAAGAAGCAGACGGCCCAGAGCTGATCGCACAGCCCCTATACACTTGATGATTATCCACAGACCTGAAATATGCTTCCTTGGTTCAGTATTTGTAAGGAAAGTACTGTCAAAGTAGTCTAAACCTTCCAACACCTTCTAGTAATGTGATATCCTGCCTGGTTCTCCTCTGTTCTCTAGTGCAGGTGTTTCTGTGTGGGCCCGCACAAGGATGGGAGCTGCCTGCAGGAGACATCTGGCAATGTCTGGAGACATTTTGATTGTCATAGTCAGTGAGACAGGAGGTGCAGCTGACATTGATTGTGTCAAGGTCAAGGATACAGTTTACACCTGTAATAGAGAAAATCTTGCCAGGGTAGAGAATAGCCAATAAAAAATGTCAACAGTAAGCAAGACTGAGATACTCTGCAATCCCTCAAAAGCGCCAAGGAAATGGGAAAGACTGCCTTTGCTGAGGGAGAAAAGCCTCAACCTTGGTTATATTTCCCCTTCATCTGTCCTTGGGGCCATGGCCTCACTGAGCAGGGCAAGAAGATGGCAGTAAAGCAAGGTACAGTTTGAATGTGATAACAGAAATGCAGCTGTGCTCTGGTAGAGAGGACATCGATAGAGCATCAGTCAGAAACCCGTTTCCCTTCTTCTGTCTCCTTGCCATTATCACCTATGTCATGAGGACCATAAGACAGTCAGCTCAATCCCCAGAGTCTTCGTCAGTATTTTTCTGTGTTTTTCCAGGCTTAGAGTGGACTTGTATCAAATGTTGTTGGCAACACTAGGGAATTTGAGGTTTATCAGTTTCAAGTTTTAATCAGTTGATACTTTTAACTTAGTTCATTGATAGATATGGTGTGCATCAAAGTGTAAATGCTCCGAACAATGCAGCAGTCTTGGACCCATCTTCCCTGTCCACGTGTAGCCTCTAACTCTGATGGAGGATCCCACTAGAGAGGAGGAACAGTAGTCCAGCGCCGTACCTTTGTTTTACCTTTGTTTTTAAGCATGTCTCCTGCTTCATGTCTCTTGTCTCAGCTACTGGCCATCAGCCTGATTTCAGCGGAAGCATCACTCCCACCTGCATTTACTCTCGCTGCCCCAGAACATGAGTAGATTCTCTAAAAGAGAACATCAGCCTCCCAACCAAGGCTAAGAGATAGGATAAAGGAAATGAGTTGATAATAAACTAGCTCCAGGCTGCCTACCTTTTTCTACCTGACCCATTCAAACAGACTTGCAGGTGCTCCGTGGTTAGGACAGGGTCTACTCTGATTCCAGAAACAATCCTGCTCTGTATTGCCTCTTTTCCCTGCTGTGGGAAGTTGCCCAGCAAGACTTCAGCTGCGTAGCTGCTCAAGGTTGCTAGCAAGCTGTTCTCATCCCCTAAACAAATTGTTATTCCTACTAATATCAGATCCTGCTTACTAAACATAGGACATTGCTCACTAAATCCACAGCTGTTTTTTTTTTTGTTCAAGGGCACTCAGAATTTATTTCAGTCAGGTATAGTAAGGTGCCTAGATATAAAGTGACTGTCCTGAAGTGAAGACATTTATACTCATGGTTCCCGACAAACAGGAGATGCACAGCACATAGTGTGGGGCCACACAGGAAAAGCACCAGGATAGCTTAGCTTCTGCAAGAACCAGCAAAGGGCAGAGGAAATGGAAGTCAGTGCTTTCACTGTGGTTTTAGCTAGGAAGAAAAGGAGACCTAAGATAGGGAGGTTTAGGGCTGAAATCATTTCATCAGGTCCTTGGGTGTGAGAATCAGTCTGTACTTGTCTATTCTCTGGCTCTGCGGTGACAAAGGATGGGGTGGGGGTACTGCATGGTTTGATGGTTTGGTGTTGTTGGTTTGGTTGGGCTTCATGCAGAACATAAAGGAAAAACATGCTCTATTGAGTCATTAACTTTCTTTAAGGAATTTGTGGCCCAGCATCAGGATACAGAAAATAAGAGACATGCATCCTTCTATCTCCTACAGAGGCTGTAAATGGTTAAGGGAATCCCAATGCTTCTGGGATTCGCTTTATGCTATATACTCCTTTATTCAAACAAAGCATTTACTGATTTGCCCAATATATAAAATGATCATCACTGAGGACTGCTCTAGTGAACATAAGAACAATTATCCAGAGTCTGAAAGACATAACCTCCCTCCCTTTTCTTCAGTAACCTTATTTCTTAATTTAACTTAATTTAATTAATTTACTTTATCTCTACATGTACGTGCCTGAGTGTGTATGTGTATAGTACAAGCATGCAGGAGCCCATTATGACTAGACAAAGCATCAGATCCCCCGGAGCTGAAGTTACAGATAGTTGTAAGCTGGTATGGGGTTGCTGGCCACTGAACCTGAGTCCTCTGGAAGAGCAGTCAAGGCTCTTAATGGCTGAACCATTTCTATAGTCTTGCATCCTATTTTTGGAGACAGAGTCTCACTATGTAGTTCTGGCTAGCCTGGAATTTGTATACGTGCTGGCCTTGAGTTTATAGGAATCTTCCTGCCTCAGTCTTCCAAATCTGTGGATAATGTCTTGAGGATGCACACAGAAGGCTCCTCCTAATGCTAGTTATGCCTACATTACATGGGACTTCTCTGCCCACATTCTATCCTTTGGTCTGTGGAAATTTTCCAGAGGTTCCATCACCTGGGATGCTGTCTGCTCAGAGGACTAGGCTAGGAAGGATATGTCTTAGCTAGACTTTGGGTTTACCTTGGGTATTGTATTTGAACCATGACTATGTATTGAGCAGGATAATAATCCAAAGTATAATGATGTAGGGGAGAAGGACTGAGAGACAAAAAGGCCTTGCTCCTGACACCTGCTCTGCTTTCACTGATGGGAAAGAGGACAAACTTCAGAATCTATAGATAAGGACCTCATAGCTCACTGAAACAACATGGCTCTCCGAAAATATGTCTTCCTCAGAACAATAAATAAAGTGTATCAGTTAGGGCCAGACAATGCACTGAAGATGCCCATCCATAATGCCAATGGCAGTCATTTAGCTGTGCTTACACAGACAGGGCGGGGTTATGGATAGCCTTACATTCCTAGAGCACGCACCTCTGAGACAGAGATGGCTGTCCCTCATCAATCTCCAACTTCATGGACTAAGATCCCCATATTCCCTTAGAGAGCTAGTCTCCAATTCTCTCAGGCCTAGGCGAAGGTCTCTGGACAGAACTCCTTGGGCAGAACTCCTTGCTGACTGTGAGTTTGGAGCTAAAGCCCCATTGCCAGAAACTGTCTGTGGCCTAGAATAAAGTTGTGCTCCCTTCTGGAATTCTCTATGCTTCTAAATTTCTACAGTCTTCCTACTCTACTGGCCAGGAAGGAACGCTCCACAGAAAAGCCAGGCAGCTATGGAGAAGTAAAGCAGACCAGGTCTCAGGCTCAAGACTGGAGCAGCCATGACGACTTTCTGAAAACTTCTCCAGGTCTGCCTCATCTCAATAAGTACAAATAAGTCCAGGAAATAATAAAGTGTTCTTATCATTTTGACAATTAATACTGTTAATTTATTGTTGCTGTAAGATTTTTTTCATTCTTGTTCTTAGCTAGTTATCATTAATATGGTTGAGCTGGAGAGACTAGCTCTTTTCTTATGGATCTTAGTGTTCTGAGGCCCTGTCTGTCACATGATGTAGTGATGTAACATTATTGATGTTGCCTTCCTTCCTTCCTTCCTTCCTTCCTTCCTTCCTTCCTTCCTTCCTTCTCTTCCTTCCTTCCTTCTTTCTCTTTACTTCTTTCCTCCTTGTCTTCCCTTCTCTCCCCTCCCTCCCCTCCCCTCCCCTTTCTTCCCTCCCTTCCCTTCCTTCCATCCCCTTCCCTCCCCTCCTCTTCCCTTCTCTCCCCTTCCCCTCCCCTTCTCTCCCCTTCCCCTTCTCTCCCCTTCCCCTTCTTTTCCCCTTCCCTTCCCTTCCCCTTCCCTTCCCCTCCCCTCCTCTTCCCTTCCCTTTCCTTCCTTTCCCTCCCCTCCCCTTCCTCTTCCCTCTCCTTTCCTCACCTCCTATTTCCTCCCCTCCCCTTCCCTTTCCTCTTCCCCTTCCCCTTTCCCTCCCTCCCCTCCCCTTCCCATCTGTCTTTCTCCTTGCTGTGTCCCATATTTGTAGGCAAGCTGATGCAAGAGTAGCATCAGGAATCACCCCTGCTGGGCCTGCTTCTGTTGAAGTTTATCTCATTCTACTCCTGTGTTAGAGGAATGGAGGGCCACCTGTCCCTAATTATTCATCAGTACCTGTTTCATCACCACCTCTTTCCTGTAGGCACAGAATCCTTTGGCAAAAAGAATGTATTTCTGCTTGGAATTCGAATTAGAAAATGTTCACCATTGTTTTGCCCCATGGAGTCACCAGGTAACAAGGCCTCGGAAGCAGTGATATTGGCCATGCTGAGCCATGAGTTACAGAAGTAATGGCATCACTTCTATTTGTCCTTGATTTTGAGTTTAGAATTTGGTGCTAGGATGTTGAAGGTACCTACCAAGAGTCTGATTTCTGAAATAGTGAATAACATCCTTCGAATATCGTGGGTACATAAAAAGGTGCCTAGGTTGATAATACCCCAGGAGACTCTTGGTGTAGCTGAGACAGGTGGTGTATTAGAGAACTGAGCAAATATGTAGAAGGCTGTGTTAATAATCCAGATGTTTCTACTTACTGGCTGCATGATTTTCAACTCTCCTTTCCTTTCATTCATACCAACATGAACTCTGAATGTTCAGGTGAGGTTATTCATATAAAAATATTTAAAATTTACATACTAGGTTTCTTATGTAGTCTACTATATAGCCATCTAAAATCAAGGCAGGAGTTTTGAATTCTGCATGTGCTTTCTTGGCTTCTTAAGGTCATATAGAAAAATGAGAACTCACATTTGATTCTTTCGGGTGGGCAGATGAAGTAGAAAACAAACTCATGTGGTAAGGACAGGGCCCCCAAGAATGGGTGAAAGAAGATGCAAAATGAGAGAGGAAAGCCTTCGACCACGGCTGTGCTATACCCACAGCCTTCTCTTATGATCCCAGTATAGCTGCCTCACACATGTCCAAAGTCTAGGACCAAACATTTAAGACATAACAGCAACAGGAAAAAGACATTTGAAGTGTATAGTAAGATGACTTCAGGTTAATTTTGCAACTATTACTAAAACAGATTACATGGGGTCAAGGTTGATCTTAGTCAGTTTTGAAGCATATGCAGAGAGATCTTTGAGACTCGCTGCTATAGAAACTTATTCAGAAACAGACTGGACGGTAGAGAGCAAAGCAGATGTGGACCACTCAGTAGTTCTGGCTTTGCTCCTTTTAACAAAATAAAAAAGCCTGCAAATAACAGAGAGATCAACTGTCTCAATCATTTTATGATCTACATAGAAAAACCTAATTTTCAAGGTGGTGACCGAGATGGCTAAGGTCACATTCTAAATCTGCAATGTACAGTCTGGTTGAACAACATGGCAGACACCAACTGCAGTGGCTGGGAGTGTGATGAAAGGAACTGAAAAATGAATTTTAAATTTTATTTAAGTTAATTTAAATTTAAAAGTGGATATTTGATTCATTTGCTGGAAAATTGTAAGTGCTATCTAGCGCAATTTGGCTATGTTAACCTACTTTTAAAACTGAATCTAAATACAGATCAATTATTTCTGAGAAAAATTTAGCATCTGAATTTAGGTTGTTGTAAGTATAAGATGAAAGTCAGATTTCTAGGACTTGGCAACAATTTAATGTGAGTATCTCAACAATAATTTTTACAGTTGATCACTTGGTGAAATAATCTTTTGGATGTATCAAGCTAAACAAAAACAAAAAATAAGCTATTAAGATTAATGTACCCATTTCTTTGTTCTGTGCTCTAATGTGACTACTAAAAATGTGGTTACATTTGTGTCTCAAATTATAATTTCTTGGATAGCACTAGTCCATGGAATAAAATAAATTTGTAATCATTTTGGTCAGTTGATTCTAGCTGCATTGCTTCTTGAGAATAGTGTTCAGTATTTTCCATTATCTCAGGAAAAGCTCACACGGGGACATTCATCATGATGAGTTCAGTGAGGGCAGAAGCAAGGGAGCACAGCCTTCTCGTTAGGCTTAGGCCCTGCTTGGCTTCCTTGTCCGCTCTCCTTGGCCTGTCCAGAAGTCAGGTCTTTTATTTAGCTTTGCGTCCTTTTATTTATTATTTATTTTTTTTAATTTTTACTATTTAATTCATTTGTTCAGCAAATAAAAAATTAAAAAGATTCAAAAGAATAAAATGACAGAAAGCAATACAAGCCAAAATAACCAGGGTCAGTATACTTATACAAGAATTTCTATAGAGCTTTAAACAAGCAATACTTTTTGAGTTATGTTTAAAAAAATTCAGAACCACAATAAGCTCCTTCACAAAGCAAATAATAGTGAAATAGTGAAATCAAGTTAAGACCTGACTCTGAAATACACTTGATTTCACTATTTCAGAAGTCAGGTCTTAATTCTGCTTTGAGTGTGCCCTTCTGACTGTGACTCTTCATTCCATTCTCTGTGCTGTTATTTGTAACTCCTCTTTACTCAAGTGTAATAATGGCATTTGCTTGGGCCAATGAAACCTGGACAACTGTGATGTCTATGAGTGGAGAGAATAGACTGGGGTAGGCTTTGACTTAGTTTCTTTCTGTCAGGACTCGGATAGAGACTGTGAAGCTGTTGTGTCAGTCTGGGATCTGGACTGATGTTGATAAAGGCACACCGGAAGACACACGCCAGAAACCACACAAATATGAACTGTCTGACTGGCAGCCCCTGAGCTGCGGGGTCGTGTATTATTGTATCACAGCCCAGATCTCAGTGGTTATAAGCTTCGGGTAGGTCAGGAGGTAGGGAGAGGTAAGAGGAAATCAGGCTGTATGTCATTTAGGTGATTCGTATTTTTCCTTTTTTAAAGGCTTTTGAAAATATAACAAAAATCAATCCATGTAAGTGATTTACACAAGGGCCAGAGAAAGAGTAGAGTTTCCTGTGGAGAATTCCTCTCCCAGGTAAGAGTTGTGGGGCCAGGTTTTCCTCTCAGGAATAAAGACTGCATCTGTCCTCTTATACCTAGAGTGAAACTGTTACAAGTTCAATGAAAGAAAACTGACCCTAGTTGAGGGGAGAGGTGAAGCCTAGTTCTCTTGTTTGTGACATTGTAGATGGCCCTGATTCATAGTCTTCTGCAAGTTTTTAATGGCTACATTGGACCCAGATATAGCAACAGATGTTTACAGGCCAGTTATATTTGGATATTATTCCCAAAACTTCATTGGCAGTGGTGGAGAGACAGAACAGTAGGAAAGAGCACTTGTCCTTTCAAGAGGATCAGGGTTTGATTCCCAGCACCCACATGACACCCAAGAACTGTCTGCAACTCCAGTTACAGAGGATCTGACACCACCTTCTGGTGTGACTGTTCTGACTGGGAATCAGAGAACACACCAGTGGGGTGGTTATCTACTTGAGAACTTGACCTCAAAAGCTGGAGCCTAAGTTCTCTGGAGAACAAGGTCAGACTCCTAAAGGAGACATTCATCCTAACCCTTTTTCTGAATGTCCAATACTTTGCTCAGGTACAGGTGGGAATCATTCTTCCAGTGGTTGTTGAATGAATACAAACTGGTACAAAAGTGTAAGGCAAACCTGAGGAATAAATGTCATACTTTCAAAGAATTGGAAACACAATGTTATTATAGTTAAAGAATTAAAAGATAATCTTGCAAAAGTTACTGATTGGATAGCCTTAAGGGTGGTAGGGTGAAAAACGTGGGATTCCATCTTTGGAAAAGTCAGATGCTTGGTTATTATTTAAAAATTCTTAATTTTTTTCTTCTTCTTCTTCTTCTTTAAGGATCCTGTGTTTCATTTTGCAATGGACCCTGTCAGTCACTTACCAGATGCTGAGTAGGAGATGATGAGAGAAAAACCAAAGCTTCCGCACTAAGGGGAAATTAGTCCACAGTGAATTTTTCAGGAAGAAATATTGACGCCCCGCCCCCCACGCCTCTAACATTGCAGGGTAGAGGAGGAGCAAGAAGGAGTCTGATTTTATGGCTCTGAATCAGGGAGGAAAGAAGCTTCATAGGAAAGGCCTTACCTGTAGTGATCTTGGTGGGGTGTGAAGAAGAGACTACAAGTAAGCTCCCAGGATGCAGAGAGTCCTCTAGCTCCCTTGTATTAATTTTATTTACTAGGAGGAGACATCAAATTCATATAAAGTGAGAAAAAGGGATAGAACAAAATTCCAGCCCCCAAATCATTACTTAATACGGTCATCTTGAGCCCTCTTCTCTTCTCTTTTTTCCTACTTCCATTTCTTTCTTTCCTTCTTCCCCACCTGCCTGTCACCCTCCCTCTCTCCTCCCTTTCTTTCCTTCCTTCCTTCTTTCTGAGTTTCCAGTTGCCAAGCCAGTTTCTGCTACTTGGCTATTTTCTTTTTTCTTTTCTGTTTTGTTTTTCGAGACAGGGTTTCTCTGTATAGCCTTGGCTGTCCTGAAACTCACTCTGTAGACCAGACTGACCTCGAACTCAGAAATCCATCTGCCTCTGCCTCCAAGTGCTGGGATTAAAGGCATGCACCACCATTGCCCGGCTGGACAATTTCTTCTCTTGCCTGTCTGTGTTCTCAGTTTGTTCTAGGATCTCAGGGTAGATACTCCACAAACTTGTGTGGAAGCTCTGTGTAAGCCTTCTAAGCCTGTGCCCCTGCAAGCTAATGAAAACAAACTCTAAGCAAAAAGCTCATTGCTTGTGCAAGCCTCTTGCATTTGAATGAGTGAACCCTGCCTCTAAATTAGATTACTACCAACTTTTCTGGCTCACGTTATTTTCTTTCTCTGGCTGGGTCATCCTTATGGCTTTCTGGTCTTATCTGGTGTTTTATGTTACCTGCTCCCTAACCACACTGCCTTCCAGAACTTAAGCTTCCGCCAGGGTCAGCCTCTTTTCCTCTTTCTGGTGTTGGAATGGAAGAAATTCTAATACCTTCATATAGGTATTACTGAGAACTTCACACACCACACTAAAGAAAGCACAAAGCTCCACCATCTCCCACTGCCCAGACTCTTGGGAATTGAGAATAGCAGGAGAAAGATAGTCACCATCATTGTCCAAAATAAAGACAACTGTATTTACAGTAACCGCTACTTCAAGGTGACCACCAACCTCTCATATCTCCCATGGAAGTAATTCCTAGGTAAGGTCAGTGTATTTCCAATCTTTTAATCCCACAAGGCAGTAGCAGAAGAAGCAAACAGAATAAAGAAGAATTGGAGCCCTTATGAAAGGGATTCTCACAGCTGTGATTCTCTACTTTCTTTAGGGGGCAGAGATGGTATGCCTTTCCAGCAAAGAACTGTGCCCCAGTAATAGTGTGTGTGTGTGTGGGGGGGGAGGAATTCTCAGACAACTACACAGAATTCTTACAGGGAGGCCCCTCTGGTCTGTCCTATTTCCTAGTGGTATAGAGGGAGAACAGAGAAAGCAGCAAGCATCCAAAGGCTTCAGTGCTTTGGATGACCCTTTATCCACTTGTAGGAATTTGTATTAAGGACAGTACTGGACAAGAGCACAGAGAGCAACTGTGTAACTGTAAGCAAGCTTATGGAAGAACTGAAGGCATTTGAAGAGGGAGCAAAGGAGAAGCAGTGGGAAGAACGGAGGGAGAGAAATTTTAATGTCTCACAATATGGAATTGGTTAAATAAACCATGGTCCATCTGTAAATGAAATAGGATAATTCTGTGCAACTTTAAAAAATGATTTTAATGTGGTTTCTACCCTGGAAAAATATTCTTGTTATATTGTTAAGGTAGAAAAAGCAGGTTACCAAACAGTATCCATTTAAGGAAACACAGTAAATGTTAACAGTGGTTAGCCGTGGGTGGTGTGATTTCGGTTGACTTTTAAAAATTATTTTTGTTTATATGCTTTTTTTTTTTTTTTTTAAATCATCCACAAAAACATGCATTACTTTTGTAGTTACAAGTGACAGTCTGAAAACTAATAATGCAGCCGGTGAACACCTAACCACTCTCAGGCTGTTTTGTGTGAGGTGCAAAAGCGCCACAGAGACCCAACGTCCTGTCTTTGAAACACTTTGTTCCCCAGTTAGAGTGAGCAGAGATTTAGACTGAGACCTTGTACTCGCCAGACATTGCCTCATATAAATCCCTGGCGTTGGCAACCCTGGCTTTCAGCCCAATCTCCACCTGGGGCCACTGTGAGAAATGAGGTTACAACTTGGTGGTCGTGGGGGAGGGACGCCTTCTGTTGAGCTGACGCACATCTACACAGCGCCACCCAGAGGATAATCAAGGAACTCAACTCTTTAATTTTCTTTCCTGCCAGAGAGCCCCATTTCTGATAGCTGCAGGTGCACACAGTTGTCTGTTTATTCTAATGTTAGGGTTACCATCTACCTTGATCGAACCAAGCCCTGTGGAGATCATCCGTGAGCATCTTAAGGTGTGGTTTTGGGTGTTATTTCCCAGTAGACTCAGGATGTCTGAGGGCGGTATCTGGGGGCTATTTTAAAGGCTGCTCACAGCACTCCTCTACATACTAAGAGCTGTTAGGCAGCCAGGGCTCCCACTTCCACGCCTCTCACATCTATGACAGCCTCCCATTGCTCGACTCACCTTCTTCTCTCTGGAGTAAGCAGTGGGATGGGTGGAAATGTAGACAAGCTGCTGCCCATCCACAACTTTTGAGATCCTTTCTTCATTCATTCTCACTTTGAGACAGCATTAGCAAAGGATTCAGCCATAGGCACACCTCCTCAGGAATTCATTTCTAGAGGGAACACAGGCAGGTGAACACAAACGATCATACAGTGGAGGAAACGCCAGGAGAATCGCAAGTACTGAGAAGCCCTAGGAAAGTCCTCGTGTCCAGAGCAGCAACTCGGGGAAAGGAAAGCTTTACAGGGCTAGTGGGAGAGGTAGAGGGGCCCATTTCACAGCCGAGAATACAGAGGAACTGAAACCAATCATTTGCTTGTGTGGTAGCACAGAGAATTAGGCTAGAGCTAAATCTCATCAGTAGAACAATGACAATGGTTCCGCTGCCCAGTCGGGTGGCTCTGTTCGGCTCTGTAGCCACAGTGAACAGATACCTATGACTATTTCGCTGTTGTGGAGCCTCTGACGATCGGATAGGGTGTACAAGTGTGTATACACGCCCCTCTGAAAGTGCAAGTGTTATATTGAGCCCTCTAGTGCTTCCAGAGTTTGCAGAATGCAAATGCCTAGCCCACCAGAAGAAGCAGAGAGAAGCCAGGAAGGGTGTGAGTGCAGGGAGCTGAACTCGAAGAAAGATTTTCATCATTACTGCAAGAAATGGCTTCAAGAAGGGTAGGAACAAAACAGCAGAGTGAGGAGGCTGTGCGGAGTCGCTGCCAGGAGGGCGTCCAAAGTGATGGCAGCTGACGTGAGAGCTGTATTTCAGGATCTTTCACCCACTTGTACATTTGTCACTTGGAGATGCTAACAAAGGCCCACAGTGGAGATCTGCCATCTTCCCATTGAGCCTCACTATGAAGACATGGCAATTAAAAAAAATGCCAGAAGCATGAGAAACCAAACAACAGGAGGCTGACTGTATGGTGGAGGTCAGTGCACATTAGTGAACTCACTCAATGCCATTTATGTAGGATTCCAGAACGTTCTCATTTTCCTCTTGGCACAGAGCTTACTCTGCAGATCCCCATTAACTGGGACAGCAGCAACCATCAGTATCTTCCCTGCTTGGCTTCTGCTGTCAGGGACCTGTTCTGTTCAAGTAATGATGATAAACTCACTCAACAAGTTCCAGAGGCTGTAAATAATGGACCCAGTGGCCCCTCCTCAGAGGACAGTGAACCGAAGCAGCGCTCTCAGTGCCTCCTTTACAAGAAACAAGGGGTGTCACAGGATGACTGATGAAGATAATTTGGACCAATGACCAAAGGTCACAGTGCTATTATCTAGCAGTGCCAGCCTCAATGTCCATCTTCAAATGGTACATCAGACAAGACTTTGAAGGTTTTCTCAGCATGTCTTGTCCATTCAAAGCTTCTCACAGACAGTGCCTTAATCCACATTTTTTTTTTTTTTTTTGGTCTCACAAGAGCCTGGAAGAGACCATAGAAAGCAGCCCTTCAATTCTCTAGCAATCAAGGCAAAGATGATGTCTGTTTAGCCCACAAGGGTGAGCCTCTGCAGTTTGGTTTGTAACAGGAGTTTGATCTTGCAAGCTCTGAGTTTCAAATTTCTTATCTGTAAGATATAAACCTATGCCACCCAATTTATTAAGGAAATTAACTAGATATTTTATCTGAATTGCCAACATAGCATTGGGTAGACAATAGGTGCTCAATGTTTCCCCCCACTTTTCCTTTTAGGTAAACAGCCTTAAGTCACTCTCCAGGAAAATGACAGAGCAGATGTTCCTATGGCTAGTCCAGGAATCTTTCTATAGATTACTTCCTACCCATCCTGCATCTTCTCCAAGGCATGATGGGAAAGAGCTTTCCATCCTCAGATGGATATCTGGTGACTCACCTTTCATGACAAACATTCCTACAGAATTAATTTGAAGCGTTGCTGAGGTGAGGTAGTGGTGGATGTGAGTGATTTTTTTTTTATGGTGTTACAATAATTTATCATCTCCCCTCCAGCAGCTCTACTCTGGTTGGCAGCTCTAAAAACCCCACAGTCGACAAGAGAGCAGTGAACAGAAATATTTTCAAGAGCAGATGGGACATACCTTCAAAACGCAGGATTGTCCCACTGAAACTGGGACATCTGGCAACCCTAAAAAAAGCCCAAACTAGATGAAATAAAAATTATGAGATGGAGGAACAGAAAAATATGTCTTTGCATTGATTAGCAGAGAATGTAATTAATCTTCTTCAACTCCCTTCTCAGTCCTGCAGTGTAAAGCAAGGAGAACTTGCAGTCTTACTGGGTCCCCCTGTGACAATTCTTATGTGATAATTTCAAAGTAGTATGAGTTTTGAAACTTCATAGTAGTGCCTCCCTTCCTTTTGCTGGCACTGTCCAGGGAGCAGTGGAATCCACATTTCAACTTCCTCAGCATGAAAATTATTATCCTGGGCAGCAGTGATGGGGAGGGACTTCAAGTGGTTAGGATTGGGCCAAAGTTTACAGTTTTATTACAAAATTAGAAAGAGAACTCTTTCTTGCTTTGTTAGATAGGTTTTATTCCTGAGTTTTCCCTCATTCTGTTCTTCACCTCTGTCCTCTGCTAGGATTTGAACCTGGGGCCCTCACAAGCCATGTGGCAGGCCTGAGAAAAATGTCAACCAATAAGCTTGTTTTGTTAAATCTTCAAAAAGGATTTACTGAAGAAACTGGCTTTGTCATTCTCTAGCCATCGTCCTCTGCCTAGCTCCACCTGTATGTGTGTTGCATCTTGTCAGGGCTGTCTGTCCACTCCATCTACAACGCCCTCTCTACTCTCTGGGCACTCAGGCACTATCCAATGCTTGTTCCCTTGTTTCATCATAGCTCTTAGTCTTTCAGCTTTAGCCATTTCTTTACTGTCACCTCCCATGTCTTCGCCATCACTGTCCATGTTCCAGGTTGCACCATGACCCTGTGTAATGTGGTAGAGCTTCTTAATGGGGAAGAGCAAGGGGTTGGATCTGGAGATTGAGAATTAGTCTTGCCCTATATATACTAGCTTGGTGATATGTGCCCACTTGGTAAAGTGTACTCAACTTCTCCATGTGGGAAGAAGGAAAGTCACTGTTTCACAAGATCCTTGTGAAAACTATTTGAAAAATAAACACAATTGAGCAAATACTCTACTAATGTCAGAGTGAGCACCATGATAGCATACCTGATTACTCATTGTTGTTTTTATTAATATTATTGCCGTGAATAAACTTGTAGGCCATACAAAGATAGAGACCTGTCAATTTAATAGTCTTCAATGAAGGTAAATGTGGATTTGCTTACAGAACCAGACTCTGACTAGCAATGGGATTCAACATGGCCACCACCACCAGGGAAACTGAACTTGGAAGAGGCCTGCGCATCAGGCTGATCAGATGTTACATTCCAGGAGGGATTTGCAGGCTTAGTCCCAAATGTGAAGTTGTTAGAAGATTGGTAAGGACATTAAGGACCAAGTCTAGGTCCTCTCCAGGCATAGAAGTAGAAGGGAGAGAGCCTGCTATGCTTGGGTGCTTAGCCTTTTTCCTACAAATTTAAGTGTATATTATAGGGAGGTAATGGTGGTGTGTGTTTGGAAGAACAGTGAGGAGTGATGGGAGTGGATTCTCTCTTTGACCCACTGGCTGTTCATTTAGTCCAAATTCTAAGCACAAATCCTGCTGGTCATGCTCACTATGATGCTCAAGCATCCTTGATATCTGATCAAAACTCTCATCCACCAACTTCAGTAGCTTTTACCTTCCCGCCCTGTTGTGCACGACTATCCCGTCAAGTCTGTTTAGCAAGTGTTCCCCTTTCCCCTGATGCTTCCACTGAGTAACTTTCCATGACTGAACCCCTACTCTGTTCCATGTCTACCATTTGCCATTGTCCTAGCTGCATCCAGACAACAAAGTTCTTCTTCATGCCACGGCGGCTCGTTCCTACATATCGTGTAACGCCCCACCCTGAAAGACAGCTTTCCTAAAGACTTCAGCATCTACATACAATCCTTTCTCTTTAATGTCAGACAGCGAATTGTGAATATGAGCTGGAAGGGCTAGGGCTGGATCTCAGGCAGAGGGGGGACAGAGAGGGAGCTATGGGGCCAGAAATGTGAGACTCAAGACTTGGCAGGACTTAGTGACAGATTGGTTGAAGGAAGAACGGGTGAGGGAAAGATTGGAAGTGATTGATTCTTGATTTTTAGCCTGTGAAGCCAGACAGATGGTGGTTATATAAGTGAAGTTTGAAATGGAGATAAGGGGAATTTTTTTGGATCCCTGGAATACATGTGGTAATACCTGAGAAGTGGCTGAGAGGAATGCATGAGTGCATTGTTCTGAGGAAAAGACCTCAGCTGGGCGTAAAGGATGGGGGGCGGGGCTTTAACCTGCATAGATAACCAAAGTGACAGCAGTTGAGAGCGCCACACAAAGAGGCCACAGGTGAAAACCTGAAGAATATGAATAATCGAATCTGCAGATCCTCTCCCCTGCGTAAACTCTTCACTCACCAGAGTTGTAGCTTTCTTGTTTTATTCTTTGCACAGAGTGGGCTTGCCATCCTGGCTCGAAGAATCTATACATGTGCTTCCCAAAGGATGTAGCTCAGCGCTAGAGTACTTCCCAGCATGCGCAAAGCCCTAGGTTTGATCCTTAGTATCACTGTGTAAATGAATAAGCAAATAAATAAAATGGTTCTTAAAAAAATATGTCATCTGTAACTCTCCCTAGGAAACCTAGCAGAGTCAATTTTGTCACAGCATCGTGAATTAAGACCTTTGGCTTAGGGTTCCCAAAGTATTTCTGACAAGATTCCAGCCCTTTGGCTCTGATATGCACAGGGACGAGATTCTTGCTTTTGTGTCCAGCATATTCTGGATGGAAATGAAAGACATCTGTCACCTGCAGAGGTTCAAGCCTGCACAATTAGGACAAAGTTGGTAGGATGGAATGACACAGTATATTGCACTTACATGCTTATTTCCCTTCCTGGCCACAGGCAAGCATATTTTGTGAGAAGAGGGTCTTTGCACTTTATACACAAGGCACAGATACACAGGTCCTGAGCACTGTGCGATTACCTATGAACTGGAGGCTACAGGAGGTGAATTGCTAATCATAAGCTTGGCTACACATTCATGGTCACCAAAAATTCAGTGTCCTATAAAGAAGAGCACCTATGTTGAGTTTACTAGACAATGGGCTCTAGAGAAGAGAAGGCATCCGGGGCTACTGTAGTTTGCATATTTCTGAGACAGACAGGAACAACTGTGTAGAATAGAAACATCCCAAGAAGGGCGGAGCATCCAGAGACCTGTGACCACTTGTTTTGGTTTCATACCAAGATTTTGCTTTGCCTGATAAACTACCAGAAGGGAAGGAGGTGAATCTTCTGACCGTTCTAGTCTGCCTCTCTTTACTTGAGCATCTTTTATATCTATAGCTGTGTTTGATGCACAGTGAAGGGTGGAAAAGTACCCGTTGATTGAATACTCCCTCTACAAGTTTGGGCATTGTCTCTGGCACTCAGGAGGGTTGGATTTGATGCTCAACTTTCCTTCTGTCTTCTAGAAAGGAACACCCTAGGGTCTGTTCTAAATGTGTACTCATTCCCTCTTTCCTCTTGTGCACACTAAGGGTCCCTATTTCTCTCAGAGGATCTCAAGAAAATGGATTTTCTGTGTTTTTTCCATTTCTAATCACATTCTCTGCCTTCTGTTCCACTCTTCAGACTGCGTGACAATAACACCTTACAATCATTTATTTTGGTAGAGCAACTGCTACTCTCTTTCAGCTAATAGATGCCCAATAATGCAGGGATGTTAGGTCAAAGTGGTTCTACAGCTGTGTCCATGGAAGGTCTTCCAGCCAGTGTTCAGGAGAAGATAATGACATGAACGCCACGTTATCATTCTAGAATTTGTGATACACCCACGAGTTGTCTACGGTACAGCATGGAAATCTGTGGAAAGAACAGCCCTGCTTAAGAGAGCTGGCTTTAGCACTGCCACTGATCACATCATAGGACTTGGGTAAATTAAAGTTCTGTAGCTCTCAGAGCCTCGAGTTCACTTCTGCAAAATGAGAATAATTAGAATGACAATCTTTTGCATATTCTGTTTTAAAGACTTATTGAGGGAATCAAATGCATAATAAGCTTAGAAATTTGCAAAGTTCCCTATGATATGAGTACACTTTCATTTTTCTACACAAGCAGTTGATAATAAATTGAGTGCCACAAAGATGCCTAAAGATGGAGTGATAGTACTCACCGACTATTCATTTAGACTCTAAGTTAATATTTTCTAAGACAAATTAGGTATACTTAAACTGTGCTCCATAAACTTTTAATCAGGCAAGCCAAATGTCTTACAGTCCACTTTGGCAGGACTAACTCATTGCCTCAGTCATTACTTCCATAAACAACACATTGAGGGCTTAAATCACCACCACGGAGAGAAAGGATATTTGCCAAGGATTCTCTGGTCCATGAGCCTCACCAATTGACAGTTATCTGAATGAGTACAAGGAGAGGCAGTTGGATCCAAGACATCTGAACTGACTCCTGCCAAGTGGCAGGAACAATTTTAGTGCTGCTGAGAACCTGACTGCAGTTGCCGCCTACTCCGCCTTCTTCCTTCCTCCTGTCCTTGAGCTCACAGATGCCGCCTGCCTTCTGCTCTCTCCTTTACCAGCTCCTTGCATTTCCATGTTTCCTTGTACCCGCTTTCCTCGCTGCAGATTCTCATTTCTAAGTGTTCCTCTGTCTCTCTCCACCCCCATACGCACGGTCGTAGACTGGCTTCCCAGTGGGCTTGTGGTTTCCTTCCCTCACCCCAGTGAATGTGGTCAGACAAGCTTTTGCTGCAGCAGGGACAACTCGTCCTCCTGCCAAATCTTGTGCCAGCATCTTGACTTTCCTTTTCCTGCTTCGCCTGGATCATCCATCCTGCAATAGTTGTTCTGCCCAGTAAAGTCGACCCCCAGCCCAAGAGTGACCAAAGTGCCCTTGATCTTCTCACTTCTCATTTAACATTGTTAAATGTCTTAACAATTTCAGAAAGAATCCAAAATCCTCAGTCCTAGTTTAAAGGTAGCTTGTCATTCAGCTTTCGAGTGTTTCTAACTGATTCATCACCAGTGCCACTTTGATATCATGTTTAGTGAGTGAATGAAGGAATCAGGAATAAAGGGATGGTTGCTCCTCACATGATACAATGTGCTGCAGTAGACATGGATAGATATGAACTTATGGCTGTGTTGAGGCTTCAGCTGTTTTTTCACTGGATTTGAGAAATGCATCATTCAGTCTACTCTTCTCACTATGTAAAAGTAAGTCTTACACACCCAGGCCTGTGATTGTGTCTGGTGCTCTTAAGTAAATGGTTTACCATGGACCATCCCAACCCCACACCCTTAGGAATCAAGAAGATAATACCTTAAAACTCATGCTGAACAAACTGCAAAATTATAAGGCAAGACACTACCTGTCTTGTTTTTACCAGCTCACCATTCTGGCTCCCCACCCCCCCCCCATTTTCTTTTTCATTTTTTTCCTCCTAGCAATACATTTAAAGATTATAGGCTATTCAAATATTGGTGAGTAATGGATCATAAATAATTTTATGAACATTTTCCTTTATCACAGACTGCCTGAGATGCACTGCTCTCAAGTTCAAGGCAGCCCAGAGCTCTGTGGTTTTCTAGGATTGATCATTTGCTCCTAAGTTGCCATGTACTGTCAGAGACTGGGGCTAGATAGTACTAATAAGCCTGGAGCCATTGTATATTATGAACACAGTGCCCTCTGGTGTTGGGATTGTAGTAGCCCTATTTGGGTCCTTATAGCAGGTGCTTTTGTATATCCTTCATAACTCACCTCCTACCTTTTAAGGTTTTTATTTTTTCTTTATGTTCCTTGCTTGCTGCTGTACCCATACGGACAGTGTATCCTATCCATCTATGTAGCCATTCCTTTCCTTAATACCCTCTGAGTCCCTTCTGTGAGTAGGGCACATTCACAGTCATAAATAAAAATGAATGAGTCGACATGGTACCTGAGATCAGAAAGACCAGAATAAACAATTAAGTAAGTAGACAAATATATCAATCATGACTTGGCAAGGTAGCATTAAAAACTAAAGTACTCTGATGAAGACTCATAGAAAAAGGCTTGCAAACACAGGATGTTCAGAGAAGGCTCTCTAGGGACAGAGCCTGAAGGATGCCAGCATATTAGCCATGCAGAGAGCAAGGGAGAAATGTCAGTTGACAGAATGAATGAGAGGCATTAAACTCTGAGGAGAGAATCAGCCTGCTATGCTCCACTAACTGAAGGGAGATCCATGTCCTACACATAGGAGGACCCACAGGGCAAAGCTGTTGGGTAGAAACACCATTCATGCCCTACTTTATGTGCAACAAGAAATCTTTATCTAGCTTGAAAACACACAGCCTGTCTGGACTGCTATGTTGTTGAAGATGTGGTTGTGAGCACACAGGCCAACTCTACCAGACATGCTTCCAGCATGAGACATGCTTCCAGCTGCCCCAGTGTTACATGTGTGCTCTGTTGTCCTTCCCCACAGATTCTCTTCATAGTGGTTCTTATTTCAGTATACCTCACCTCTTCTCCCTGAGGAATCCAGGCTGAGCAGTCATCATAGTCAGATACATTAAGTCATCAGTCAAGGAAAAATCTGGACCCCAGGTTGAACTCATGAGATCACATCCCTGAAGTATATTCTAACTCTAACCAACAGGAGAGGTTATGTTCTTTCTTTTCATGATGGGCCTCTTGTTGGATGCCCTTGGCCACATTCTCTACCTGGAGGAGAAAAATGTGTGCTCTTAGAGAGAATCAAGTAAAGAAGACATGTTGATAGGAGATGGTGGCAGGATGTGAACCACAGCCCCTATGCTTTTCATGGTATTCATTTCCTCATTCTGTGTATGCCTCAAAGTGTTCTAATAAATACCTTCACTCCTTATTTTGGTTAAATACACTACAAATATAGCTTTCTGGACTCTTCACTCTCTTCAGGGCTACCCTGGGCTAATTCTCCCAGAGTCCAAGACTTCACCTGAGTTCCAGTTTGCTTCTATGTTGCTATGCTAAAACACTGGCCACAAGTAACTTAAAGGAAAAGAGATTTTTTTTTTTTTTTTAATTTACAGGTTACAGTTCATCATCAAGAAAAGCCAAGGCAGGAGCTTGAACAGAAACCATGGAGGAATGGAGGAGCACTTTCTCGCTTCCATGATCACATTGAACTAACTAGTTTACAAAGCCCGAGCCCACCTGCCTAGGAATGGTGCTACCTATAGTGGGCTAGACATTCCTCTATCAGTTACCAATCCAAAAATGCCCCACAAGCCTGCCAACAGGTCAGTCTGATGGATGCAATTCTTCAGCTGTGTTTCCTATCTCCCAGCTGTGTGAAGCTGACAACCAAGCACTAAGTCCTTCCAGAAACCATCTATTAAGTACAGGGAGGGAAATCCCACTTTCTCCAAGCACATTTGTCAAGAGCTTCCTACCTCTAGGCACCCGAACGTGAGCGTGTCTCACTTCTTTGAGCAGTATCAGAACTGGGAGATCATAGGTCAGAGTCCACGTGCCTCTAAGCTTGGACAGATGTAACATGGCTTCACGCAAGCCTGCAGATACTCTCAGTTACACGTTCGGGTGTATATTTATGATTACGGGGGCAATTGCCAGTCAAGGTTTTCAAGATGATCCACATTATATAAATGGAAGGTCTTTCCCTGGGCTTTGGTCAGTTTGGAGTTCTTAAGACCATCTGGAGTATGTTTCCTTTCTTCTTAGGGTTTCTCTGTGCTATTTTTCTTTAAGCTCAACAGTAAAAGAGGAGGGAGAAAAGTCCCTAGAAACCAAGCCAAAACTCAGTGTGAATCCTAACAGCAGGCTCCAAAATGCCAAATGGGAGAGAAAGAAATGGAAACATTGACTTTTTCCAGAGTAGTGTAACAATTCATCTTTGAGCAGATTTCCATGTGGTCTGATGCGTTCGAGCTCTCTGAGGCAGCCGGACCAGCAGGAGCAGTTTGTCTTGCTGGCTTCGTGATATCGTGTCCCCATCTATCCATCCATTTCCATCTCTCGAATCTGGTGACCTTTAGGATTTGCTGTAAAATCCAGATGTTCAATCTGGCTTGTAACCCCCCTGAGGACTGGCTATTGGAGCATCGCAGAGGTGCATGCAGGTATTTTAAACTGAAAATGATTAGTTAATGAGGACATGGCTTGGGGGAGCACCAGAAGGAATGAGCTACTGCTGGAGAGTGGGTTTTCCTGCCGCTCACTCCGCTTCTAGGAATAAGTTCTCTTGATAACCCTCCATCCACTCAAAAGACACTGCTCATAAAAACAGTTCTGTAACTTCCAGGGTGTCCACCAGCCTAAGGAAACCTTTTAAATAAAAACCTGAACTTCAAAATGCAGTTCATGTATAATGAATATTCAAATGTCAAAACCTCTGCTATGTTTATTGAGTGATATAAATCTTATACATATCTTGTTCCTCTGTTTCCTTTAAAATAGAAACTACCAAGTGTGATGGTTTACATGAGTAATTGCAGCAAATAGGAAGTCAGTAATTTTGCCACAAATCTAAGGCTAGTCCTAAATAAATAGTGAGTCCTGGGCAAGACTTGGCTACACAATGAAGTCCCATGTCAAAAAATAAGAGTAAATAAATGAAAAGAATGTTGATAACATACACATATCAAGAAAAATGTTTTGAGTAAAACACAAACATATGCATGAATCAGCTTATATTTTCTTCCTAATTTTATTGTCATTTGAAATCTATTATGGATCTGTATTTCAACAACACTTACCTTACTTTACTTTCCCAAGTGCTGAGATTACAAGTGGATAACCACTTTGTCTAGCCAAAATAACTTTACCATTTATTTTATTGGTTACTTGTTTGCTTCCCCTATTAGAAGGTATATCATGTGAGGACAGACAGCTCACTGGTCACTTCTCTAATCCAGAGCCTGGAACAAAAGGTTCTTTGACTATTTGCTGAATATTGGATGATTACAGAGTAACTGAGTAAGAAATAAGAAGACTAAGCATTTTTGTCAAACAAATACTTGAGCTGTAACTATTTAGCAGGAAAAGCCTTCACTCCTGACCCTGGCTATATCATCAGTAACATTTTCTCCTTTGAGAACTCTGACAGCCCACTTCGGATGTGTCCTCTAGCCTCTGAGTCACCTTCATGGATGATAGCTCCACAGGGATTATTCCTACCCTGTTCTTTATGTTCTGCATCTTGGTAGGTCCTTCACTATAAATCAAGGAAAGGAACCAGGTCCGATCCTTTCTATTTGCATCTGGGTATGCAAATATATGGCTCTTTTTATATATTTATAGGTATGTGTGGGTCTCTCTTCTGTTCTCCCTTTTTCCCACCCCCACTTCGTGTGTGTGTGTGTGTGTGTGTGTGTGTGTGTGTGTGTGGAGAGAGGTCAGAAGAGGGCATCCTAGAGCTGGAGTTTCAAGTGTTTATGTGCTACTTGCTGGTGTGGATGCTTAGAACAGAAACATAGACCTCCGCAAGAGCAGTAAATGCTAACTACCACTGAGCCGTCTCTCCAGCCCCTCTACCATGTGTAGCATTCCTTCTTCTATTGGCATAATGGGAGCCCTTATTGTTGCATTACGTTATTGCCCTCTACTCCTGGAGTCATGGGGCAGAAAAAATCCTGGCTTATACTGAATGCAGAATGCCTGTGTCAAAAGTACCTGTCCACTGGTCTGTGCTGGCACATACCAGAAGAACAGTTTCGTTTTCTAGTGTCTTAAGGAAAAGTAAGTGTGGCCAGTGAGATTAGCTGAGTGCCTGGTATGCAAAATCAAGCTTGGTATAACAGCCAGTTCCCCCAGATCTGTCTCCTGTGTCAATGTCACTGAAAAGAGTGTGAAACATTCGACAAGACTTTCTGATGAGGACTATCTGCGATTGCGGGCCTGGAGAGTCTTGCCTGACAATTGGCATTGACTCTGTAGCATCTGTTGGTAGATGTGTTTGTCAAGTCCCAGAGACTTGGATTTTAGACTTCAATGTAAAGCTTAACCCCCAAAGACACACACTTTCATCTATAGACAAGTCATTCTCTCCAGAAATAATTTCCTCTTCTTTGAAATGGGATTAACATACAGCTTCCTGAGCCATTCTGTGAGTTAAATGCCACAGTGCCCATCAATATTTGCCACATACTAGGCACTCAACAAATGCTAGTTCTGTTCTCCATTTCCCACCTACATACCTTGATTTAGCCAATCATTTTCCACCCTCTTTAAAAAGGTACAGAGAATACAACTCCGAACCAAACAGGATGTTTAGTTCACATCATTGTGAGTGCCCTGCCTTGATCTCAGGCAGCCATGGAAGGACCTGTGCTATTGCTTACACCCTATGTTGTCCTTCACACCAACCTTGAGTTTACCCTGTCTTGTTGGGGTCTATCAGGCCTATAGCCTTTCACAAGTATTACCGAGGTTTCACAGGAGAAAGAAATAGTATCTATAGGTAACAGGACAAGAGATTCCAATCTCAGCTTTAACTTCCTGGAGCTGTTATGGATGAGCCACTCCTAGCCTTTTAGTGTGTTCTGTGACACACTATACACAGCTCTCCATTCAGTGAAGGAAAACTGATTTTACTCCTCAAGGAGGATAGCTAACTTGACACAAGTTACAACATTACAAGGAGTAAAGCTAGAATATGAGCCGTCGAGTTTGACTTAAGATGATGGCAGTAAAACTGCTATATGCCCCTGAGTCCCACTCAGCCAACCCAAGTAGCTGCCTCCATCATTAACAAAATGAGAATGGGGTGCGGGGACCTGATACAGTAAATTCTTGACCTTGGGAACAGTTGAGCCAGCCTTTAGAGAAAGTAGGCTAGAAATGAAACATCTACATTTGTCATCAGGAAACGGTATCTTGAACAGTCCACCTTGTCTGCCTCTTCTAACAGAATAGGAAGATTGTCTCAGAGGTTTAGCAAGTCCATCAATTTCTCTTGTGATGTCTCAGTTCTCTCTCTAAGGTGGGAATGGAGAACCTGTAGTTTATTTCCGTGTGAGCCATGGGGTCTGGAATGAAACAAAGGATTCCTCTCCTTTTGCTGTTCCTGCTCTGCTGCAATAACAGCTCCCTCATCCCCAAGGGAAGCAGGACTCACCGCTGATGTGAGCATAAACAGCCTCGCTGCATCCTGTAGCTAACGGGAAGTCCTTGCTACTCAGGAGGGCAAGTGGACTCTGCAGTTAATCAAGCAGCTGAGTGGACATTGTAGTTAATCAAATCAGATATTGTGGCATCAGCTCTATTTGAAACAAAAGAAGGGCAGAGGGCTCTAGCAAGATTATGCTGGCAGAGTGGTAGATAATTTGTTTCAATGATGAAGTATTGTTTAGAAAAAAGGAGGGGGAAGATGCTGGGTTTGATTTTAATCCAGATCAAAGCTATTTGGGATTTACATAGAAGTTACTGTCATGAGGCAAAAATAACGATGCTAGAGACCTGGATTCAGTACTACTGTCAGAATTTCCTGAATTGGAATCTGTTATCATGAAAAATGAGATAGCCATGCTATCTCATGCAGTATGGGTTTAATTATTGATGATAAAGACTGACAGTCACAGGATTTCAATATTCTCAAACTTCAAATTACTTAAACTTCTCAGTGAGAAGTTCAGCAAATATGTTCATGGTTGCTTGAGTGTATAACAATATACACAAATACACCTTTAAAATCAGAATTTCCAAAGCCCAGGAAATTGTTTCAGATGATGTCATTATTCATTCTTCATAAATGAGTATAACATTGTTAACTTACTTTCCAGACAAGATCTTTGAGATTCTGGGATGTTGCATGAGCTGTCAGTGTCACATGTAGTTTTCAATGGACCTGTAATATTTCTGAATCCATGTACAGATAAACACAGGACAGTGAGGTTCCCCAAATAGAAAATTCTCCTGTATTTTGTCTGTATTTGTAATTGTAATTTGTATTTGTAATTGTATTTGTAATTAATCTTGTAGGAGAGTAGAGTAAAAGTGACATTGTCTCTGTGGCTGGCACTTAAGTAGCAAAAGACAGATTAGCCTCAGAAAAGCAAAATAGATTTTATTTAATGACAGTTCTATGAGACATATAAGCCTTCAAAAATAAAGACCTGAAGACCAGAGCAGAATATTTTTATGCTGTCTGGTGAAAGAAGTAGATCGCTATGAAGAACTGTGACTGGACACAAAAGATCCAGCCTAACACTGTGTTGTATATGTAATGACAATGACAAGTGGAACTTTGAAAGGCTCCTTTGTTCAGACTCATTCCTGATGCTCTGTGTGAAATTTTTTCCAATGGCTATGGGCAGAAAACCTACCATATAAGGACATTCAAAGACAAAGTCAAGAGTATCCTACTAAGGTGGAAAGAGGCACTATGGTTTCTGTGACTTTTGGTATGGGCTAAAATCCCCACTTAGGATGTTCATGAGTATTTATTACTTGGATGGAGGGCATTCTAAGATATTAGTCTTTCAATGCAGTAGTTCAGAATAATGAGCATGACAGAAGTGTGGTCAGCCCATCCCTAACCAAGTAGGCCCCAGTAGAAGCATCCAAGTTGATCCTCTAATGTTGCCCTTGCTCATAGTATCTTTAAGTTAGTACTGTTCTTGGGGCCTTGTTGGACTTGTATTGTTAACATGAGTAGCTGACTCTCCAGTGACACAAAGTTGGTTACTGTTCTATAGACCATCTATATTATATCAGTGGTTTTGATACTTAACACAAATACTGTACAAAGGAAGTGGTCAGCCATCTTGAAAGCCTGCCAGAAATTTGAAGGAGTATGGAAGCCTATTTTCAAATATTAGCCTTTTGTGGTGTATCTGTGAATTAGATAGGGTCAACCAAGCTTATTATCATACATAAAAATATTTGACCAGAAATAAGGCTCAGCTTAGAATTTGGACCCAAAGAGGTAGAGAGCAAAATTAGGTTATTGAACAAGGGCTAGGGAGGAAAGGATAAAGAAATTTCATAGACACTGGGGTGCACTTGGCTAGAAGGAGTAATTTCTAATAATCTATATCACAGGATGATAACCACAATTAGCAACAATTAATAGAATATTTCAATATAGCTATTAGAGAAAAGTTTGAATGTTCTCAACACAAGGAAATGGCAAGCAATTGAAGATAGATTTGCCTATTATCCTGGTAGAATTATCACACAACTTATACATATGTTGAATGTCACACTGTACTCCATAAACACATATAATTATCAAGCCAATTAAAAATAAAAACAAATCTGAAAAACATAATGAGGCTTGAGGAGAGAGGAGGACAACATTCTGCTAGATACTTGAGTGGAATTTTTCTCACTCAATTCTCACAAGAACACTACAAAGCATGCATTACTATTCACAAGCTCACAGAAAATGAACTTGAAGCTAGCTATTGTTTAATGCCTGCTCACACACGTTGTCTGCTCTATTCACAGTAGCCAGGAGATGGAAGCAACCTAAATGTCCTTCAAATGATCAGTGGGTAATGAATATGTGGTCCACATACACGATGGAATACTATATAGCTGTAAAGAAAAGTAAAAACATGAAATTTCAGGTAAATTGATGGAACTAGAAAATATATTGAGGGAAGTAACCCAAAACCAGAAAGACCATGCAGATATGCTTCATGTTCTGTCCTATCTGTGGATGCTAACTTGGAATCCTGAGATTCGAGTACATAACTTGAAGTGATTGCAGAAACCAGGAAAGTAAGCTAGGACCATGGTAGGGGGCGGGCTTATTGGAGACTAATAGGACACATTGCTGCAAAGGGGAAAATGGGAAAAATCAGCAGGGGAGACTTACTTGGGGAAATGAGCAGGAAAGGCAACCTAGAGGAAGAAGAAAGGGTGAGGGATAAATAACAATAGGATGTTTGAAAAAGCCATAGGGAATTATTTACGTTAAAATTACATTATAGCTATTAAAGTTTGTGCTCTTAGGTGATGGTGATTCCTCCAAATCATAGGCTATATAACATGACTAGTGTCAGGTATGGGAATCTTCCTTCCAAGTTATTAGTTGGGGAAGTTCATCAGACCACTCAAACAATATAGGCTATGGTTGTCCTTGCCCTTGCCCTTGGTGCCTTCCAGTAAAAGAAAGTAAGATCCTATTACCAAAGATGCCACACATTCTCGACTCAGGTCTTGAAGATCCAGATCAATCTAGATCTGATTTGGAAGCCTCCTTTCTGAGGATTAGCTTTCTTGATCAGAAAGGTATAAAGTAAGCAACTGATAATCCTATTCAGCTGTGATGTCTACGAACCATTACAATGACTTGTTTCACAAGATATCTCTCAAGATTCAATAGCTGCACTTACATTCTGGGCATAACCCCACAGTCACTTAGTTGGACTTCAAATCTGCTCAATAGGATGGAATTCAGGCTTTCCACTGTAAATCTAGCCAACTCCCCATGGCTGGTGAGGCCATGAGCCCTAGAGAATAATCTGCTGCTGTTGTTTTCCTAAAGCTATGCAATCTCTAACTGCATTCTGAGCACTTACCCTCATCCACACAGGTGAGTGGACTTCCCACTGCTCACTGAAGCTTCACTTTCCACTGTGGAGATGAATACGGGAGCCGCAACTGGTCACATGTCAGAGATAATTGACCATGGGGTGCGCACCCTCAATGAATACATTTATATCACAATACCTACACTGAAGGCTCAGGGAAGAGTGTGGGAGAATGGACAGAAAGATTATAAGAGCTAGAGAACCAGAACTTCTGCTGCATGATGGTCTCATCCCTAAGATAGATAGATAGATAGATGGATGGATAGATAGATAGATAGATAGATAGATAGATAGATAGATAGATAGATAAGATAGATGATAGATAGATGGATAGATAGGTAAGTAAATAAATAAGTAAATTAATAAATCGATTAGTTGATTGTATGTAAAATAAGGGAGGGTAAATTTTTTCAAGAAAACATAAAAAGTGTAAAATAAGAGAAAAGCAAGGAAAATAAAGATAATAAAACTAAGGACAAATGGCACCACTCTTGTTATACTTTTTGCTTCTACGTGCAGGCCTGGGGAAGATGGAAAGGCTTCTAAAATCAGAACTCTTTTGAAAGAACACACTCTGAATATTCCATGCAAACTCAAAGAAGACATTTGGATTAAAACAAGCAAGTTCTATAAAGACAAAATAATCAGTTATACATCAAATAAGAAAAATAGGTTTTTTACAAAGAAACAACCAGCAATTTAACTCTGTGTCTTCTTTATTACTCTAAATTCCAGCAGACAAAAAAACTACTTTAATGTTCTTCCTCTCTCAATGAAGTTTCAGAGCTTAAACTCAGTTAATTGTAAGAAAGCAATAGAAATATACAGCATACAACAAAGTACGTACCACGTTTGGTAATTGCTTGAATGCTCATTCCAGTTTGACAAAAGAAAAAAACAAAGTTAGATTAAGAAGGAAGAAACTGTAATATTTAAAAGATTTGTTTGATTACTTCAACAATCTTTTGAACATGTGCACAGACCACACACATGCACACATACATACACAGGCACAAACATAAACATACACACATGCACACACACGTGAACATACACATAGATACACACACACACACACACACATTTGTTTCATGTACATTTGTTATATAGGACCTGGAGGCCTAAACTGAAAATGTAATTTCTTATTTATCCAGTTACAATAGTTGTAATTATTGTAATGTCATAAGGAATCTATGTTGGTCTTAATCTACATTCTCTAACAGAGCTTCTAAGGTCCTTGGGTTTTGCAAGGGCTGCATTGAGAGGACATTCTGTTGTTTCTGGTAATCCTGTTTCCACTCACACCTGAATTTCTGCTGATGCCCTAACTCTGAAGAATGTGCTGCCTGCCTCTCTATGGGAATCAACTTCATGATGCGAGATGGTCAGAGCTAGCACCAGTCTGTCCCTGATCAGCCCTTCAGAGGGGAGCAGATGGAGATTGAGTCAATGGGTATCATTGAGTCAGTGGGTATTATTGTTGCAGTCTCTCATATAAAAGTAACAAGGCCTCCATAAAGTCCCTAAATGACTGAGTTTAGAGTTTCTGGATGGGTGAGGAGGTGCTGGAGTGGGGATGAAAGTGCTGTCTTCCCCTGATACAACTTGTGTTAGACATATCCTCCATGTGTCTGATTTTTTACTTGGATCCTCTATAATAAAATACATATAGCAAGTACACTTATGCCTGAGCCTGTGCTGAGAGAGAAACTCAGAAAGTTTGATAAAGGGTCAGGGAACTGTTCATTTTATAGCCCATAGGCCAACAGTTCATGGGGCCTAGTTTATATATTTTTCTTTTCTTTTTTAAAAAAGATTTATTTATTCTATATGTGCAAGTACACTGTAGCTGTCTTCAGACACACCAGAAGAGGGCATCGGATCCCATTACAAATGGTTGTGAGTCACCATGTAGTGGCTGGGAATTGAACTCAGGACCTCTGAAAGAGCAGTCAGTGCTCTTAACCTCTGAGCCATCTCTCCAGCCCTGGGGCCTAGTTTTCAAGTGCATCAGCAGCTTTAATCTCAGAAGCTGGTAGATGTTGATGATAATTTTACATCAGTAATGTAAGGGAGGTGTCATCTGTAAAATTTAAGGCTAGATTTTTTTATTAATGCCTTTTGTTACCAAGTGGTGCCTCACCCCCCAGATCTAATGACTTTTGTAAGCAAGGTTAAATAGTTTGTAAGCTGGAGAGAAATCTGACTTCCAACATTCAGAAAATTTCCTGTAGAGAACTGAGTGGACCAGAAACACCAGAGGTATGCTTGCATTTATTCACTCATCAGCTGTCCCATAAACACCCCACTATTCCCAACAGACACAGGAAACTCTCCAGACATGCCACTAGGTCCCCATGGCACTCTTGCTTGGCCTGTTCTTACCAAAGACATATCATGTACCAAATCAGTCTTTGTTTACGTTGAGAAACCATTATCTTAAATATTGTAGAACAGTGGCTCTCAATCTGCCTAAGGCTGCAACTCTTTAATACAGTTCCTCATGCTGTGGTGGTCTTCTAACCATAACCTTATTTCATTGCTACTTTATAGCTGTGATTCTGCTACAGTTATGAATTGTAATGTAAACATCCAATGTGCAACCCCCTGTGGGAGTCATTACTCACACGTTGAGAACTGGTATTGTATAGACTCTCTAAAAGTTACAGCTCTAACTTCTGGTTTATTTCTAGGTCCTACATGGCAGAATTGCCTGTAGTGTGAGCCATAGACCCGTGTGACATCTCCTTTGCTATGCCCAAGCTCAGAAGCTCAATGGCTTTGAGATAACGGGCATTTGCTGCCATGTTCAGCCAACAGGGATTATTTTTCTTTGGATTTTTTTTTGATAGAAGAGTCTGTTCATTTTGGTCTGGTTTGTAGGGAGTGAGAGGAAAGTGAGCTTTGGATGTGAACATGTGTGAGGCGACACTTGTGGACCTATTACAATGACACCATAGAAATCTGTGAGCATTAAAACCAAAAATATCTTGGTTTACTTCCTGCCTTCCCGTGGAGCACGAGCCTTAAACGAGTGTTACAAAAGCTGGGAGAAGCGATGTGCTTGTGGCTGTCATTATGGAAAGAATCTGAGGGGTTAAGTGGGAGAAATATTAAAGATTGTGCTTCTTAGACTAGAGAGTCAGAAAGCCTTTGTTCTGTCAATATACATCTGTTACTTTCAGCTGTACTTACCAAGGCAAGCGAGGGTGACGGGCCCGAAGACAGAGAAAGGAAATCTCTAATGCCCCCAAATCTGTTGTTGGAAAAGGAAGTGTTTACTGTCACTTCCTCTCTTTCAACAGCATCAGGAGGGTGTTTTCAGACTGTTCTGTGATTCTTGAGTTGTAAATACAGTTATGCAGCATCATTAACCTGCTACTAAAGTGGAAGATTCATCTAGCTTGATGGGAATGAAGAAAGGAGATAGGAAGGGTGGTCACTATCTTGCAGCCTTATCTGCACTCTCCCAGTGAGATCCAGATGAGAGACCTGGGTAGATGTCATATTCAATCTGGCAATGTTTAGGCTTCTCTTGTTGTCTTTCTCAAGTGAAAACAGTACATGATATCACTGGATCAAGCTGGTCACTAGCTACCTGTAATGTTGCATGACAATCAAGTTCCACCTGTGCCTTTTTTCACCATGATGTTTGGCCAAAGCTGCTTGGCTGCTTGGCTCCTTGGCTGTGTAAGAAGGAAATTAAACTGTAACTGAGATGATTAATCCGATTCAATACAAACAAACAGAACTACCTTTGCTGGGCTTTGGGGCACAAAGAGTACAGTCTGTAATGGTTGCAGCACATTTTTAGGCTCTGAAGAAAAAAATTAATCAATGAACTTGGGTCCATTGATCTGATATTATTAGTATTTGGAAAATAAAATTGAGGCCTATTCATATTGGATATCAAGTAGCATGGCCACAGTTAGGATTAGAAGTGTCCTGGATTTCCTGGGATATTTATTATTCACGGTACTCTCCTTCTAGAGGAAGATTCCTCTTAACACAGATGCTCAGCTATCCATACAATACATTCACACTGATTCACAAAAAGTGAACAGCCATTCACTTTTGCACGTGAAACCATTTCAGGGCACGAGCATCCCCAGTGGCTGATAAGGAAACTGAGTATGAAAACATGAGGCAGTTGACCGAATCCACACAACAACCTGAATGGCTGCCCCAGTCCTCGAATCTACATCAGCTAACACAGTACACGCTTACTGGTGTCCCACTAGCTGCCAACTCCTGGCCTCCAGCCCAGTGCTCTTACTTCATGACACAGGGTGTTCTCTGGCCTCGACATCAGTGTCACCTTGAGTAACCATGGTCTGCCTTGTAACTCTATGAGCTTGATACACTCATCAATTCTGTCCATAAAACCATGCAAGAGCTGTTGGCAAACTTATAAAAATCTTAAAATGCATTTTTCTGAGACTTCACCATTACCATCTCTATCCCAGGTTGTAAAGAACAAAACAAAACAAACAAAAAATCTCTACAACATCAACCACAAAACCCCTCATCAGGGCACACAGAAACACAACTGTGTGACATCTAGAAAGCAAAAGTATGCATGTAATGTGCTTTCTGATTCTTCTCTCAGCATGGGGATGCAAGTGTAAAAGAGAATTAATTTGCATCAGATATAAACTCTGTCATAAAACTAAAGGTTATCAGCAAATATAATGGCCACATATTATTATGTCTACTTACTGTTGATATATTAGTCTCCAAGTGCTTTTATGTAGTAATTAATTTTTATTTCATTTTATCCGGTTTTTTCTTTTTTTACTTTTTTGTTTTGTGGCCTAGGTGGCTTTATAGTCATAGCGACCCTACCTCAGCCTCCCATGTGCTGGAGTTACAAATGTGAGCTATTATGCCTCATCCATAGTTATAGTCAACACTTTTAAAGACAATGTACAAGATAGAAAACCAACATGGCCTTTGGTTCTTACTATAGTGAGATCTGAAGTGTCTCCCCAAGGCCAGTGGATGTGCAGCTCAGACTTTATGGAGATGTACTGAGGAGATACTGAAATCCCAGACGTATGACCAGGGAGTGGTTGGTCTTCAGGCCACTTCAGTCATGCACTTACAGGAAGCCACGGAACCATAGCCTTTACTCTATCTTTTCAGTTCTTTTCCATGAGTGGGGAGGTTCTGTTCTGCCACGTGTGTGTTTTCCTCCAATTAACACTTGGCAGCCACCCTGAGGCTTCAAGGTGCTGACGCAGTTGATCATGGACAGAGCCCTGAAAGCTATGAGCCAAAACAGGAAAATCTGACTGACACGCCCTCTTCTGCATCCTAGAAATGCTCCTGAGGCAAAGAAAGACAAAGGCAGGCCTTACCAACTTATATAAAACACAGGGCTACCCTGGATAATCAAAAGACCACAAGCAAAAATGAGGGGCTTCTTATGGAAGGGACTTGCCACATACATCTTTGTTCCCCACATACTCCTCTGGGAAGACTCTCACCTACCCTCTTCCCTCTGACAGTGAAGATTTAGCAGCGCACGATATTTACCAAGGGAAATATTAACTGTACTAGAGCACATCATGAATTAGAGAAAATGAGGGTATGTACTGCAATTATTGATGAGAAAAACGGAAGAATTAAATATTTATTAAAATTATTGTATAAGTTCAATGCAACATTAATTAAAAGCCAGCGTGGGTGGTAAATTTCAGTTAGAACTTTCAGCAAAGTCACCCTAAACATTGAACCCACAATAACATTTAAGGCCAGTGTAGTGGTTTGAATGAGAATGTTCCCCATAGGCCGTGGTATTTGAATAATTGATCCCCGGATGGTGATGCTATTTGGGTGGTTCAAGAGGTATGGTCTCGCTGGAAGAAATACATCAGTAGGGTGGACTTTGAGGTTTCAAAGCCTCCACCATTCCAAATTCAACCAGTCTCTGACTCTTGCTCGCTTGCACTTCACACTCGCTGTGAGATCTTAACTGTTTCTCCTGCTATGCTTGCTTTCTGCCGCCATGATGCTGATTCACGACGAACTCTCACTTCTCTGCCACTGTAACCCAAATAGGCTCTTCCTTCTACAAGTTGCCATGGCTGTGGGATTTTATCACAGCAACAGAAAAGTAATTAACACTGCAAATTTGAGGACAAAGGAAAGAATTTGCCATCCTGGTTAAGAAGATTTACCTTCAGACTTCAATAATCAAAACTATGAGGTGGTGGCTCAGACCCACGAACAAACAAAACACACCCAACAGCAGCAAAGTTTGGCATTTTAGAGAAACGGCATCGTACACAAGAATGAAGGGAGTACATTTAGTGCCAGATCATGTGGTGGATAGTATTCGGAAAGCTGGCTTTCAGTATACACAAAAGACAAGCATGGGTCTGGATTTCACGCCATATATAAGAGCAACCCCAGAGGTGTGCAAGAACTAAGTATAAAGGTAAGGCCACAAAACACAAGATAGAATAGAAAGTTTTTTTTTTTTTTTAAATCACTGGGGTGAGGAAGTATTTTTTAATATAAAACCCCAAAGCACAAGCCAGACAGTAAAAACTGATTTTGACAAAATCAGAATTAAAGACCTCTGTTCAATGAAGACTCCTGTAAAACAGAGTAGCATATGGTTGGCAGATTAGAATGTATTTGCATCTGCAAAGTCCAACAAAAGATTGATTTAGAAACTACAAGAGACTCTAAGAATCAACCAGAAACACAGAAATGGTGGAAGTCACTGCGTCTGCCCTCTAGTCCACCACCAAAGAAAAAGTAAATGGGTCTATGGCAGTAGGCCTGTTGCAGGAATGTGACTTTCAGTCTTTGAGACTTGCTGAGTCTTTGAAACACAGTGTTTCCTTTGAGTTAAAAAAAAGGGAGGGAGGCGTGTTCCAGGGTTCTATGAACATTCACAGTACCAAGGATCCTCTGTCATAAGTATAATTTTGAACAAAGTAAGGTATTACCACCAATTCTTGATTTTTTCTGGCTTGTAAAATTCTCAGTTGACCATGATTCTGAAATCTGGCTATAGGTATATTTCTAGCCTCTTTTATATAAATTCCTAAAGGATCAGTTGTGAAAAAAATAGTGCTTATAATCAAATTATGGGTGGATGTGTAGCACTGGAGTTCAGCTAAACATCTTTTGTTTTGTAAAACACAGTCAGATGAATGGTTTGGTTCTTAAATGATGTGCAGGGACCACACAAGCAAAGAAGTGAGAGCAAGTTCTCTCCTAACGAGGAATCAGGATCCTCGTCGTTGTGATGTTGGGAGAAATAGCCTTCAGGGTACTTGAAAATGTCATGTGACGGGTCAGATCACTGTTAGCTATTGGAATTCATTAGAGTAGGAGGAGCCCAGAAAGAACAAAGACCAGCTAAAGGTATAACTGAGCAATATTCAGATTGAACAGGTAGTGTGAGTCCACCTAGAAAAAAATCATCTGAGTGGACTTCAGAAGGACAAGATGGTAGGACTTGGTTTTGATGAGAATGAAGACCGGATAAACCACAGATAATACAAAACTTTTGGCTTGACTTTTAAGACAATAGTCACATGACTAATTGAAATCTGACACACGGGGGGTATTTCCTGCAGTTAATAATAGTGTTTACAAATGAAGAAAAGCCATTAGCTTTTATTTTCAGAATATTTAATTTTAGCCAATAAGAGAATGACAGAAGTAAGTATTTACTATTGACTAGTGTGCTGGGCCTAGGGGAGCTTGATACTGTAAACCTTGTTAGACGCAGTGAGAGAATGAAGAAAAGACAGACATACAGATGCACAACCATAAAAGCAGAGGTCAGGTGAGCTGTGCCCACTCTGATAGAGTAGCACCTACTGTACAACCACGTGGAACCTAATTTGATTTGTTAAGTATGGCACATGAGGAGGAGTTAGCTAGTCTTTGTAGGAGCAGTTGCTAGTTAATTATTCATAAACACTTATACTCGCACACACTGTCAACATTCATAGTAGGATCACAGGAAGACTTTGAGCCCTACTCAAGAGGGGAAGACTTTGCCAAATTCTCATGGGTCTAAGGCATTGCTCTTGCCACAGCCATGCCCATGTCAAACAGTGCACATTCACTCTGGACTTCATCTGGTACCAGCATGTTCACTCAAGGATTCCTCCACGACCTACAGATGTAATAAACAATATTATGGAATATATGCAAGGCGCAAGATGCATGGTAGGAGCATTAGCACTGCCCTAAGAGGGACACAGAGTAGAAGCTAAGATGTTAAACTCTAGACTCAATTATGTGGCTCTGAGTCTGGTTCTTACTCTGAATGCTGATGTTCCTTCATGTCTTTGCTCCTTGCCTGTAAAACGGGGTCATGTATGCAATATGATTTTATGCGCTTTAAATCAAAATGCAATGGAAGATGTAAAATAGGTGAGCAAGCATCAAAGGGAGATCTATGAAAGACACTGGAAGTCCAACATTGCAAGGGTTGAGACCTTGGTGACCTTGTGATCCTATTAAGAGACTGTGGAACCTTTAAGGGGTGGAGTCTAGCAGAAGGTCTTCAGGTCATTAGGAACACTGACTCTGGAAGAAATTGAGGTAGTTCTTCTGTAGCCCTTAGCTGGTTCTCAACAAAAGACTATTAGAAAACAACAAGCTCCACCATTTTCTATACTCTGGCTTCCTATCTAAAATTGCCTCTCCCATGCTCCCAACCTGTGACCCATAAAATAAAAGGTGATCTATCCAGGAGACAGCTCATCACATACAACACCAACCACATTATTTGGACTTTTAGTCTCTAAAACTATAGGCTAAATAACTCTTTTTTTTTTTTAATTATCCACCTTGGGCATTTTTTTATGATAGCAGAAAACTTTGAAATAGGACTAACCTGCAACCCATCAACCAACAGGACAGGAGAAAGAGCACATGCAAATTCATGAGGTTAGACAAAACAGACAATCTGGGGAAATTCTATTCATTCAGTGTATCTGGAAGGTATAGTGTGTATGTCTGGCATCAGAGACTGTTGAGGCTGGACATGTTACCCTGTGAAGCCTTGGTTTTATGAAGCTAAACTCTGCTAGTTTTTGTTGTCTTCTTTTCCATTGCTTACCACTACCCCTCTCTGTGTTTTCTCTCCTTTGTTTGTTTTTTGTCTTGAATAGTTATTCATGGATTGACATGGTTGGTTAAGATTTTGACCTATACAGGTCTACCCACATCAGTTATGATTCCTAAAACAAAAAGCTAAAATTTCCTTTCTGTTTGAACATCTACTGGTTCCCAAAACATCAAACTTCACCTTTACTAACAAGATGGCTCCCACATTGTTCAGGACTCATCTCAATCCTTAGATGTGACAACCAGCATTGTGTTATTAGATAAGTGCTTTGTTTTTCTCTTGATCAGTCTTCAAATTTTTATGCTGTCTGTGTAGACTATGCTGCATCTGAGAAGGTTCTTCCCGACTTCTGTGATCCCTGCCCTTGAGTAGTCAACCAACCTCATTGGTTCTGGTTCAACAAAATATAATCAGAAACAGTTAAGAGTCGAGCTGAACTTTTATGGTACAAAATGGAATGACTACTTCTGTATATTGCCCATGTTCTTTGGACTTGCTGAATCTATCTATGCCTATATTACTAAGTAGTCCTACCTCTCTGATAAGTAGCTGGAAAGCTCAGACACTGAGCATGATATCATTTCATAATCTTAATCATCATTTTTGAGACATGATCTTCCTATGTATAATTGGCTGGACTGGAGCTCGATATGTAGACCAGACTAGCCTTGAACTCACAGAGTGCTTGCCTCTGTCTCCCAAGTGCTAGGACTAAAGGCATACATACTCTCGACAGCAGAAGTTTATAATCTTTATAGAGACAATTGAAATAAAAATATTGCCAGACAAACTGAGGACAAACAGATTATCTAAAAGTGAATTAAAACTTTAGGTTGTTACCAGAAAAAAAAAAAAAAAAAAAGAGAGAATCTAAACAGAGAAAAGAGACAAGACTACAAAATGCAGATTTTCTTTTCAGATCAAGAAAGGAAGAGTTCAAGGTAGAGGGGCACAAGCTAATTTTAAAGGTCATGACTTGACTGCTGTCAGAGGCTGAGAAGATGGGCACACAGGGAAGATAAGAAGGGGCCATCCCAAAGTCTGGCAAACTGACCGTAGACAATTCTGTAAGGAATTATTCTGGAATTATTAACGTTGTCAAAGGGACATCCAGACTTGACGACAAAAGCCTTTTGTATGCTGCCTTTTTTGAGTCTTATTAGGTTCTCACATGTTGAACCCAGGTGAAGAAACAAAAGGACTTTCCTGCCTTAGATATCCAAGAAAGTACTTACAAACAATAAAACAAAAAGGAAATGCTGCCTGACACTGCAAAGCCCACACAGAGGGCACACATTACAGTCATTACTGTGATTACACAGGGGGGAGAAATGTAAACAGAAGCGTGTACTTGATTTTCAAGCATTTGCCGATCTGTGGGAACAGGGAAACATCAAGGGCAGAGGTCTGACCTAGGGATAAAATTACCAATTCATTCCATCTTCCTTTCAGGGTTCTTATGACAATTAACTTGCCAAGTTTCAACCACAAGACCATATGTTTGCTAGGTCACATGGAGAAATGGGGTTTATTCTGATTATTTGTTTGTGTTAACGTTGGAGCAGTGCGGCAGGTGTCACACTGGACAGATTCAATCTGTCAGGAGACCTCCCTGTACGTGAATGCGTGAACGCACGCCAAATGCATGCGAATTTTCAAAAAGTTGTATTTATTGTATTTTGTGTGTATGAGTGTTTTGTATACATGCATGTAAGTGCTATATGTGTGCCTAGTGCCTACAAGAGGGTTCTAGAAACCCTGGAACTGTAATTATGAACCAGATGGCTGAGTGCTGCCCTGTGGGTGCTGGAAATTGAACTTAGTCCTCTGGAAGAGTGGTCAGTGCTCCTAATCACAGAGTCATCCCAGCCTTCCAATGGGAAGTTTCCAGTATGAGAACCCTAAATCTGAGTCCTCCCCAGCAGACCTTGTGGGTAAATGCCTCGGTCTTTCACAGGTTGGTGTTCCTGATGATGACAGGCCAAACAACTGGTCTTAAAGACCCTTCTTAGCTGGCAAAAGAATACTCAGATATGTCAAGAACAGTTTGGGTCCATTAAATCAATGGAGACTAATTATTCTAATATTTTGGCAGTTGCAATCAGTGATGTCACACCAGCTAGGTTCTTTGATCAACCAGACCACCTATCCATCTGAGCACAAAGGATAACAGGAGCACACTTACCTATTATTCCCTTTGAAGCTTTACTTTCATAACTACATGTAACATTACTAACCTCAGACATGAATGGAGCTGGAGACACAGCTCAGTGATTAAGAGAGCTTACTATGCTTCCCAGGGACCCAGACTCAGTTTCCAGCACCCACATTGGGTAGCCCCCAATTGCCTGTAACTCCAGCTCCAGAAGATCCAACATCCTCTCTGGTTCCCAAATGATGCCAGATACAAATACACAGACACATACCTACCAACACATCAATTAAAAATTAATCTAAAATAAGATGCAGGGCCATTATCCTACCCTTTCTGGGATTTCTGAGTCAACCCACTAGACAAGGTTCCCTGCTTCTTTGGTCTCCCCAGTCCATTTTACTTTTGCATGCTCTGTTCTCACCACAAAGACTCCTTAGCATTTCCCCAAAGGCACTGTCCTATTCTGCTGTCATAGTGCCCTCTGTCTTCAGCCTTCTCCAGGCAGTCCAAGCCAAGTTTAACTCTCTCAGTCCCATTCCTCAGGAAAGTACTATGTCCTGAGAATCAGTGAGGGCATTATCCCCATCCCTTGGATGAATTTATTCTCTCTGGATCTGGGCCTCAACATTCCTCAGTGAGATCTCCCAGCTGATCTGCATTCCTGGTGCCACAAACTGCAGGCTCCTGGGGATCCCAGTGATTTGCTCACCTTCATAGTCCCCTTTCCTAGCCGTGGGTGCAGCATGAAGTAGAGCTCAGAGATCTTCAGGGCACATGGATGCCAAGAACATCCTTCAGTTAGATTCATTTCTGAGGGAGCTGTGTTGTCTGGGTCCCCCGTTTTGAGTGTCTCCTTTGACTCAGGAAACAAGTTTTTCCTTAGAACAAATGGGCGTGGAGTATGAAAATATCATGAAGGATTAGTCAAATGCTATACTGCTTCCTGGACTATGACTTTCAGACAGTTCAGGAGCGGAGCTTGTGGCAGGTGGATGGAGCTGTGGGGGAGCCAGGGGTTGTGGTGAGCATCTAGGGAGGTGGCTCAGGAAAGCAGCTGTGGGGCTGATGAGCAGCTTTGGGGGACCTTGTGAGCAGCTGTGGCGCGCCTCGAGTGAGCAGTGGTTTTAGAGAATGAACATTGCTTGTCCCTAGAACTCTACTCCGGCTGGGAAGGTAAGACTGTTTGCCAACTTTGTGAGTCACAGTACTCTGCATGTTCTTGAGGCAACCCGAAAGAAAAGACTGAGTTCTCCTGTTGCCTTCCCACATACTGGGGAGACTCTCGGGCTGTAACCTGAATAACAGGCTCACAACAAATGCAGGTGAAAATGATCAAATCAGGTTGCTAGAAACAAACAGTAAGACATCAATGTTGTGGACGGTGTTGAAATGTTCCCGGGAGAAAGACTAATTAGAGTTGTAGCAGCTAAGAATCCACAGGTGGATGGTATGGGCATAAGTGCTAGCTGATTCCAGGGAAAGAAAAGAAGAAATGGAGAAAGGGTCAGAGGAGTGATAGGACAGACAGACACACACAAACACAGACAGACACACATAGATACACACACACACACACACAAACTTCACATGAAAGTTCAATTTCTAACCTCAAATTATGTGAATATGCCATTTTATAACATTTTTATAATGATATTTTGATACTTTATCTTCAGTTATAGATTGCTAATTAATGAAACATCTGTTAAACATTAATGAAATTAAATGTTCCAACCAAAAAGTAGAACATACTTATGTTCTACTTTCTCCCCCCCTTTTCTCTCTCTCTCTCTCTCTCTCTCTCTCTCTCTCTCTCTCTCTCTTCTCTTCTCTTTCTCTCTCTCTTTCTCTTTCTTTGGTGTGTGTGTATGCCTGCATTGAGAGCAATAACATTTTGGCAGATATTTTAAAAATCATTCATGGCTTTCTGTCTCCCTGTTGGCTCTGGTTTGGATTGGAGGCTCAGGCCTGTTTTAGTTGCCAGTACATTCAAGAGAAGGAAAGTGATTTGCTTATTATTCCCTTTTATTTGATCATCTTCAGCTAAATAATAATTTTAAAGCATCTTTCTCCCAACTCTTCTCACTCAAGACATGGAACATGGAGTGGGGAATTTAGAGAAAATTTTTTTTTGTTTGTTTGTTTTTAGTGAATCATTGTGATGGTACCCCTTATTCCTTTTTATTGCTTCTCAATCAAAACATGTTATAAATGCAATGAAGGAAATTGACTGCTTTCTGCAGGATCAATAAAAACCAGAGGCAATGCAGTGGACTGCTATGTGGCCACTAAAATTAGGCATGTCTGTGCTTCACTGTATAGGCAGTGGTGAGATGCAAGGCATAAAGGATAGTGAGTGACTGCACTTTGGCATGACTGCTTTGTACAGCTGAGAGTGCAAGATTGGAACCAATTCCCTTAGACTTATCTAACCTCTGCTATTTTACAAGCTTTCTATGAGCCAGCCTGATCTACCTACACAAGGAAGGATGTGAGGAGGGAGCATGCTTGAGATGAGGAGAACAAAGAACTAGAGAACAGACACCAAGTACGACCCAGAGTGAAATGAAGGTGTGAGTTGACCCATCTCAGGGAATGAGTAGATGAAGTCATTAAGTTAATTGGGAGGCTATATGTTTCAAATAGCTCTCCACAGACATATGCTGCTTGATTCTTAATTAAACATTAACCTTTTACAAATTGGAGTGTGCTACTAAAGGGAGGGAGAGGAGTACAATGAGGAACAGTAGGCAACATACAGCAATCTGGACATTTTCCAAAGAGCTGGGTTTGATGTAGGGGCTGGGAGCTTAGCAATAACACCCTCCTTCTAAACCGCACATTCATCTGTTACTAATCTTCAAATCTAGAATGCAAAAAAAAAAAATGATGGTTTTCCTGCTTTTACATAGATACCATTTATACTTTGCATATCTTGTTTCTTGATTATTACCCTTGTCCTTCTTTATCCCTCCTCTAATCCTTTTCTTTCATGCCAAATAGTCCCCTCTAATCCCATGTCATTATATAGAAGCATATAGTAAACATCTAAATTCACATATGAGAGAAATGTGATATTTCCTTTTACCCCCATTATTACCCTATTTTGTTCCTCTGTTCCCTCTTTCATTACACACACAAGCACACATGAACGTGAACACACATTTAACTCTAGATTCTGCATAGATTCCCTCTACTCTGGGCGGTGCTTTGGGTCTCTAGTTCCTTGTTCTCTTTTCCTCAGGCATGCTTCCTCTTCATGACTTTTCTTATGCAAAATTAATCTAAGTTTGACTTATTTACTTAACGTTAGGATCTCTAGTTCTGTCTAATTTTCAGCAATAGTATAATTCGATTCTTCTTCATGGCTGAATAAAAGCTTGTTGTGTATAGGTGCCATATATTCCTTCTACACTGGTCTGGTGCCATCGCTTGGCTGTTATGAATAGTGTTGCAATAGACATGGCTGTTCAGTATTTCTGTGGTATGCTTACTTATAATCCTTCAGTTATATGCTCAGGAATGATATAGTTCCATCAAGTGGCACTTGTATTTTCAGCATTTGAGATCCTCCTTCTTGATCTCTAGTATGTGACCACCCACAGTGATTCCCAGAGCATGTGTATAAAGCTCCATTTTCATGTATCTATTTCCAACACTTACTGTTCTCTTCATGACACCCATTCTGAATGGGATGACATAGAAGTTCAATGACATTTTCATTTGCATTTCTCTGGTGATTAGGGAGTCAAAAGTTTTCATGGATTGATTGGCCATTTGTACATACATGTAGGTGAGTGTGTGTTACGGTGAATGTTTGAATTCATCTGTGCATGCAGGGGTGAGTGCCAATGTGTTTGTGCATGTGTGTGAGGTCAGAAATTGACATAGGGTGGCTTCTTAAGGTGATATTCACCTTACTTTTTAAGATAAGGTCTCTGGCTCACAAATCAGCCAGATTGGCTGCCCAGAGAGTTTCAAGGATCTTCCTGTCATTCCCCATTGCTCCAATCATTCAGATTTTGTGTTCTGAATTACAGTCACTAACCAGCCTGGCTTTTATATGGCCACTGGGGGATTAAGCCCATATTCTCATGCTTGTGTGTTAAGTGTTCACCAACTCTGATACATTTTAGCCCTTGGCTTTGTTTCTGGTTTTGGGTTTTTTTTTTTTTTTTTTTGGATGATTTGTGAGGTATTTTCATGTTTAATTTTTAATCCTTTATAGACTCTAGGTATTAATTTCCTGACCAACATAGAATTGATGAAGATTCTCCAACTCTATAGGCTGTCTTTCCATTCTGCCTATTGTTTCTTTGCAATGTACAAGCATTTAGATGGTATTCCATAGTACTGTCAACCCTTGCAGTTATTTTCTGAGCTGTTGTAGAACTTTCCAGAAAGTTCTAGCCAATGTCACTATTTCAAAGTGTTTCCATTATGTTTTTCCCCAAAAGGTTAAAATTTCAAGTCTTACATTAAGGTCTTTGATCTATTTGGAGTTGAATTTTGTACAGAATGTTAGGGGTCCAGTTTCATTCTTCTATTTTAGTTTTCCCAGAAACATTTGTTGAAGAGACTATCTTTTTTCCATTTTATGTTTCTGGCCTTCTTGTCAAAGGGTAGAAGGCTGTAGATGCTTACATTTATCGCTGAGCCTATTTTTGTGCCAGATCATGATGCATTTGTCACTATGGCTCTGTAGTATAGTTTGAGATCAGACACTGATGCCTTCGGCATTGTTCTCTTGTGTTTAGGGTTCTTTTGACTTTTGGGAGCCTTTTAAACCTTATAGGAGTTTAGGGATTATCCTATTTCTGTGAGGGATGCCATAAGAATATTAATGGAGATTGCTTGAATCTATAGGTGGTTTTTGGTACTGGCCATTTTCACAATGGATCCATCTTCTAGTGTCTTATTTGCATTCTTTAGCATTTTAAACTTGCCGTTACAGATATCTTTCATTTCATTGACTAAATTTATTTTTAGTTTTTTTTTTCTATTTAAGCTACATTTAAGCTATGTGAAAGGGAACCCCCCACACACAATTGGTTTCTTAATAAGTGAGTATTGATGTATAAAAATGGTACTGATTTTTCTTTGTTGCTTTTGCATTCTGATACTTTGCTAGGCATGTTTGTTATATCTTAGCATTAACCTATAATTATCTTCATTTTATCTTGTATAGTCATTGGGGATTTTAAGTACATGATCATATCATCTACAAATACAGTTTTTTCTCTTCTATTTGTATTTACTTTGTTTCGTGTGTGTGTGTGTGTGTGTGTGTGTGTGTGTGTGTGTGTGTGTTATAGCTAGGATTTTAATCCTCATTTTGAGTAAGGGTAGAGAGAATGATTATTCTTGACTTTATAGGAAATACTTTATTTTTGCATTTAGTATAATGCTGACTATAGTTTTGTCATATGTAGTTTTTATTATGTTAAGGTATGTTTGTTTTATTTCTAATTTCTCCAGCATTCTTATCATAAAGGGTTGTTGAACTACATCAAAGGAATTTAAAATGTAACTAGCAAAGTAGTAAGCTTCTATAAGTCTTTCATACATGCTTTTAGTTAGCACATCCTGGAGACAGAGAGAGAGAGAAGAGAGAGAGAGAGAGAGAGAGAGAGAGAAAGAGAGAGAAACACACACACACCACACACACACACACACACACACACACACACACAGAGTTTAGGCTTGGCATAAACTTTTGAAACAACAAAGCTCTCCCCCAGTGACACACTTCCTCCAACAAGTTCACACTTCATAATCCTTCTAATTTTATCAAAGGCTTCCATTCCTACCGACTAAGCATTCAAATATAAAAGCCAACTGAGGCCATTGCCATTCAAGCTACCAAGCAACCATACTGAGACTTTGATTTAGCTTATTATACTATTTTTTTCTGACTTCTACAACTAAGAAATAATTTCATATTTTCTTAGGCAATTAACGCATCCTCGTTTCTTATCCCAGCAACAACAAATGAATACAAACTGAAATAGACATATAACTGAACTTGATGTTGCAAATATAGACCATCCACAACCAATAGGAATGGAAGAGCTGAAGCAAGTTTCTGAGTGAGGGATAGAAGAATCAGGTCATGGGTCACAAACTGAGCTCTCATGTTATTCTTCCTTAATTTCAGGGTCCATAGGAAAAAAATAAGATGCTACAGTTACATACAGTAAATAATTTGCACAGTACACAGGGCATTTTCTGCACAGTGTATAAAATGACAGAACAGTTTCACCAGGGTAAAAGGAATAGTTATGTTTCCATTTAATCTATGTTTGAGCTGTTCTTGATTGTTTAAGCCTTTGTAAACCAGAAAGAACAAATTTAACTGCACATAATCAATTATTTAGAACTATGGGAATTGCTTTATGAACCAACTCCCACAGAGCACACAGTTTCTGAATCTGAATCTTCCATCACTATCCAGGAGATGGAAAAGAAGTTGGACAAGGCACAGAATTTCCCCAAGGTTCCCATTTGTGAAATTTTGCCCAATTCATCAACACAAGCAGAGAATCTTGACTCTTAGAGATTGAAAGAATGCTAGAGATGCCAAGAGTTAAGATTTCTCATTTTATCTATAACTAGCATAATGCATGATGCAGCTCCTAACACAAAATGACAGGAGGGCATGGGTTGTCTTTGAATGATGTACAGTTGTGGACAAGCTTCTAATGCATTTTCTAGATTTGATGATTTATGTGGAAAGGCTGGGTTCAGGATGCTATTAAAAAATAAATAAATAAACGCCAACTGAGAAAGCCATGAGAACAAACCAATAAGCAACTTTCATCCATGAGTTCTAATTCAAAGAGGTGTTATATAAAGAAATGCCTATCTGGCTCCCTTAAAACTAGTTACTATAGTAAGGGTGCACAAAGAGATTGAAGAACACTCCTTAAGGGGCCTTCAGCACTTTTAGATGGGTTCACATTTATGGTTTATCTGTAAAATCCACACATAAGCTATTTCTCATTTGGATTTTAGAAGTCTTAGTTGTTTATGATTTATTTTTGGATAGTGTTCTATTTGCTTTTATGTTGTTCTGATAAAGACCATGACCAAAGGAAACTTGGAGAAGAAAGAGTTAATTTAATCTTACATACCCAGGTCACAATCCATCATTGAGAAAAGTCAGGCAAGAACTCAAGACAGAAACCTGTGTCTGGAACTGAAGTAGAGGCCTTAGAGGAATGCTTCTTATTGGCTTGCTTTCGATAGCTTGCTTTATTTGCTTTATTTATTTGCCTGCATTATGCAAATTCACCACATAAATTCCTGGTGACGGTGGAAGACAGAAAAAGGTCCTAGGTCCAGTGTAACTGAAATAACAGACAGTTGTAAGCTGTCATGTTGATGCTGGCAACTAATCCTGAGTCCTCTGCAAGAGCAGCAAGTGCTCTTAATCACTGAGTGATCTCTCTAGCTTATCAGCTTGTTTTCTTATATAGTTCAAGCCCAGCAATCAAGGGATAGTATTGAACCCAGTGAGTTGATTCCCCTATAGATCAATTAACAATCAAGAAGATGTTAATTGACATCCCATATGCCAATCTGATGGAGGCAATTCCTTGATTGGAGTTCCTTCTTCCTATGTGTTTGAAGCTGACAAATTTAGGTATCAGATAGGATATGTATCATAGGTTAACCTCAAATTTGAGATTCTTCTGCCCAGCCTCCCAAAGGCTGGGATGATAGCATACCATGTCTTGTTTTGCCTTTCGTACTAAGAAAGAAGGTTTGTCGGCATAGGTGCTACATGTAAAGCTCTAAGTTCTTCTTGAACTATAGCAAAGTCTTTTGGATAAAAACGGCAGAAAACCATGAACTTAGCAATGCTGAATGCACTCTAGCTCAGGAGACTCATGGAAGAAATAAGACAAGAGACAGTACAGGAAGTATGCCGGTAAGTAAGTAGCTATTCAGTCACCTTGATATTGCTGCATGCCCAAGATAATGTGTTGGAAGATGTATATACTCATTCTGTTGATAAGAATTATCCCTGGATTCTTGTTAGTGACTCTTCCAGTGAAACATATTGGTTTGATAGTAAATAGGACGGAATCAATACCTACTTCCTACAGAACTGGATGAAGTCAACTTAACCACATATATCATATGTTTATTGAACAATTGTTTCCTATGAGCAAAGTAAATGAGTATATTGTCCAGGCATCTAAAGTGTTCTAGAAAACATTTCCCTAAAGCACTCATTTACACTCAGAGACATTTTATACCTTATTTACAGTGACAAGCAATATATGCACACACACATATACTTGAAGCTGTGGCTAGTGGTTCCATTCCAGGATTGTAGATTAGAATGTAGTTTGTTTTGTTCTTTTACTATAAGGCACACTTTAACAAATTCATTGTTAAAAAGCAATTTCAGTTTTCTTACTGCCTTTCATCTACTTTGCAGAGTGGTTAATTGAAGTCATAAGAATGTACATTTTTCCCTTTGGGGATCAATATAGCAAGGTAGAAAAGGAAATAATTTTTGTTGCTAGTTATAATGCAGCCCATAAATTTTTATATGTCTTGAATTGTCTTGCTTTGAAAACATTTTATTCACCTATCCCCTGTTAGCTTCTTTTACATACTATTATAACTATTTGTTTATGAGTTTATCTCCATAGTTCAAGAAGAGTCTTAATGCAGAAAAAAATCTGTTATTTTCATACTCACAGCTCCTTGAAGAATGCTAGCCCAAAGATGCTACTTGATAAACTGTGTGGAGATGAAGTAAAAGTGAATAATGTTCAGGTTCAGATGTGAAAGCCAGATTCCTCACCAAGCTCCAGGACTATGTATCTAAATTCATAGCATAATCACTATCATCATCATCATTATCATCATCATCATCATATGTCTAACACCACATAAAATGATGGTATTAGGTTTAGAAGCAATTCCTCATGTGTTATTGCATTGATCCTTAAAATCATTCTGCTTTAGGAACACCAATAAAAATATATCTGCTCTGTAGTGAGTTTCAGCTCACACTGAAACCTGCCAAAGTTCTCACAACTAGACAGACTGATCTGGAGCTAAGCTCTGTTCTCTAAGTTCTGAGATTTCTGTGTCTTGCTTTGTCTAGACTGCCATTCAATGTCCACCTTGTGCTTTGTGTTCAGTACTGCTCAAACCAGTATGTTTGATGTTTGGTGCATAAGGTCTATGTAAGCTGCTCTGCCTGTACATTACCTCTGTTCTCTAGATACCAATAAGATCATTTCATTGTCCCCATTTTGACAAAAAATGTTTTCCATCCATTGACAAAAGTCCTGTTGGGTAAAAGCCAGTTCCAGTTGAGGCTCAATGGTCTAACAGCAGGTACAATGTAGAAAGTACTCTGGGATAGTCAAATGAAGAATGAGGAAGTTGTGCCCTTCTTTGACTGGCAGCAGCATTTGATTTATAATTAAAAATGAATTGACTAATAGAGCTACTTTGATGAGAATAAATACAAAATATTTATTGAGCACACATGAAGTGTCAATTCAAAAATCTAAGGAGAACAATATACAGCCTTGTTAAATGGCCTCCTAAAATGAAACACCATCTTAAAGTCCATCTAGTGGAACACAGAGCTATTTGGGACCAGCCAATCTCATGATAGGCATTTAGCAGCTAGATTTACCATATTATCTTCTAAAGATTAGTTAGAAGGGAATTGCCTTTCTTTTATTTTAGTGGCTTGCTAACCAATAAATCAGTTCCAATCATGTTTAACTGTACTGTCCGTGGAGATTATATTGTCAAGTAAGTTTCTGGCTCATTGGTACTGTTCAAAACATTTTGAGTTTTAGTCTTTTTTATGAATAAGGAGGGAAGGGACACATTGCTCTAACCTATTGATTTATGTAAAGCACCAGGACCCACATAGACCCTCTTGGCAAACATAGGACAGAACCAAAGGGCTAAATCTTCTTCCTTCTTGTTTAAATTTATCAGAAAATAGAATTGTCCTGCTATTTATTGAAGAATAGACTTTTTTTTTTTTTTTGCATTGCAGCTATTGGCATACTCTAGCTTTTTAACTCTGATCTTGAATTTGGAAGTCCAAATGTATATGTCCTATGTATATATGGTGGTTAGTTTGTTGTTGTTGTTATTGTTGTTGTTTTGTTTTGTTTTCAATATGACACAAAACATTGTCAACTAGGAAGATGGAAACTCCCCTGAGGAATTGTTCCAATCAGATTGGGTTGTAGGCATGGCTGAGGGGCATTTTCTTGATTAATGATTGATGCAGAAGGACCAAGCCTACTATGTGCAGTGCCAGACTATGCAGATATGTGGTGGATGCTACAAGAAAACAATCTGAGCAAGCCAAGGGGAAAGAAGCAGTAGGCAGCATTCCAGTTCCCATCTCCAAGTTATTGCTTTGAGTTCCTGCCTGGATGTCTCTCAATGATGAACTATGAGATAGAAGTATATGCCAGTAAATTCTTGCTTCCCCAAGCAGCTCTTTTGGTCACAGTATTTGTCCTATCCACAGAAAACAAACTTGAAAAGCTTAAGATCAGATAGGCTTGGCCACAACACATAGGGTGACAGGATAAACTAACATATGTGGTCCAGTTTCTTCATCTATAAAATGATGCAATAATCTTTCACTTAGATTCACTGGGAGAATCAAATAAGATAATGACATAAGCTTCCACTGTGGGACGTAGCACAATGATTTATAAATGATGGTGATCTCATTGCTGTATTTTCCATTGAAATGGAAAAAGAGTTCTTTTGAGGCTGTTTTGACATTATATGTACAGGGTGGTTCTCATCCTCTGATCAGAAATGAACACTGAAGGTCCTGTTCTCCAGTTGGTTCTTTATCAATCAATAAAGATGCTAGCAGTTAATGGCTGAGTGGAAGAGGCAGGACTTCCAGTTTCTGGCAGGTAGGCTAGTAGATACAGGAAAAGAAAAGATTCACCATGCTTTGTGTGTGTGTGCGTGTGTGTGTGTGTGTGTGTGCGCGCGTGTGCATGTGTGTGTGTGTGTGTGTATGGAGAGAGAGAGAGAGACAGAGACAGAGGAGAGACAGAGACAGAGAGAGACAGAGAGAGCCCAGCCATGTGAGATATGCAGTGAAGTGGCTATTGGCCACTTCCTTGACTGGGCCTGAGGTAGCAGGTGGGAGATTAAAAATGCAACTAAGCTTTTAGGACAGATTTAGGATGCTGAGCTAGGACAAGTAACTGAGCAATTGAGTTAAGGGAAGACTTAGACGTGCTGAGCTGGAAGCAAAGAAAAGGGCACAGTAGCTGAGAGAGGCTTAGAAAAGCCTGACCATTGAGCAAAAACCATATTAAAAAATAAGCTAATGTGTGTGTATCTTTTACATAGAAACACGGGCTTTGCTATGTTGCAGGTCTAGATAGAGTAAATTTACCAACATGGCCAATTCAGACTATTAATCTCACCCCAGGTTATAAAGAATTAGTACTTCCTTTGCATACTATGGTTTGGGGTTTGGGGACTTTTGAACCAACCTACCTGCCAGAAACTGGAAGTCCTGCCTCTTGCACTCAGCCATTACCTGCTAGCATCTTTATTGCTTGATTAAGAACAACTGGAGAACAGGACCTTCAGTGTTCATTTCTGATCAGAGGATGATCAGAAGATCTGCAGATCCAAGGGAACCTAAGCTGGGCTAGTAGTGCTGTCTGCTCTGAGCTAGAAACTAGACACTACAATTATCGCTTTCTGGGGGAAAAACACTTTAATTTGTCTTTGCACAGAATTTACATCTAATGAAGATGACAGGGAAAGTGAACTTCTCTTCCAGTCCAGGATCTCTCTCTCTCTAGAGCACTAACCATTGCTCAGCCTCCGTCACCATCCCAGTTATCTTAGCAGAAAGGTTTCCCCAGATGGCAAAGGAGTCCAGCAGCACAGCTCTCCAGCTTAATCAGGATATTATATAACTGTGTCCTGTAGGGAAGGGTATAGATATAAAAGAACGATGTCGAGCACACAGGTCAGAATACAACCAGGGGAAGAGGCACACAGATAGAAACAAGGGTTTTGCTATGGCACAGGTCTAGATAGAGTAAATTTACAAACCTGGCCAATTCAGACTATTAATCTCACCCCAGGTTATAAAGAATTAGTGCTTCCTTTGCATACTATGGTTTGGGTTTGGGGACTATTGAACCAAAATTCTCAATGATCTGACTTCATGCTAGCTCTTTTGCTAACCTAGACCTGAATGCTTCTCCTTGACAGTCTGAATGCATTAGCTTGAGAGCTCAGCAATACAACTGGGTCCATTCTGTACTTATCAGCAACAAGATGGTAGCAGTTTGGGTTTTCATGTAGCTGAGAAGTCCTAGACCTTCATGGCTTACAAACCTACTTTGATATTCTAACCCTCCCTCATTTGTTTTTTTTCTGGACTGGCATCTCCTTTCCAAACTTCTTTCCAAAGTGAACTCATTTATTTCCTTGGCATTAATTGTCATCTTATTTTGTGGCTGAAGGTACTGGTTGACTCAGATTTCACCACTCAACCTCTGACACCCATGTCTAGAGTCACTCTCTCTCTCTCTTTAAGCCTTTACATTTTGAAGGGAAACCCAAACTTAACCTTTTCCTAACAAAATTCTCTAGACCCTTCCATGAACTTCTGACTCCCTCTCTAACTGACAAATACCAACATTTACCCAAGTTTGAAACCTGAGAAAGTCTTTGAATTTTGCTTCCCCCTACATAATGGATCAAAATAAAACCTGCTGATTTTTCTTTCCACATAATGCTAAAATAACTCACTTCTCTGTTCTTATCTGATGGGCCTGTCACTGTTATGTTTTACCTGCTCCCCAGCTTCCTGTCTTAAGTCTTGTTGATTCCAACCACTTTATTCCCCATATGGAAGCAATAAAAAACACTTTTAGTATAAAAATCTGATCATGTCATTTCCAACTACCCTCCACATTAAGTTTGAATTCTTACTGGGATGTGAAGTGTGTTGTGCGTGTTCTAATTACTCTTTCTTTCTGTGGTTATGTTACTTGACTTGTCTCTTCCTATGTTACTGACTCATGCAAGTCTTCAGCTGGACCATTTTACCCCTTGCATTTAGACCTGTGCACATGCTGTGCCTCTCTCTAACCACCCTCTTCCTCCTGCTCTCCATACAGAAGAAATGGGTTTATGCTTAGTTCCTTAGTCATTCTAAATCTAACCCAGGCAGACATATGGTGCAGGTGAATTCAGTAAATTAGGCCACATTAATACTGAGTCTTCCTTTACCCTGGTTCCCCAGGACAGCTTGTTAATGGCAGAAGGACTGGATCAGAGAAGTACTCTGTCAGGTTCCAGATACCTTAGACTAACTGCAGAGGATCCCTAAATTCTGTTTTGTGACCTGTCAAACTTCTGATCTTTAAGGGGCTTGTTTCCTTAACCTTGCTATCCTAGTATAGAATTACTAAGTGAATCCCAAGAGATCAAAATAATGAAAATAATTTACTTAGTGAAAATGTAAGAATGTGTGGCATCACACCCAGGTTTGCCTTTTCCTATTTTGTCCTGAGCTAGGAACTGGAGAATCTCTGATTTTTCCAATTACTGCTGTCTCCTTAGTAGCTGACTCCTATCCTTACTCAGGACCAACTGCAGAAAATGGAACTTCCAGGCTGCTTTATGCAAATTTCCAATTGGGCAGTGTCCTCCTGCTCTATGCATCTATACTATCATTTTCGATTTACTTCTTTATCTCTTCCTTTAGACAGTCAAACCCTTCAATGTACTTAAAGGTATCACATCTACTGAAGTCCCATGGAGAGTAGGTGCCCTTGGGCTGTCCTCTTAGTTTAGTCACCCTTCCAGGGACTGGATCAGTGTGCATGTTTATGCCTAGCTCCCTTAAAACTTTCCAATCAATGTTTCTGTGCTTTGGATCTATCAAGCCTGAATACCAAGTTCCACTGTCCTTATTTCCAGTTATGGTTTGCAATGCAAATCACTGGATTGGCAGCAGGCAGTAACATAACCATGGTAACCAAATAAAGACAAGTTGCTTGCCTTCCTCAGGAAAGTGCAGTCTAGCAGTGCATTCAGGCCTGGTGTCACTGCCAGCAGGTCAAAGGGCATTGAAGAAACAAGCAGTTTCATAGAAATAAAAAGACAACAGAGCCACTGCATCATTCCCTATACTCTTCCTCATAGCCTGGAGTTTGTGACTAATAATCCCATCATTTGTATTCTCTGTTACTTTTTTTTTTCTTTTAGAGATAAAGGGAGAGGGAATGAGTCATTATGTGTTTTCACCTTGAACTTAGCAATGATGGCTTTTGGCAAGCAGATCATTCTGGGCTTTCATAACTATTAGCTTTTAGTAGGAGCAGATAGAAACCTGGGTCACTTTGGTCACCAGGATTTTTCCACCTTAACGATGGTAAGGCAGGAAATAGAAAGTACCAAGCTCTCCACATTCTCAGAGTAACTACAGCAAGTTCAAAGCCCACTTCTAGGCTGAGATCCCTTCACTCTGCTACAATGAGTCTTATAATCTCTCTTATCCCAGCCTGTGGGAGGTGTTAAAGCTCTGCTCTCACTTTCTCCCTGTTGGAGTGAGAGGGCAGTTTGAGCATGTTCTGAGTGAGAGCCCTTACCTGCAACTGTATGACTGGGTACTCCCAGGAAGAAAGCCATTAGCAGTTGTTAAAGTGATCCAATTGCCAGGGATTCGGGCCTGGATACCTTCGTGTGCCACTGCTTGGGTGGCTACGATTAACATGGAAAGGTCTGATGCTCCAGATTCAAACTTGTTAGGTTTCATCCCGTAAGGATCCAATGCTGTTTCCAGCAAAGTTTTCACCACGGACTGATATAGAAATGGTGTGCCTTCCTTTGGTACCTTTTCTTTGCTTATTGGGATCTTTTCGTCTTCTTTTCACTGGTTATTCTAATTTTTAACTAAACAATGAATTCACAAAGCATGATGAATGAGTTTAGTGTACTAGAGACATGCAAAAATGTCGTGTGTGTGTGTGTGTGTGTGTGTGTGTGTGTGTGTGTATGTTTTTGTGTGAGTGTGTGAGCACATGCAAAATGTGTGTGGAAGCAAAAATCTGGGTGGAGCAGAGAATGCACCTTCTGGGCAGCTTTACCAAATAAAATGAAGAAGACTTGATTACATTTGACTCTTAGATTCACAATCTTTATTTGATTCTTGGTTTGATTCTTTTGAAATCTGTCCCAAATAATTTATTGGCCACACTAATGCTCCAAATTGTATGGCTGGCATGCATTCAGGGTGTGTGTGGGGGGGTGTTATTATTTTGTTTTACACCTGAAATTCAAATGCAACTGGCTACTCTGTTTAATTGCTGAGTCAGGCAACTTGATTACAGGATAAGAATTGGAGAAGGCGCTGAGTGAATCATTGAGCATAAACTCATTAACCAATCAGAGCTCCCAGGGTCTAAACCACCAGCTTAGGAGCACATAGGGAGGGACCCATGCTCCAGCTGTATATGTAGGGGAGGATGGCATTGTCAGGCATAGGTGGGAGAGGAGATCCTTGGTCCTATGAAGGCTGTACACTCAGTGTGGGGGAATACAAGGGCGGGGAGGTGGGAGTGGGGATGGGTGGGTGGGGGCACATCCTCATAGAAGCAGGAGGAGGGGGGATAGGTGGGGAATGGGGTAAGGTGATAACATCTGAAATGTAAATAAAATATCCAATAAAATATTTTTACTGTAATATCCTACTGAAACATCATCACCCATTTATTGTTGCCTTAGTGCCACAAGCAGAAAAGGGTTTCATATTGGAATTTACACATTAACATGGGAAGCAGATATCAACACAATCAGAACAGTTTGGAGTTGAGTGACTGTTGCCTCACTATGATGATATGGACATTTTCGTTTTAGCAGTTTCCAAACTAAGGAGCTACTCCCTGCCCTCCTCTCTTGGCTGCCCAGTGTGGCTAGTCACCCTCAGGACAATCTTCTCTAGGACACCAATAAGCCCCAGGGAATAAGACACAGATATATTTTGCACATACAAAAAAAAAAAAAAAAAAGAAAAAAGAAAGAAAACGAACAAACAGAACTAAGAAAAACTGGCCAAAATACCAGAATATGATTTCGGCACATTGGGAATTCTACTGTATTTACTAGTCATAGGTTTGTCCCTGGTATATTATAAAATTTGCCCAAGCAAGTTGATAAATATTTAGAAAGAAAAAAACTAATAAATAGAAAATTAGCATCTTGTTTGCCAATACAGAATACTTCCTATATATCTTCCAAAGATACTCCAACTTCTCTGGGACTTGACTATGAAAGACATTCAGGATGCATGTTTGGAGGTTACAGGGAGTCCCCCAAACTGTTGAAGTTGGTGAGAGAGAGAAAGAAAGCCAGGATAATGAAAAATATGGAGAGATGGAGAGAAGAACAAGGAGGGATATGAGAGGAAAGAGAGGGAAGGAGAGGGAGAGAAAGCAGGAATAAGCAAGGGGGGAGAGAGAGGAAGGGAGGAAGAGGGATGGAGAGGAGCCAGAGACTGACTTGTTTGTGGGTATTATTCATTAGGCTTTTGATGAATGGATACAATTTGCTTTTTTAAAGAAAACATGCATGAAAGGGAGAATATCAGTATAGTCCATATATGTATTATAATTATTGAAGTCTCTCATAGTCCTTCAACTTGCTCTACCTCTGGGTACTTGTATTAGTTGCTTCTTCTCCTACGGATTTGTTGGTATTTGTAGTTTTGGCTCCTACTGGCTTGAGATGGTTGGGGAGAGGAAATGAATCTCCCTTAACCCAAACTTGGACCTGTGGTGTTTATGTTGTTTGTCATACTTTTCATCTCTAGTCTGGAGAATCCTTTATTCATTAGCAGAGATAGTTTTCCTACCTCTTTGTCTGGCTATGTGTGGCTTCTTCCTCCTCCTCAGCATGTGTCTTGGAATGCTTGGGAGATTGTCTCTCATTTTTCCCACCCTATCAAGAGTCTTCCAACAGATTCTGCATGCCTGAACATAGGGAAACTGCACAGCCCTCCTGAGCTTTTCCCAGTAATAGCCTCTGTCTTAGTGTCTTAGTCAGAGTTACTATAGTTATGATGAAACACCATAACTAAAGCCAAGATGGGGAGGCAAGGGCTCATTTGTCTTGAGCTTATCATTACGTTGTTCATCACTGAAGAAAGTTAGGACAGAAACTCAAAAAAGGGCAGGAGCTGACACAGAGGTCATGGGAGAGTGCTGCTTACTGGCTTGCTCCTCATGACTTGCTTGGCCTGCTTTCTTATAGAACCCATGACCCTCAACCCAAAGATATACCCAGACACAAAGGACTGGGGTTTCACATATCAATCACTGGCTTAGAAAATGCCTGAGAGGCTTGTCTACTGCTTCATCTTATGGGAGCACTTTCTTAATTGAGGTTTTGATCTCTCAGTTGACTTTAGCTCCTGTTGACATAAAAGCTATCCAGCATGGGCACATACTTAGGGCAATATGGAGGGTCTTTCCTTAGGGCTTTTATTCTAACGGAGACTATAGCACATTCAAAACTCTGAGGAACTGAAGGAGCTGACTTCTTAACTTCCATAGAAAACACCCACGGAGCAGAGACTTGGCAGCTCTTTTTGATTTTTGTGTCCACATTTATCTCATTTGCCTCTTCTCTGGTTAATTATTTTCGTATTTTATGCAACTCCATTTCTGATGCCTTTATTGTCACAGATAGCATCATGTTATTCAGAAACACTTATATTTCAATACAGCCAAATTTAAGCATCTTTTGTTCTAAATAGCTTTTCATTTTTATCTTGACTAATCAGGCTTCTCTACTCTAAGTTCTAACAATACTTTCCTGTGTTTCTCATAGCTTTGTTTGTCTGTCTGTTTGTTGCTCCTTTACCTTATGATTTCAACTGGAATTTATTCCTGCTAACTGTGTGAAGTAGGGGTTTAAATATTTTAAATCAGTATTTTCTCCCAAGTGAGTAGCTTCTTATCCAAAAATAAGTTACTGCTAGACTGATTGGCTTTCTTAACTCTCAACTCAAAATAATCGCCTCCTCTCCCCTTTTCTGTCTGCTCCCAGAAACTGCTAAGGTTTTCTTCTCTGCCCTGTGGAGATTGAACTTTTTCTCTGAAACTCAAAATTGTTTCTGAGTTTCCCTTGGAGTCCATTTTAGTTTTTACTTTTTATGTGTGCATGTGTACAAAAATGATGTGCTCATTCATGTATGTTTGCATATACATGTGTGTGCTGGTAGGTGTACATATGTGTGTGGGTATCAAAGGACACCTCAGCTGCCGTTTCTCAGGTTCAGGCCTTTTTCTTCTTGACACAGAATCTCTCTAGAATTCAAGAAACATATGAGGCTGGTAGGCTAGTCAGTCACAGAGATCTGCCTGTTTCTATCTCTCTAGGACTAGGAGTATAAGTTCCCAGACCACCTCACCTAGCTTTTTTTTTTTTTTTTAACAGAGTTTTTTGGGGATCAAACTCAGGACTTTGTCCTTGCAAGGCAAGCAACTGAGTTATCTTTTTTAAAAAAAAAAAATCCCTGACTCTGTTTTTAATGTCTTTTTATCTACAAAACTAAGAGCCTCAAATGGGGACCTTATGTTTCAGTGTAATGCTTGATTACAAGGTGTTGAGCTATATTTTTCCCCCAAGACTATTAAGTATGTTCACTAAATATGTTATTTGTATTTGTCTATTTTTCTACTTCAGCTGTCAGTTCTGAGAAGGGTGTATTAAAAGTTTTTAATATGATTTACAGTCCCAATTTTTGCTTCATTTGCCTCTTCTGTTTTGCTTTATGTTTTCAGAAATTATATACTAGGTACAAACATCCATAATCTATCCTTCTGGGATATGAATACAGCCATGTGCTGCACAATGACGTGTTGGCCCATGGAAGGAATGTATGACACTGACCTGCAAAACAACGTAATGCTGATGTCATGGCTGTTGCAGTTTGCATATGCACACTCTATGTTGTTTACACCTAGACAAAAAGCCACCTAATGAAGCTTCCTAAGGCTGCTCTCCTGTTGCTATGCAACACATAATTGTATCTTACAAGGTGATGTGCATATCTGTCAAGTTAATACCTTTTACCTGGAGTTCAATTTTGTTTTAAATTAATATTGATATAGCTGTTTTTAAAAAGGATTTCTCTGAGGGGTATATCTTTCTTCATTTTAACCTTCCTCCTCTGTTTGTTTTGTTTCATAAATCTTTCTCCTTTAAGTGCCACCAGCTGTCCTTTAACAACATTCCATCAGAGTTTGTCTATCATTTCCTATGTAAATGCAACACATTTGTACTACTTTCACAGACACAGAAGTTCTACATGACCTCAGTTTGTATTTTCTGTCAGTTTAACTGTGCCTTTCCTGACTCTACTGTTCACTGACTGTTTTTTAAGTTCTGATATTTCATCATTTATATTCCATTGGCTGAAATGAGTTATTATATCTTCATTTTTCCAATAGATAACCTTAAAATTTTAAGTACCTTATTTCTAAACATACTCTGCCCATTCCTATCCGTATAGAAAATAGGAATTACTCTGAAATTCCAAAACTTATAACGAAGCATTGAATATCACCAGTGATCTGCACAATATGAAATTAGTATGATACTATGAACAACTTTTGCCATACAGTTGAGAGGTTACATAAAACAAAGGGAAAGTCTTAGAACAACTCACTTATGAAACTGATGCTCTGGTAGAAAACCTGAACTATATTATAAGAACAAATAAAATCTAGACAAGCATGGTGGTTTATCCCTGCAATCCCACCATTCCAGAGGTAGAGGCAGAAGGATTGAGAACTTGAAGCCAGATTAGGTTAAGTAGGGGGATATTGTCTCATAAATAAAAATAAAGAACTTGTAATTATAAACCTTCTATGGATAAAGGTGACCTCATTGGTAAATGCAAACATTTAAGGAATTAGTCCATACTTCTATCCCATCTAGGAAAAAAAAAGACATTTTTCAAACATTTTATACAGCTAATCCATTTTGCTATTGATATTTAGCAATAATTTTATAAGAAAGAAAAATTCTGGTGATTGCCTTCACTAATAAGAAAATTAAAAACCAAATTAAAATATGAACAAATGATGGGAGCCTGGGATAGTTGTCCCCTGAAAGGCTCTGCTGGCACCTGACTAGTACAGATGTAGATACCCAAAGCCAACTGTCTGACTGAGCCCAGGGATCCCAGTGGAAGAGTTAGGGGAATGAATGAAGGAACTGAAGGGGATTGCAACCCCATAGAAAGAACAACAATATCATCTAACCAGAGCTTCTAGGGGCTAAACCACCAACCAAAGAGTATGGATGGGTCTATGGTTCCAGCTAAATATGTAGCAGAGGATTGCCTTATCTGCCATCAGTGAGAGGGAAGACCCTTGGTCCTATGGATGCTTGATGCCCCAGCATAGGGGGATGCTAGAGTGGTGAAACGGGAGTTGGTGGGTGGGTGGATGGAGGAGCACCCTCATAGAGGCAAAGTGGAGGAAGGATAGAATGAGGGGAAGGGGTGTTGTAGAGGGGAGACTGGGAAAGGGACAACATTTGAAATAAATAATAAAAAATAAAATATGAGAAAAATGAGTTTAGTGGATATATAAGTTGACACCACATCAGAATCTAGTTGATTTTGTTTTAGGCCTGCAAAATTCATGTAACAGTCGGAAAATCAATGAATGCAACTTACTCCAATAACCACATTAAATAGTGGTATGTTATGGTGAAAAAAATCATTTGACACAAATCAACATTATTTTATGACATTTTACAAATTTAGCAAACTAGGGAAAAATGCTTAAACAAGGATTGAGTAATGTGTTTAAAGTCTAGCAGCAAAAGCATAAAGATATTAAAGATAAAACGTAACGGCTTTCCTTGTGTATTGAAGGACAACATGAAGTAAACAGCTATTGCCTATAAACCAACTCTTCATCCACTGTTTGTCAGGATACCCTGCTTGTTCTACATCCTAAATGCCTCAGAATCACATCTCAATGCCATCCGATGGGGACTCTTATTTCAGATATAGCCTTTATCTAATAGTTGTATCTTTTCTGTAACTTCACATAGAGCCAGTTAGTTACTCATTGGCAAAAGTGTTGTTAGTATTTTTGGCTTCTCTTTTTGAGATATCTACCAACCCTTAGTTAATTTCCTATCTATACTCCTTTCTCTGTTATTTTGCCATTCATGGTTGTCAACATTAAGGGAAAGTGCTTTGAATTTCCCATTAGAGATGAATGATTAAAACATAGGTGATTAGGAATGTTGGGAATGGGAGATGTGTTACTGGGTGCCAGACACTTCTGGTGGCCACTTATGGAAATGTTGGGCAATGCACAAGATTTCAAGTGGGTATAGATAGAGATTCCTGTTTCAATCTCTTTCTTTTGCTTTTAATGAGTCTCTGTAGTTGAGATAGTAAAGTCTAGTTATAAACAGAGGTAAGAAACAGGCTTGCACTTAAGATTCCTTCTATGAAATGAGTGATAGGTACTTTCAGGATAGAATTCCAAAGTTGAAAAGTACCTTAAATTTATCCAAACCTGCCTGTCTTCCTTCAAACATCTCTTCAACAGCACACCAGCAGCTTATTTCTGCATGTGTGTATTTTCTCTAGGACAATTTTTGTTTCCTGAATGTAATCATTAAAGGAAAACATGGTGATACCTTTATCTGTCTCTTATAATCATTTACCAAAACTCTCATCTCTTGATTTCTTGAGATTCAGTAGCTATGATCAAAGTGAAAAAGGAAAGATGTTGTTAAAGTGATGATAGAGAGTGAAGAATTGTTTTGGAGGTTGCCTCTGTAATTGATGAGGATAGAAAATGAATTTAGACACAGGTGAATGCTTAGGCCTTAATCTTTTCTAACTACTAACCATTTCTAGTCTTTTCCTTACCTTTCTTTCTCTTCCTCATTGCATTTGCCGTCTCCCTCCCTCCCTCCTTCCCTCCCTCCTCCCTTCCCTCCCTCCCTCCCTCTTTTCCCTCCCTCCTTTTTGTCCCTCCCTCCTCCCTTCCCTCCCTCCTTTTCCTTCCTCTCCTTCCCTCCCTTCCCTTTCCTCCCCACCCCTCTTTCCTTTCTTTCTTCCTTCATTTTGGTAGTTTTTCTGTCAGAGCCTTTTTTTTTTTCATTTGTGTCATCGTAATTGTGTACCATGAGATTGAAATATGATACAATTCTACTTGTGTAACAATATATTATTTTAAACTAAAGATGTATTCAACTCATGATCTTAAAGCAAATAGTTGACTAGTTATTGTATATGGATTATTTTATTACATATGATATACATAGTATACATACTTTATTTTTAAAAGTAGATTTCGTTTCACAACAAAATCTAGAGGTAGAGTTCATATACATCCTGTTCCCTCTATCTATAGCTTTCCTCATTGTCAAAATCCCTCAAAATGGCAACATCTTGTTGCAATTAAGAAACCATATTGAGAAACTATCATCATCCAATGCCCACAGTTTGCATTATTACTCATGCTCTGTGTCCATTCTAAGGGACTGAGCACATGCATAACACCATTTATAAAACATTGTTGTATTATAGCAGAGTCATTTCACTACCCTAAAACATCTTCTGTGCTTTCCCTATTCATTGTTTTCCCTGCCATAAGCCTTAATGATTATTGGATATTTTCCTGAATTCATAGTTTTCTGCTTAGGAAGCCATATATTTAGATTCAGGAAGTATATGGCTTTGGAGACTGGTTTTTGTTTAACCACATGAATTTCAGGCTTCTTAATATCTTTTTATGGCTTGATAGGTTGCATCTATTATAGATAACCATAACCTATTTATTCGCTTTTTCAGGGACACCCTTTTCCCCCCAACTTTTGTCAATTATGAATAAAGCTGCCATAAAGGCATTTGTATGGGTGTAGTTTTCAACTCATCTTGGTAAAGAAGTATGTATACTGTGTATATCACATGTAATAAAATAATCCCTATACAGGAGTGTAATTGCTGGTCATATGTAAGACAATGCCAACCTGTTTTCCAAAGTGGTTATAGTAGTTCTTACTTCAACCAGCAGTGAATGAATATTCTTGATGCTCTATATCCTTGCCTACATTTGATGATAAGTGTTCTAGATTTGGCTACTCTAATAGGTGTGTGTGGGTACCTAATCTATATTTTCCTCACAACATATGGTGTAGAAAATCTTTTCAAAGCTGTATTAATTATCTGTGTATCTTCCCTGATATCCTGAAAAGGTATTACTTAAGACATCAGTTCTCAACCTGTAGGTTGTGACCCTTTGGGGGTCAAACTACCTTTTCACAAGGGTGGCATATCAAATATTCTGCATATCATATATTTACATTATGACAGTAGCAAAATTACAGTTATAATTAGAAATGAAATAATTTTAGAGTTGTGGGTCAATATAACATGAAGAGCTATATTAAAATGTTTCAGCATTAGGAAGGTTGAGAACCACTTACTTAAGGATTTTTGGTCACTTGTTTAATATGCTTGTTCAGTTATAAGGATTCAGTGGTACTGCCCATTGACAATAGTCTTTGATCATATTTTCCCCTGGTATGTCTTATCTTCTTTCTTTTGACAGTGTCTTTTACATTAATAATGTAAAATACTATATATACTATATGTGTGTGTATACAATATCTCACTTATAACTTCTTTCATAGTATGTGCTGTGTCATTTAGACAATTTTTAATATTTTGCATATGATAAACTTGTGACTCATTTTGACTTCAATTTTTCCTGCATGGTGAAAATTACATCCATATTCATTGTTTTGCATGTGTGCTTTTATTATTTTTGTGCCCTTTGTTAAAAAGGCTTCCCCATTGTAGTGCCCCTTCCTCCTTCAAGGTCAGCCCATGGCGGTAACTGTTTCTAAATTCTGTCTTGTCCTAATCTCCTATTTTGCTTCCAGCACAGCCCTGGAGAAGAATGTGAGGAACTTAGTGAGGCAGCTAGGAGTTTCTCACCAAGCGTGATGCTACTTGCATGCTTTTTTATTTATTTATTTATTTATTTAGGGGAGATTATGTGTTAGCTTGGGGATTCCTAGTTGACCATCACATTTTAAAGGCAAGAGGAAAGATTCATGGGAGGGAGATGTGGTAGAGTCCAAATTGAAAGGTCCTTTATATACAGTAATTATCAGTCAAGATGGCATCTGAGTTTTTAACACTCAAGAGCATATGTTTGTCACAAAGCCACTTTTTGCAGTACATGAATTCTGCTGTTAAGTATTCCAAAGCCTGAGTCCTGAAATTTTTTCTATTTGTCTCTATACCTTTAAGGTCAAGAATCAATATATTTGTGATAAACATATTCTCTTGAGTGTTAAAAGTAAGATGCCATCTTAACTGGTGATTATTGTGCATGACTGACCCTTCAGTTTGGTTCTATCACATGTACCTCCCATAGATCTTTCTTGTTGTCTCCTTTCTGAGAATCCCAATGTATTTATAAATGAAAAGATCCTCTTATAGTATTTGAGAAATGGTTCTGTGCTTCTGTTAGGATGCACGTTCTCCTGCATCTCTTACTATAGTTAATTGGTGTAATTTCTCATAATCAACTCTGGGCTTCTTAAAATTTTTCTTGTACACAGTAGGCGCCCAAGTATTTAATCAAATTAAATTAGTAAATGCCATTATTGTACGCATTTACTTATAGTGGCTAACTTTTACAATGTACTTTATGGATAACTTCTGGTATGCAATGCCATCTTTAACATGATAGACATTACAAAGATGAATAAGTCATAATTTGCACTTCTAAGAACATAGAATGCAAGGTCAGGCAAAATCACTGTTTCATTCATTAAGCAGTTATTGCTAATCATCTATAATCACTTGTATCCTGGCTTAAGTACCAGGGATCCAAAAGGAATTTCATGGTTTTTGCCTTCAGTTAATGCATTTACATAATGGAGGAGGCAGTCATGAAGTGAACCATTTCACTTGAGTGTGGTGAGTGCTATAGTCGGGGTTTGTACAAGTTGTTGTGAACACATTGGAGGAGAGAAGAACTCAAAAATAAGTTCTATTTTAGAACAATAAAACAGATCCAGGGAAGAGTTGGTTACTGCTTGTAGCAGGACCTGTAGCCAACATGATTAGAGAGGAGAACACATTGGTGAACCTTAGTTCTCCATTTTCAGAGTTTGATACACTTGAAGGAACTTAGATTGCAGCCATAGAAGAATAGAAGACTTCTCGCCTTTTCTTTCTTCCCTTCCTTGGCAGGATGAGACAAAGCCAACGTGGAAAGGACAACAGGGCAACCAAGGAAAAGTCAAGGAAGTCATTGAGGATTGTTTTTTTAAAGCTTGAAAGTTTGGAAGTGACTAGCACAGTGCTAGCAGTGGATGGGCTAGTAGGTCTGATGTTATTCATCTTGAAGCTGTTGCAGGTCTCCTGGAAGCGATGTATGTGGTCTTTCAACTAATAATCTTGTGCTTATTTTCCCTAGTAAAAGATGTTAACTCCAAGTTCAGAAAGTCTGACATTAGGTTCCAGCTGGGGCACAAACGTCTTGTCTTGAAATCCAGCTTGCTCCTAAATGGCAAGAGTGAGGTACCTTCACATATTCATGGTGGGAGGAAACCACCCACAGAACAAGTCATCACAGACGGCCTGTTCCTCTCAGCAGAGTGTTGATGGTACATGCTCTTCCCAAGGATCTGCCTCTACTTTCATGAATCATTTGGAAATCTTTACTAGTGTTTGTGGAACTTCAATACTTGGATAAGAATAAAGAGCATAAGGGCATTCCTGGCTTGACTTTGTTGTTATGAGCTTTTGCATCTTCCAAATTTATGAGTAGTAGGAACAATGGCTTATTATTCCTCTTCATGTAATTTTGTAGAATATAATTTTAAAATATTTTAAGTGTGAGCACCATTAGCCACATATTAAATAATCTGTGGGGAAGATGAAAATAGAATAATGAAATTACAAAATTATCTCATCTCATTCAATTTCTTCCTATTATGAAAATAGAAATTACATTCCAGGAAAACTTGAAACTACATGTCTAGTGTCATGCAGCCAATTGACAGCTATTTGTTGATTAATTAAACTGGAAACTGCAAGCTTTTTGTTTCCCTGGTGATGGATTAAATCTTTCATTTGCTTATCAGCTGTTGAGAGGCTAATAGGAGAAGTGAAAAAGAAGTATTCAGATAGTTTTAGACCATATTTTAAGTCATACTTAACTATGATAAGAATATTGTTTGTTTGTGTCTACATGTATGTAAAATCACACTATTTTTCTAATTCATGTCTATTATGCATTACTCCTTGATACAGTGAACCATTCCTGATAAATGTGTAGTAGCAGCCTCTTTTCTAGCCTTTCCTATTTTAATCAGCTTTGCCTTGATATTGCTCAGTTATTTCTGGCATTCATTGACATATAACCCTTTCAGTAAGTACATATTTGTTACATATACCAATATGATAAGATTAAGAAGACATCTGTCCTGAAAAACTCTCAGGGTGATTAAGGAGGTTAAAAAAAAGGGGTGACAAAATTGAAAGATAAAAACAGACCAAAGAAAACCAATACCTTATAATAGCAATTTACAGTGAGTTATGGGTTACCCTGAAACAAATACAGACAAATTCACATAGGGAGAAGTTGTAGACAGAAAAAAAAAATGGACTCTGAAGATTGAGAACACCCAAAACTTAGAATCTAGGAAACTGGAAACAAACTTGAGAAAGAATGCTTTGACACTAAGTAGGAAGAAATTCTAGAAGTGTAATTTTTAAAAGCCCAATTAAAAGTTTGTTTCTATTAAGAGGAAATGATAACTACATTTTGTAGAGATTCTAAAATGGTAAGCATAGAGATTGAAGCACTAATGATTTACTCAGTTACATAGGGATGGTGTGGATTGTGTGTGAACAGGGGCCACCTACTAGACCCAAGAGAGACTGAGAGTTCCATTTATGTCAGGTTGATAGCAGTGGAAATGGATATCTTGAGCTATATGGTAATCCTCTATTTTAGGATTAAATTTGAAAGATGAATGGAGTTCAGGAACCAGGACAGGCTTGTAGTTTTTGATGGAGCAGCTATGCTAATTATGACACAGAATGCTAAAAGAGGGGCAAATACATCTGGGGGTAAGAATAGAACCAAGGAAACAATGAAGAATTTGGGGTGGAACATACTAAGTTTGTCTACAAATATTCATGTGGAAATGTCAAGTAAAGGGGAAGAACATGGCCTGAAGTTCAGAGGATGGGCAAGATTTGGAAGGGAGTTTGGGGAGTTTGGGAGTCATCATCACTGGTCTATAGAACCAAGGTAAAGTTGGAGGGTTCGAGAGGGCAGGTGGAGGATTATTATAAGATGAGTCATATTATAGCGTGTTTTAATATAGGTAGAATGACCTAGTGAAGGACCAGTAACCCAAAAAGAACAAAGATGGTGTCCAAAGAAATTCTGAATAGAATAGAAGCAATAGCAGATGCTTGAATTGGGATTTGGGAAGTCATTTTCTAATGATGAATAAAGTGTGAGTATAGGAATTGAGTGGGAACAACGTGAAAACGTAATGGACTGAGGGGACAAGTGTTAGAGGGTCTCTAGACCACATACATTGATAAGGAAATGTTTCAGAAAGATGACAGGAAAGCTGTTTTGTTATTGGCAGTGTATGAGGGTGAATGCAGTGGATATTCATGATTCCATGGTCTGATGACATAGGCAGAGAAAGTAAGAGCACAAAACAGCAAGATGAACACAAAATAAATGTACAGCATCCCCAAATATATAGTTCAAATTGTATGATAGAGGGGACAGAAGGTTCTGGCTTGAGAGGTTGACAACGGAAAACATACCTGGGTTTCAGTTAGATACTGGATATAAAGGGGTATTCAGTGATGAGGTAGGAATGCAGGGCACAGTGGATAGCAGGGTTTGAGTCCAGGGGATTAGGGGAGTCTAAGAAGGGTAGAAGATTGGGCCAGATAAGCAATGTCACTTACAGAAATGTGACCCAAAGACACAGTGAGGTGATGATGCCCATTCTCTACTTCTCTTAATGTGTCACTTTCTCAGGGTTAGAGTCTTATTTTACGTAGTGAAATGAGTAGTCTTGAAGGGATTAATATAATCTTTTAGAGAATATGAGCCTAGAAATTTTTTATAGACATCTGTGAGCAATGCCAGAGCTGGAAATAGGCAAGTCCTACCAGAATAGTAGCCTAAAAGAACCATTTCCTAAGAATTACTGCTGGGGGAGACAGTGTATAAAAAGGGTAGAGGAGAGAAAGGCAAGGATGGATGACAATATAAATCTCATGAAGGGCTGCAGAACAGCTCTGATAACAAGGGTGAGATGAGACTCAAGGAGGTGGTTGAAGAGATCTCTGTTGACCTGTCAGGGTCCCTGTGGGCTATGTCAGGGTTGTTTTTCCTTTATAAGGTTACCTTTTGACCATTCAAAACATTCAAATGGGGTGACCAGTGCTAGAAACTGAAGCCTGTTCCCATGAGATCAAGTAAGTACACGTGGAAGAAATTGCAAAACCCTGCTAAAAGCCTCTAGCATGTCTCAGAGACTCTACATCCCCACAGTTGGAGAAATACTTCATTTTCACACTTCCAGAGTTTTTTTGCTATCCTCCTGAGTTATTTCAAGACAACATGGGTTATCTACAAACTAAGAGTGTCAAATCTGTTCTCTACCAGAAAAACAAAACAAAAAACAAAAAACTCTTGTATTGGTTAGTATAATGGTTAGTCTTAAATGTCAACTTTAAAAAACATATAACACCTGGGAAAAGAGCCTCATTTGAGTATTTGTCTTTATCATACTGGTCTGTGAACATGTTCTGTTCATTCAAAGTGAGTCTATTTTTAATTATATAAAAAGAACCATCTCATCCTGGGTAGCAGTTTCCCTAGTCAGGAGGTCCTGAACTGTCAAGGACGGAAGAAACCTGGATGTAAGCAAACAGCATCTATCCATTTGTTTCTCCCTGATCTTGTCTACGGATCAAGTTTTTATATAAACTTCCCCTCTTTGATGGACTAGATACTAGAAATGTAAAATAAAACAAAGGCTCTTTCCCCCCCTAACTTGATATTTTATCACAGTAATGGAAATTGTCTTACTTAGGGTTTCTATTGCTGTAATAAAACAACATAACCAAAAGCAGCTTGGAGAGGAAAGGGTTTATTTTGCTTCAACTTTCATATCATGGTTCACCATGATAAGAAAGCAGAACAGGAACTTAAATACAGCAGGAACCTGGAGACAGGGGTTGATGTGGAGGCCATGGAGGAATGCTGCTTATTGGCTTGTTCATCATGGCTTTCTCAGCCTGCATTCTTTTTTTAAAAAAAAATCATTTATTTATTTATTAATTCATTCATTTATACTCCAGATTTTATTTCCCTCCTGGTCCCCCTTTCCACATCCCATACATCCTCCCAGCACCCTGTGTCTCCATGAGGATGTCCTCATCTCTTCTCCCTGTCCCCATCCACTTTCCCTCCCAGGTCCCTCTCCCCTCCTTGTGATTTCAGCCTCCATTCTTATAGAACCCAGGACCACCATCCCAGGAACTGGGCTGGATGTGGGCTGGATCCTTCCACGTCAATCACTAATTTAAGAAAAAAATGTCTTGCAGGCTTTTCCATAGGTTAATTTGATGGGAACTTTTTCTCAGTTGAGGTTTCTACTCTCCAAATGACTCCAGCTTGTATCAAATTGACCTAAAATTAGGCAGCACGGTACCAAGACTAGAACAATTGGTGATTTCTTTCTTTCACGTGGCAGTTCTTGACAGGATAATGATGAGGAAAAAAAATGGAAAAGAGGAGTTGGAAAATATACTCAGTGGTTGTTTTGAATAGACTTTCCATTAATTCTTCCATATGAACTAGTTATTCTACAACTGTTCCAAGAGTCATGGAATACAGTATAAAATAAGTTTGAGAATTCCTTAGAAGTTCAGACTGCAACAGAGCTAAGATGAGAGTCGGGTCATCTCACGCGTCAGATTTGCTATTTTAACCACAAAAGAACCAAGAATGGAGTTGGCTGAAATGGGTGGCTCAGTGGGTAAAGACAACCTGCTACCAAACCTGATGACCTAAATTAATCCTCAGACCTCAGATCGCGGAAGGAAAGAATAGACCTCTGAACTCTGTAGCTTATCCATAGCTTGTGCCCACGTGAAAAAAAAAAAGAAATAATTCAAAAGAAAAATTAAACAAAGTAACGAAGCCGCCAACAAAAGTGCCTCCCAAACTACATGGCATCTCCTTTCCCAGGATCACTGGGCCTGGTCCGTGTGCTGTGCTGGAGCCTGATGTGCAATACCACATCTTGGCACTGTAATGACGCCACTGCGTTGGAGTTTTACATTTCCTGATTCTGCTATGGAATTAAGAGATACAGAGAGTTGGGTTGATGATGCTCAAACTAGAGAAAACTCAAACAGAATAGTTGTGCGAACCAATTGTTTTCTCCTTTTGATTGTTTTCACGATTCTGAGAATTCGGTAGTGTTCTGTGTTTCTTTTTCAACATATTAGCTCATTGTACAAAGTGGAGATTTGGTACATATAGCTTCGCATCTTTAAAATTAAACATGAAACAAACAACTATCCATATTAGTGGGTCTTTTTATATATTCATGGCCATCAAAAAAGAAGGATGTGGGAAAGAAAGGAGTGCGTGTTTCAGGTTTTGGTGACAACATAACCCAGATGTAAGCTTTCTCCTAGGGTCAAGTGAAACCGGACAGCATTGGGTTTCAAATGATCCTGGGAACAAAGTTGTTCCCTAAAGGAGGCAGCAGGGCTCATGCAGCACAACTTCTGCCTGGCTACCTTGGCTATCGTTCAATTAGTTTATGCCTTTTTCTAAAGAGGCACGTTGAGGGTTCAGTGAATAGATAGATGTCAAAGATGGCCATTTAAGCAGCAAGGCTTCTCTCCAGAAGCACATTTGTTTACTAACTGGAAGGTACCCACTAAGGCAAAGTGAACAAGAGACTTCCTTTACTAATGATCCCTGATCCTTGTCTCTGGAACATTTTCCACTTTTGGGACATACATTTTTATAATCTGTAGTAAGTACAACCTATCCAGTAGAGGACCAATCTTCAGTGGTTGAGTAAAACTGGAGGCTGAGGTAGAATTTACTGTTATAGAGTGGAATCTTGGGACATAAAACTAAAATGGTATTTCTATTTAAAATGAAACAATTCTTCCAGTGATTGGCAAAAAGCAGTGGCTTGGTTGGCATGTGGCATTCCGGCTCAGAACATAGTCAGCTGCTTGGCGACTCCTGCCCCTCTGAGCAAAACCTCCAGCTGAGACCAAGAAAAGGAACCTTGTTGCTCTGTGACACACTATTCCATTGGTAAAGCTTTTTGATTCTCTAACGAGTGTCACCTCTCAGGATATCCTTGAGCACAGTTTTGGAATTTTGCTTCTTGTGAAATTTTGCCTCGTCAAAGCTGTCTTCTGATTTTCACTCACACCCACAAGATACAAGACAACCTTTTCCTTAACTCAGAAAGTGTCAAAAACCTGCGCAAAATTAAATAACTACACTTTTAATGCAGATCATAGGTGTTACATTTTCTAGTGTTATGAATTTTAGTATACAACTCCATCAAGTATGAAATATAATCTGATCTCTATTACTTTTGCCTTGACTTACTGTCATTTTTTGTTTTAAATTTGCTGCAGAGGACACTTGAAAGTTAACATACTTGAATAAAATGTGCACCTTTGGGGCCTTACATTAAACTGTTTGAAACTTCTTGATTTGTGCATTTAGAATGTAAAATTAATAGTTACCATAAGTATCAGTTCTAAATTTACACGAATGGCACCGTTTTAATGTATAAAGCATGTAAGGGTAGCATTACCGACAATTACATCTGGGGTGCATGCCTGAACTTAAGAGAAAATAATCAGATATTTGCAGCCAGTCAGAATGGTTTGCCCTTCTCAGACACAGTTTGCAAATGACAGCTTGTGTCATATGACTTGTGATTGTGCACCAATACCAGGATGCTAGGAACACTGCTGAAGACTGACTGTTTCTTCAGTCATGTCTATGAATTTAAAGACTGAACTAATCCTGACTGAAACATTTTATGACAATAGTATAAGCAGAAAGAGTGCTTTTGAACCTGAGCTTCACTATCTTAATTTTTACATGTTTTAAAAACACCTGTTATGTGCTCAAAGTTCGTATTAGCATGACAAAAGTAAGGATCCTGTCAAAATTCAATTTCTCTGTTCTCTATCCACATCTCAGAACACACCACTGAATCCGTCCATGTGGATGTGGCCTTGTATCTAGCAATGTCAAGTTACTCCCTTGGTTTGTCTGACCATTGTAAACGAACTCTTTTGCCAATATATCTTGGGTAGGGAAGGCTGTCTCAGTGAGACAGTGACTTTAGATGGCTTAGTTGCGTCTAAGAATCCTTCCTGTCATTGGTCCAAACCTCAGTTCTGAACTCATTGTGCCTACTTTGTCTGCCTGTGTTGTTTCAGTAAGGTTGTGGAATCACCCTCATGATAATGGAGAAATTACAAGGATCTGACACCTCCAGAGCAGGCCTGGAGAAGAGCAAGAGAGATATCCTAAGACATACCAAGAGAGCATGGACACCTCTGGATGGGCATCTGCTTCCTGACTCTGAGGAAGAAAACCCAAGGGTCACTATGAATGTGCAAGGTAAGGGTCCTTCTAGGGATCTAGGATGTGCTCTGCTGTGGCAATGAGGGATGTGAAGCTTTTGCTTGGGAAAAAGTGACTTCTAAGGACTTGTACTTGATACTAAAGAAACGAGTGTTCCTGGCATGATTTCAGGCAATTCTATAAAACAGACATATATGACTTCAGCACAAATAGACCAGCTAAGTAATAAACACTGCTTTCTTTCCATTCCAACACCCTCATCCTAAAATCCCAAGACTCTGAAGATACATCCGGGCCTGAGTCTGAAGCTTCTCCTTCCTCCAACACCTCCTCCTTCTCCTCCTCCTCTTCCTTCTTCTCTGTCTCCTTCTCCCCATTTCTTCCTTTTCCTCTTTCTCCTCTCCTGTCTCTTCCTTCTCCTTCTCCCCTCCACACCGACCTTCTGGTCCTCCTCCTCCCCACTCTTTTCCTCTGCCTCCTCCTGTTCTTCTCCTTCATTTTCTTTTTCTTCTTCCTCTTCGTTGTGTATGAGAGAGATAGATAAGTAATCTCACTGAACCTGGAGCAGTGCAATTGAGCTAGACTGGCTACCAATGAGATCAAGGGATCTGGGTTCTACTAGTTCAACCATGTCCTGTTCTTTGGTGGGTGCTGGGGCAGTTCCTTATGTTAGTATAATGACAAGCACTTGAAGCACACACCATCTCCCCAGTGCCCAATGAACCTTGCTTCAGAACACCATTTTATTTAAAGTTACTTGGGCATCTTGCATGAGGCACTGGTGATCATTTGACTAACATAAAAGAGTAATAAAGAAGAAAACATTCCCATTCTATGCATGCATGGTACCACAAATGAAGACCACTCAGTGTCTCCCAGGTTTACAGGCTGGTTTGCTTTACCTGATAGTCTATATGAGAACTATTCAAGTATTTTATACATAAAGTCAGACTGACTAAAGGGTATGAGGTAGTAGCTAACAAGAACTAGAGCAAATGTCTCTCAGAACTGGATCTGTTCATCTCCTTTCTTTTTCCATTTTCTATTTTTTGAGCCAGTGCTAAAGAGCCACCTTAAAAGGCTGGAGCCTTTGTAACACAGGTTGCCTTTGGAAATCCTGGGACTCTATGGCAATTTGTCCCTGGAATGAATGCAAATCTGGTTTCTAACCTGGCAGAGAACTCCTTGCAAATAAACATTGCTGGCTAGCTGCCTTAGGAAAATGTTGGGATTTAATAAGAAGAGGTTCCGTGGTGATTTAGGGCCAACAAGAGAGAAACAAAAGTCTCATACACTTTTCTATTCATTGTATTCACGCTAGGCAATTTTATATCCACTCCACCACCTCTCACCTCCATTGATTCATTTTGCTTGTCCTTTACATTTTAGTTGTTTTTTTTTTTTCTTAAGTTATAGTCATTTGGCAAGTTTACATCCATTCTTGGAAGAGGCTGATTATGGAAAACAGGAGGTTGTGCCTCCAGGGGGAAAATGAATATGCTTACATGAACATGTGACTAACTATGTAGGAAACAGAGCTGCCTACTCTGTGTGGCAGATGATAGAGTGGGTCATTGTAGCTGGTTGTGCTTTGACTAACAGATCTGGTTCTTTCTTTTTTCTTTGTAGAAAATTCCAAACAGGAAAGTATCCAGCAGTGGCTGGACTCTGGATTCTTGTAAGTGGTGTTTTACTTTATCTTATTTTTGCATGTCTGTGTACTTTAGACATTCCTCTTGCAAAGCTCCATGAAAATAATATTGCTTAGCCCTCCCTGGAGGGCTCTCAGCCATAGGCTACCGGGGTAGGAGAGGCATGGGTTTTCATGTTAACTGAGTACTTGAGGATTGCTACATTACTTCACAAGCTGTATGTCAACATAAAAGTGCAACGATGGAATGTTATTTGGATTCAACTGCCTGATTTTTTTTTGTTCATCAGTTTAATTACAAAAGCAACGTGGTAATAATCTCTTTACATACATTGTTGGACTCACAGTGCTTTGCTTCTTTTATAGTGTCTCTGTCAGTGACAACCTCCAGCAAGCCATCAACCATTCTGGTAAGGCAAGAAAACCTATCGAAGCTGTGCTTTGTGGAGCTGAGTAGATGTAGATGTGACAAGCACCCATGCTAATAGAACTTCTTCATGGGAGACTCAGAAGAGGCCCTAGGAAATAAGTCCATCTTCTCTCTTGACTTTATAAGACTAGGACTCAGAAAGTGCAGCCATGTCCCCAGCAGCGGGTGATGGGCTGAAACCAGGATTCTTGCTACTGCCAAACAGTCAGACTGTAGCAGGAAGCTCTCTGGGCCTATGTAGACATTTATAAGGATGTAATTATGTAAACAAAATTGTTTAGTTATTCATAATATATCATAGTTTTATTTCTAACCCTATTTTTCTCTTTTCCTTCTCCTTTATTTTTGGTATTGAGCATAACATTTCTATCTTTCCTCTAATGATATGTTTATTCTAGAGATGAGCAAATGACTAAATCCTAAAACAAAGAGCACAAATATTTCTGAGACAGAAAATGTATCATACTGCCTCCCTTGGGTTTGATAACAACATTATTAAAATAACGAGTACAGATCTCATGGATTCCATCTTTATTAAATGAAAATGCCAGACTTCATGGGATCTGAGATTCTTCCATTATAAAATGTGCTTATTTAATAAATAACTCTCAGGTGGATCAGATGAAATCTTGTGAGTAAAAATGAAAATTGGCATCAAGTCCAAGACACCTTGATCATGTGTTAAAATAATGTTCTAGAATCGATTAAATGCCTAAAGAATATGTCTAAATATGACATAAGCTAGGAATGTAATGATTACAGAGACAATTATTAGTATTATCATAACTTACCTTGCTGATCTTAATTATTTTATATCCTCTACCTCATCTTCAATTAAGATTGACCATTGTTTTCCAGTTGATTTAAATTGGAGCATTTTGCTTTTTAAAACTTTTAACATTTTAAAAGTTTAAACTGAAATTTTCATTGAAATTCCCTCTTACAGTCAGTTACTCTACATTTTAATTTTTTTTTTATTCTTTTAGAGTGTCATCATGTTCATAATGGATTTTATTCATCACTCATTACCTCTTGTCATCTTCAGTCTCTCCTTTTGCCATCTTCCCCTTCTTCCTAGGAAACCCTTCCTATTTTTATGTTACGTGCATGTTCTACTGAGTTTAATTAGGGTTGCTCATGTGAACATGGGTGAAAAGTTATCTCTTGGATTATATCCAACCAACCAGTAGCTACACGAATAAAGAAAGTGATAACCTTCCATACCCACCATTAACTGTCAATAATCACTCAGGGAGAGATGGGCCTCATGAAACCTTTCCTCTTCCATGATAAAGTATAGACACACCTACTCTTGTGCAAGTTTCTATACCTCAGTGGGTTCATTGAATGCAAGGCCATAGCATTCCAAGAAAAGTCCTTTTACTACCTACCTTGCCATACTCTGGCCCTTTCTTTCTCCCATTCTCCTTCCTAAATAAGACCTTGACCATCAGAGGGTGTGGGGAGGGGAGAGAAGAAAGGGGGCATTATTTATGGCCCATTTTGGATAATCACTCAGCTGTTCTTTACTTTCTACACTGACTAGTCACATGTTTCTGCTTTAACTGCTGTAGGCTATAATGAGACACTTCTCTGATGACAGATAAGGATAGCATTAATCCATGAATAGAAACATGGGGTTTTAGAAGGCAGTTTAACCACATTTCATTTAAATTGCTTTATTTTTAACATAAGGCCTCTATAATGTCAAATTTTCTGAACATTTATTTCCAATAAATTGAATATGATGGCCTCTCTATTCATATTAACTCAGATTCAAGGAAGAGACAACAACATAGGTATATTTTCTTGAATATACCTGTTTTTTGACTCTTGTCTATGTCATATACATGGAGGCCAGCACTCCTCCTTCCTTTGGTTACATTGTATTAAACATTGAACTTCCTGAAAAATACAACTCACAGTCTGGCTTCATCAGAGCCAAGTTAGTGAACTACAAAGGCACAGCTAGGATTCTGTGTGGGTCCCAGGTCAGAAGGCACAGCTTCTACTTGGCAGCTCCCTAGTCTTTAGCCAAGGCCTTTCTCATTGGTCATATTTTTGAACTCAGTAACCCATGTGGGAACATGACTGGTTCTCATTCTTCTGTTGCCACCAAAGAATTTGAATGTCAAGTGCCATGACTTTTGGTCACAGAGTTACAAGCAGGCAGGAAGCTGGACTTGCAGGCTTCCGTGAGACTATATGTGCATAAAAGATGCACAGAGCTTATGGAATTCCAGCTCCACACTGAGAATAAGTTGAATTGAGGGAAGAAAAGCAGTTACTGCTGAGAAATGATAAGGTTAAAACTCAGAAAATCTGGAGAGGATATAAGGTGGCATTGCATTATTTTCCTACTTACCCCAGAGACAGTGGCTTAACACAGACAAACTTCTCCTTCTAAGTGTACTGGATACTTTTCCTTGTCCCTTGTTTCCATGTTAATTTTAATAACTGCAGAAGACTTGCAGTTGCCCTTCCCACTTATTTGCCAACTAACACAGACATTATGAATAATGCTCTCTCACCTTCAGCCATGTTTGATAACAAGTATTAAGACATTGCAGCGAAAATCTCTCTGGCCTCCTTTAAGTCACACCAGAACATTGTCTAATAGTAGATGGTGACTTATAAACAACTAAAAACTTAAAAGTGCAGAGCCCAAACAATGCTCTCTTATTGGCCTCTTACTGCCAGTTTGACCATATGGGCTTGGTGGAGCACCACGGATCTACCCATAACACTCAAAGCCTCTTTGAGGACACAGTGCCAAAGACTATGTCCATAAGGTCCATCTTTTCAGACCAACTTACTCTTTGGCTCAGATTCCCTATTGAAATGAGTTTGTTGCAAATGCCTTGCCAACTCCTGAGGACAGATTGAATGACACTACTACCTGACTATGAACGTATGTAGTCATTATAGCATAAAGATCAGACATTCAGGATGATGGAATGCTTCAACATGTAGAGTAACACAATTGTCATGATAGACACATCGGCACATCATTGTGAGTGAAAAGACCAGAACAAATTCCTGTGTTAGAAAAGTTGTTTCTAGAACAGATATAGTTAATGACAGTTATTACTTGGTGGATAGTTAATTCATTTATCTTCTTCAATACTCTGATTTTTCTACTTTTCCAGTACTAGAAACTGAACGTAGAGTCTTGTGGGTGCTAAACAAGCAGCATAATACTCTGTTCTGTACCAGATCAGATTCTTTTAAGACAGGAATTTTTATGTTGCTTAAGCTGGACTTGAACGCTTAATCTTTATTCTTCTCCCTCCAGAACCCTATAATTGCAGGCATGTGCCAATCCTTAGACAACTCAACAGAGAAATACATTTATTTCCTGAATTGATATGATAAGTCATAAGAATTGAGAAAACCAATTACAAACGTGATGCTCTGTATTAAAAGAAATGGTCAGAGTAAATCCAGTTGAAGCATCTTAAAGACCATGAAGAGAAAGTATTTAGAATAAAGGATGTTGTTTCCTGCTTCTTGAACGGTGGCTGTGACTCCACATGGGGGTCACACAGCTATGGAGGTCACCAAAACTTTGGCAACAGTAAAGGTTTCTGAATATATAATGGCCAAAACATATTTTCAAATCTACTATGAAATGGAATACAAAGTGTTACGGCAGCAGTAAACTAGATTATGTCATGTGACTTCACCTTGGTTCTCAGAATGCGTTAGGCCTACTAATGCAATGGTGGTGAATATTGCCTGGAACACCCTGGAGTGGTATGGAACCATGGTACATCATGAATGGCAGTGAATCACTGTGCGTAGAAAGTTTTCTGTTCTTCTAGAAACATAAGGATTTAATTACAGAATGCAAACCTGTCAATATTTTCCTACTATCGTTCCTCAGAGTGTCAGTGTCAGATACTGTACCTTTAGATGCGATTTGTTAGAACATTTTATCTTAAAAATTGACGTTTGACTTGCTAACTTGAGTTTCATAAAAAATCATTCAATGAATTTTGGCTTGAAACCACCACAGAATTCCTAACAATTTCTGAAATGTCCCTAAACATGCTTCTGTCATTTTGTACTATGTATTTATGCAAGAAATATTCACAGCATCAACGATTATTAAATCAGTGTATCATTCAGCTCCAAAAACCATTGAATGCTCTGTAATTCTACACTGTAGGAAATATTTTGAAAAAATTTAGTTCTATACATAAAATTAAATGAACCCATCAATCTCATTAGTATGTAAATTTTATTTAATTTTTAATTTCTCAACATAGAGTTCTTTGTATAACCCAGGCTGTCCTGAACTATTTCTGTAGATCACATTGGCCTCAAACTCACAGAGATCTGCCTGGTTCTACCTCCTGAGTACTGGGATTAAAAGCTTATACCATCACCACCGGGCATTTCAGTTTTAAAATGATAAAATTATATTATGTATATGGAAAAATATTTTAAAATAAACTTCCTTATTATTTATTAGGGAAAAATGTTTGGCTATGTACCGATTTTATGTACTGAGGTGTCTTAGTAATTGTTCTATTGCTGTGAAGAGACATTATGACTAAGGCAACTCTCAAAAATGAGAACATTTAACTGAGACTTGCACAGAGTTTTAGAGGTCAGTCCATTATCACCATGGTGGAAACATGGTAGCAGACAGGTAGGCATCGTTGTGGAGAAGTAGCTAAAAGTTCTACATTCTGATCTGGAGAGAGAGAGAGAGAGAGAGAGAGAGAGAGAGAGAGAGAGAGAGAGAGAAGGGCTTTTGAAATCTCAAAGCTTGCCCCCCAGTAACACACTTCTTTCAACTAAGCCACATCATCTTATCCCTATAATCCTTTCAAACAGTACTCCCTGCTGACTAAGCATTTAAGGATATGAGACTATGTGAGCTATTCTTGAAGCCACCACACCATATGAGATGATTTATGAGTGGAAGCTGAAAACATCCTTCCCTGGAAAGGTGCAGACATGTGGAGACTCTTACTCTCAAGAATTCCACTCTTTCTAGATCATGGCAATTTAAGTATAGGATAGGTGTGGGAAAAGGGGGGCTGCAGTGGAGGACCCCTGGAGGCTTCCACGTGGCGGGTCCCATATGCAGGAGAAAGGTCTGGAGTTCCAAGGGCTGGACGCTTAGGTGACCGCAGGCCCCAATGATACGAGGAAGTCCTTGGTTCCAAAAAGGTTTATTTTCATGGCAGGTGGTGGATGGATCTGGATGTAGCCCCCCAAACTCAGGGCAGACCTGAGCTAAGTAGGGAGAGAGAAAGGGGGAGGTTCTGGGGGCAGTTTACTTGGCTCCACCCTCTGACCTTCATTAGTATGTAAATCTCACTAGAGACTGAGGCCTATATTCACACCCTCTACCTGTGCACTTTGGGAGGAACTGTAATGGCCTACGTGACTGAACAATGTAGGTCCATGGAGATCAGACTGCTTGTCAGGACCCTGGGTTCTGGGGACGTGGCCAAACTCCTGCCATTTCTCCCTTGGAGTCTCAGAATTCTAGGCTCATGGCCAGGCAAGAACCAAGATACACTTATGCAGTCCCACAGATAGGCTAGCCTTATCATGAGACCCTGTAGTCTCAGCTTCTCCTGCTTCTTAATCTTTCTTCATCTAATATTTCTTAAGTTGATGCTGATTCATATGGCCTCTTGCCATTCTCTGAAGCCTTCCCAAATTCCATATCCTCTGAGAGGTTCCTCTTGGCTTCTGCAGGGAGATGCACTTTTTCTAAAAAAAAAAAAAAAAAAAAAAAAAAAATTTAGATCCATCCTGGGTCCTACCAGGTAGCCCTTGGTTGATATTGCCTCCAATTGTTAGACAAAATGGAAATCCTAACCAGTGTACAGATCATCTTTAAATCCACTGGCCCCAAAACTAGTGAAAAGGGGGTCTAAGTAAAACACAAGGATGATGCTATCAGGTTAGGAAGTTTTCTCGGAAGACTAGACCTAGTCAATGAAAAATTGAGAAAACAATGAGACAAAGCAAGAACATTCAATGTGATGAAAGTAATGAGTTTAAATAAGACAAAGAGATGAAAGAAAGCTAAATGTATGCAGGGGCACATATGGAAGGAGATCATTTTGAAGAAATGTTTTGTGCAATGAGGGAGACAGAAATTTTTGTTTTAAATAAGATGTACTCAGAGGATGGATTTCTGAAATTCCAGAAAGTAAGAATCACATGTAGTCTCAGGATGGGCTTGGCATAGGAGTGTCATCTAAGTCCTTCTTTCAAATGGATAATTGTAACTGAGGCCTGAGATTAATAAGATTTTAATGTCATGTCTTTGCTTAGAAGACAGTCCTGGACAATTTTTGATGAGCATCTCTACTGGAGTGGCCTATGACTTTACTACAAGGGGGAAACAGATGTTCCTGGCTATGGGAGTGGCTGTTACACCTTGAGCAGAAGCTATTGCAAGCTTATGAGGGCAAGGGATTTAACTAGTGTCAAGTCTGGAACAGGAGGAAAAGAAATCAATGGACATAGGGCAAGGGAATGAGAAAATTATTTTAAATAGCTTTAATATTTTGAATGCAAGTGTTAGTCAACATGTAAGAGTCTGTTTGGGGTAAGATTGTGGATCTCACTGTGGATTATCTCTACAAAGTGTCCTGGTCAGGCAAGAGTTAAATTTGCAGAAAGCTACAGAATGCTATTATTTTAGAGCATCGCAGAACTGTAATTTGATTAGTCTATTGGACGATATTCCAAAGAACCAAATGTCTTCCATGAATCAGTCAGAAATGCTTAGGAAAACCAAAATAAAAAATGCTTTCTAAGCCAACAAAGGTGCTAATTAGTGCCTTCTGCAGATCTGACTGCATCTTCTTCAGTAATACATTGTGCAGGGTTAAGTGCGGTATCTGCTGTTTCAGATGGCACAAGTCCACCTAACAGTAGGGCGGATGGCTAGAGATTATATCTAGAAGGAAGCAGAATTGGAATTTTAACCACGGAAGAGAATGAAATCAACAGAGCAGACACTTTTGTTCTCACTTTAATTGGAACTGTGGCTAGCAGGAATTTGCTGACCTTTGTTTCACCTTCTCCAAATGCTTTCAGCCAGTATTAAAAATCAAAGGAGGTGTCCAGGAGGGGGAAATGGTAGTGAAAGCATGAAAGCCAAACAAGATGGAGTGTAGCATTGAAGCTGCCCAGCTAGCAGAGTGCAGCGTAGCATCATAGATGCAGGTATGTTCACCTATTGCTTATACAACCTTAAGCCTGATGCCTGCATAAGTTTTAGGACATCTAGGGTAATAGGGTAAGGTTTCCTTCCTGCTGTGGTGGTCCCCATGCTTCAGATTCTTGTTCTCATTTGAGGCTTCAAGAAGCCGGGCAGATAATCACTAATGAAGCAGGCAGCATAGAGACTAGAAATTTGGAGTGTAGGCTGCCGTCAACAGATTGCTACCCTAAAGACACCTGGGCTAGTGCTGCAAGCCACTTCCAAGTTATAAGGAAAGTCTTGGAGTTCCAATCCCTGTGAGAACTGGCACACCATGAGCCACCAGCTTGTGCCTCTCCTTCAGGCTCTTCTTGGTACCAAGCCAGAGAAGCCTTGACCTTGACAAGCCTGACCTCGGCATCCAGGAAGCTTATCTTACAAATCAAAAAAGAAGAACAACAAAAACCAAGGAATAGTTAGTTTCACAGCGCTCTATGTAAGATTCTCTACAAGTGTGTCCACGTGCTGGAAGGTCAGTTGCTGCTTCTGCAGATTCGAGACATCTTCCCAGAAGCACTATGAAAACAGGAATTGGTCTCCCATGACTGAGGGAGGAGGGAATATGGACTAGAAATCAACCAGTAAGCCTAATAATTGTAATAATTTTTTATTTTATTTTTTTTTAAAAAATCAGGCTTACTTTAAAAAGTCTTATCAGGTGCCCTATGCAAAATTTTCTTCAGACTCTCAGCTTGGCAGCACAGAGGGCGTGTGTCTGAATACACTGGTTGAGCCAGATTGTTGTGTCATTTCCAGAACTTTTGAGAAAAATATCGGGAGTCTAGGAAAGCACTCAGTAGCTGCACGTGTGTAGCCATGATGATGAAATTGAGGTAAGGGAGCAACTGTCTCCTAAGTGGTGATGACACCTCACAGGATATGGTTGCATGACCAGAAAGCTCTTCTCCTAGCTGGTGCTGAAGGTGTAAGGTTTCCTCATGTATCTGGAAACCCCACTGTGAGCAAGCTTGGCCCCCATCACCTTCCACAGAACATGGGCTAACTTTCAGGCACTTGTTTTTTTCTCCCTGGATGCTGCTGTCTGTGTCCTGGCACCAGCTTGATCCTCACAACACTGTCATGCAGAGGGTGTGTTCTGTGTAGCCACTGAAATCTCATGAAGGATTCTAGGGCATGAGGATCCAGAGTCCAGTAACTAGAATTTTTTTGGTGACTGGATTTTCCTCAGGGTTATAGTTTTTTTTTTTTTTTTTTAATGTAGCAAGGTTAAGTTAACGCTTCTTATCAATATCAGAAAATGCATCAGTTTCTCACAGTTTGAGCAATTCACTGTGATCACAGTGCCATACTCTTGCGTGGACATAAACATTCATTCACATTTATTAGGGCACCCACAACAGATATGTTGAAAAGGCCAAGGCAGTTCAAGAGCAGCCACATGGCAAAGCATGTAGTCAAATTTCCCAGAACCACAGAGTTCTTCCATGGGAGGAGCTGTACAGAAGAACAACAAACAAACAAACAACGATGAAACAAATCCAAAAATCAGAATTCCCCCGATGAGCTAGCCCAATGGGTGCTCACCCTATAGATTACAAAGTAATAATAGAGGCTGTCCAGATAGAAAGAGGAAAGAGGAAAGTTTGCTGAAAATGTTCAACAGAATTTATTTTACCTTCCGTTTGGCAACTTGCTACTTAATTCATCATGACATCGTTTTCATGTAATTGCCTACAATTTGTACCGCGCTTGCTTTTATGACGTGATTAATAAGGTGGTAAATCAGATTTCTTTCATGTGACAACTTCACTCAGTTGTCTGCGATTTTGTCATCTTGAGCTGCTCCAAGACTGAATTGATTTCAGTGAGCAAGTGTGCCGCTATAGATTAATAGTGCCTATGCAAGTGAGGGGTCAGTACTGAGTAGACCTTGTTTTTTGAACTCTAGTGTATACTGGTGTCTAAATGCAGCATCACCTTCCCTAGAGTATCCTATGAAGTAGCAATGATTTTAGTCAAGTTATTGATTTCTACCTCAAATTAATGTCTCCTTAAATAGCTACTTGTTAACATTATGACAAATGTCCTTCACATCCTGTGAAAATCTGTCACAGGAAGATTTAGAAAGCCTATCTAGGCTCAGTGAAACACTGATGTGATTGATTAGTCATGACTGCCCTAGGATCAGATTGAGAGTATTGTGGGAGAGCTCCAGGCTGGGCTACATCCTTTCAAACGGATTATGTCTTTCAACCTATTTTATTCCTGTGAGGGTCCCACTTGCTTTGCTATACTTTCTATGTATTTTACTCTTACCAACTCTTTAAAGTGCAATTGTACATGTTCAGCCTGCTTAAAATCCTCTATTTAAGCTGTGGATGGTGACACATACCTTTAATCCTAGTTCCTGGTGGGGTGGGGGAAGGGACGGATGGGTTTCTGTGAGTTTAAGGCTATCCCTGTCTACATAGTAAGTTCCAGGACACCCAGAGCTACATAGTGAAACCCTGTGTCAAACAAACTTAGAAACAAAGAAACAAAGAAGCAAAATCATATACTTGCCCACATAGTATTTATATACTTTCAATTTTTATTTTTCTAGATCACACAGCAGGATAGCTGAACCCTTAAAATCCTCTTTAAAGTATAGTAATAGGCACCTGGACTCTCAGCTCTGGAAAGCCTGAGATAGGAAGAGTTTGATTGCAAGTCCAGCTTGGAGTCCATAGGGAGACCCTGTCTTACAACAGCAACAGGAAAAAATAACAGTAACATGTGAGCCTTCTTACTTTTACTCTCCAAACTTGAAATCCGCAGTCAAGTTCCTAGGAACCTTGAAAGCCATTCAGTGACTCACTACCTAGACGTTAGCAATCCTGGCTCCGGACTAAAAAGCTTTTCATCACATGTGATGGGCTTCCTTATGCTTCCTTCTGTCAGGAGTTTTCCGTTCAAACCTTCCCCTGTTCTTTCTTTGGGGTAGAGGCAAGCTTTATTTCTTTTTCACAATACAGGTGGCTACACTGATGTTCATACATGTCACATGCTGTAAGAGGACAGCCAGGAGTAAGAAATCTGGTGGACATTATGATAAATTTGCCCATGATGTGAATATTTCCTTTTGTAGGTGTTATTGTCATGTTATGTTGTGACACAGTGTGAATGCTGCAGTGACTTCTAAGTGTCCCCTATGATGTCCAACAGATATTTTGCCCCCCACACCATCCTTCTTGCATCTACCAGGCAACTGGGCCCTCAGCACTGTATTTATACATACAATGTTTTCCTTAAAACAATGGATTTTCATATCCTGGTACAAAATGTAAATCTGTCTTTTTGGCTTTTAAACACTACGGGACATTCTGTTGGCAGTGTGGTGTTTTGGAAAGAAAGAAAACAACAACAGCAGCAAACCAAAATAAGCTGTGGCATTTTACCGGCCATGAGAAGTTTACGTAACTGTGATCTCTCCTTTCCTTTTCCCTCAAGTGTAAAATAACAAGCCCCATTTTAAGGACTTGTTGTGAGGTCTTGGAAGATTGTACAGGAGCTAGAGAGATGACTTAGCAATTAAGGATGCTTTCTGCATTCTTCTGCAAATGATCAGAGTTCAGATTCCAAGACCCATGTGGTGGGTTAAAACCATCCTTAACTCTTGTTCCAGGACATCTGACGCTCTCTTCTGGACCCCTCATAAGCATTGTACATTCGTATATGAAGGCAAACACTTATGCACATAGAATAAAATAAATACATTTTTGAAAATTAATTTTAAAAATGGTATAATATAAATTGCACGCTTACACCATACCTCACACGGTGCAAAATAAACAGTTACTGCTGTAATTAATAATACTGGTAGTAATAAATTCCTTGACTTTGCTATCCTTGACTATATGGTCAGGGAAGTATGACTAAGTTTTCATGCATTCTGTTGTAAAACAAAGATAGGACCTAAACTGGATGGTATAGAAAGGACTAGATGATACAAACGACTGGTAGAACTGGGTGTCTGCTGAATATTCCATGCATGGTAGCCTGTCCTTGGACTTGACCTTCTGTCTGTGATCTTGACAGAGGACCCTGAATTATCCTGTGAGAATAGTCCCAGAACAGTGCTTCACACCTGCTGCAGATGGAATTTTAATGATCTCTAACAAAGCTACACCTTTGTCCAGAAAATTCTAACTCCACCTCAAAATACAAACGTCATCTTTTCTATGAAACCTTTGCTAAGTTTCTAATCCCAGTTCCCTGCTCTCCACACTGAGTGCCACTCACACGATTTAGCATTGTCTGGGTCTTGTTCACTGCAGAGCTACAGTGCCAGGGAATGCTCCTGGATAGGAATCCTCTCCCCAAAGGTTCTCCTGGAAACATGTATGACAATAATGTTTACCCCTCTTTTTTTTTTTTTTTGTAATTCCAGCTTCTTTGCATGAACAAGGAATCGTTCAAATGACCGTGAAAGACTACATGAGGTATGTAGCAGAATCGGTCACTTCACTCTGAAATTCAACAGCCACACCATTGAAGCAGAAACGATGATAATAATTTCTTCTTAATAATTGTGTAGATTTGGGGAATCTCATGAAATACCACTCTCTCAGCCACTATGATTAGAGCGTTTACACTGGCCATGGCAAGTTAGAGCTTCCTTAAATATCATCCAGGAATAAGAGGATTAAATCAACAAATGCTGACCTGCTGTGAAACTTAGTTATAATATTTGCATAAATGCATCCCACTGCAGTGCGTCAATTCACAGAACGAATAATCACAGGTTTGTCTGGAAATGATGTCACTCATGATACTATTTACTGACTGTTTAGCGATTGATGGGAAGCAGTGTGTTTCTAGTGGAGGAGAGAGTGGATTTCAGAGTGTGCTTCCCACGACAGCTGCATGAGCTGGGTCCGTAGTATAAAAGCCCAGCTCGGACATACTGAACTGAAATTCTTAGGTGAGGTTCAGAACTACTCTTTGCAAACCCTTTAGATGATGCTAAGGGACAGTCTAGTTCAAGAGATGCTGGGACTGATTGAGCTCTTCGCGGCTAGGAACTACTTCCTGATATCGGATCATCTTGTAATTTCACAACCCTTCCAGAAAACTAAGTGTGGGATGCTGAGATATACACATTTCACAACTCCTCCTCCCTCAGGGGATTGGTTGCTTTAAATCAAACAAACAAACAAACAAACAAAAAACCGCTCCCAGGGAGCTCAAAGAGGAGGTTGAGCGCTGGATTTAGGGTCAAACTCATGCCCACATGATCGAATCGAAACAACGCTTGCTTTGTGGATTCTTCTGGATCTAAGTTCAGCGCTGCTTCTCCGTCGTTGTACTGAACACTGCAAAATGAATGTAGCTCTCAAATGTGGAAAGATACCTAAAATTTAAAGAAAGAGAGATGAGGGGTGGTGGTTAGCCTCTCTGACGCTGTGATAAAACACTGATGATCAAAAACAACTTGAAGGAAGAAAGGGTTTTTCTGGCTTACAAGTTACAGTCTTTCACTTAGGGAAACCAGGGCCGGAACTCAAGGCAGGAACCTGGATGCAGGGACTGAAGCAAGAACACAGAGGAATGAGCCTTGCTCAGCTACTTTTTTATACAGCCTGGGCTTACCTGTCTAGGGCTGGGGCTATCCACAGTCGACTGGAACTTCCTCCATCCATGAACAATCAAGAAGATGCCCTACATACATCTCCACAGGCCAATCTGATAGCGGCAACTCCTCATTTGGGGTGGGTTTCCTTTTAACAAGTGTCTTTATTTTGTGAGGCAAGTTGAGGAAAAAAAAAAATACTAACCAGTACACAAGGCAATAATAAATACGTAAATAAATGTAAGTTTTTCTCTTCTGTCTAGGATCTATCCTCATTTAATTGTAGAATTCATATTATTCAGAAACATGTTCTTTTTCATCTTTAATGAAAAGATACATTAAAACAGAGAGGCAGGTCCAGATGTTCTTACTCAGTACAGACAGGACTAAAACAAATTTAGCAACTCAAGTTTAGTAACCTTGTCTCCTTGGGAACATTGACATCTGCAGAGTGTTGTTTGATAAATTTTAATTGTATGCCAACTGTCTAATATGATCCATGATATGCCTGAGCTACATAAAACAGAATTGTATTATAATACATTTCAATTTTCTTTGAAAGTGCTTTAAAATGTGTTGCAATAGAGGTATCCTAAATATGGTGATTCTCATTGTCTTGGGTAGTAAGGGACTTTATTACTATTGCATGTGGTTGGCCACAGGGGACTCTGGGGACACAGGCTAGAGACTGTTAGCCATGAACTATGAATCCTTCTTCATTTTGAGAAATGACGTGGAGTGCCTCCAGTGGTTGTTTGCTGTACGTCTTTCATCACATATTAACTTCTTCCCTCAAGTTGGAACCTAGCAAAGCTGTGTTCAGGAAAGGTCCCCCAACGATTTGCCATCTGTCAAGAGTGAGACATTCTGTCACCTTTATAAACACTCTCAGTCACCTAACACTAATTCTCACACATCCTATAACAACGCTCAGAAAGGAAGAACACCCCTTTGCTGCACACACTGCCTCCTTCCAAGGTGTGCCCACTGTGAGGTTATTAGAAACAGGAGGAAACAAAAATGATTCTTTGAGAAAGGACTTCAGCCCAAGGACCTTCTGGGAGAATCTAAACAAGATGACTCATCTTTGATCCCCTTGTCTTCTAGGTCTCTGCATCAGTTCTCAGAGACTCCTACCCTGTCCAGAGGGACTAGTTTCAACTCTTGCTATTCCACCACAGGTGTACCTCAAAGGTATGTGATTTCCCGGCACTTTCATCAAGATAGATGATTCAGCTCGACGATTGGCTTTGTGAAATTAAAAATACGTTCTTGAGAAATACTTGCTTTAATTAACGGATGAGGAGGTGAACAAAGGATTTCCAAACCCTATTTTTTACGAGCATATTTAAAAAGGCAGTGAAGTTGAAAAGGAGTATCTGCCACTGGTAAATATCTAATCAATGGTTAGATCTATAGTTGCTGGAATTTCATTTGTTGACAAAACAAAATAGGGTGTGTACAGACTGCAAATCTACTCCTTAGAACTATCACTGGGTCCTATTTTAAGACAACTATAAGCTGCAAAAAGATGCAGAGGCCACATTATTATTGATAAGGGTAGCAGGTAAAATTTACAAAACATGTCTATACCCATAGAGAATAAGATCTGGAGAGAGACCCATGGACTTAGTAGGAGCAAGGTAAGGACTCAGGACAAAAGATTTACATGTAATAATTTACTTTTAAAAGGTGAATTTGTCTTATTATGTCTTGTGCTCCTAAATTTATTACAAGTTAGTGATATTTTATAATGATTCAATAATATGTTTAGTGACAGGCCAATCAATATTCATATTGATGATGGCCACGACACTGTACTCTTTGGAAATCAGGGACAGTCTTTGTTAAATTTGTGTTGTAGGTACCTTGCCCCAGAGCTTAGAATACTACAGATGTTCCATAAAGATTAGTAAAATGGACTGAATAAAGATTTATACAGTGGGGCCAATAGATAATAAATTAAATTTTCATGTGGAATTTGGGATTCTCTCCAAACTAATTTCTCATTCGAACCTTCTTTATATCAATTTGTCCATGGCATACAACCAACCGATTGTCACTGCAGCTTTCCAAATCATTTTGATGATTAAGGTATCCCAGCCAAAGCCATTTAGACCCCTCAATGAGGGTTCCTAGCCTGCCTTTTTTTTTTTTCTTTGATTGGGTCAGAAGGCAAATCATTAAATCTATAAGTGACATTAGAAATTGTGAACATGATACAAGCCCAAGGGAAGTAATGCCCATGGGATTAATGAAATTGAAGTTCTGGAGAGAAGATTATCTACTTTTCTGTGTCTCAAACAAGCTCTTGAGAGTCGTAGCATGAGAAGTAAAGGCAAACAGAAACCTTCATGAAAACACAAGGAAAGAGACATCTCAGTCCCCACAGAGTCCATGGCATTTGGAAGGTCAAACACCAGAAATTTTTAGTGAGAAGTGAGTTGGTATACATAAAGTTTCTAGATAATTGATTCTTAATTTCTGTGCCAACACCAACTAGAACAATTTAACAAAAGGATTTGTTGTTTCTCAGCCAAGTCAAGACAAAATATAAAGAAGCAAATAAAAACCAGAACATACTCCAACCCTACCTAGAGACTTGAAAGCATTATTTGGAAACATTGAACCTATGATGTGCATTCAGTAACATCCTTGGCAGATTCTTGTAGCTAAGGATGTCCCAGACTGATAGTTAAAATTCTTTGGTTGTTGGTGATATTGTGTGGCCTATTTCCTTGATTGCTATCAGATCTTGTTTTAAGGTGACTGCCAGTGCGCTATGACTTCCACTCCCTACTCTTTCTGCCCTGTCTGATTTAACACTTGCCCAGTGGGAAAGAAAAGCCAGAACTCAGTGGTTTGTTTGTAAAGCACAGGCACATGTCCCTACGTGGGGTGTCCAACTGTCTTAGAAGTGAGCTGTGTGAGAGTTGTAGTGAACTCATTATCTCTTCAAATTCCTCTTCCACTCAATTTCTGGAATACTAGGTGAGTAGAAAAAAATGGGCTACAGTTAAATGGGCTGTTATACATAAAGATGTTCTTATTTTTATCTCAGCATTCCTGAATGGCTGGAATTTTGGGAAAAAGATCCAGTGGAGATTCTCTTGGACTTGGGGTTTGGTGCAGATGAGCCAGATATCTGCACACAAATCCCAGCCCGGTTCCTTGGTTATAGCTCAGCTGCCAGAGGAATTAACATCGGTGTATTTCTTGAAGCACAGAAGCAGCGAATGGACATTGAGAATCCTGACTTGTATGGTAAGTGGGAGCCTGTGGCATTGCATCTCAACACTTGGCACTGAGTACTGGGGAGGGCCACAGTATTTGACAGAATAGGCTACTGCTTGCATGTGATTCCATTCAACCCCAAGGGACTTGAAACAGGAAAAATTGACTTCTTGATCTCTCTTTGTCTGTGTGCCATGGTTTGCTATGTATATTTAGAAGCAAGACTGATTTACCCCATAGTGTCACTGAAGGATTTGCCTTGTACCTACTACAATCTGGGGTATCCCCAGTTGCAATGACCGATTCTGACTGCTGTGAGGTGTAATCTCAGGGTTGTTTTGATTTGTATTTCCCTGATAACTAAGCAAGTTGAACATGTTTTAGGTGCTTCTCAGCCATTTGGTATTCCTCAGTTGAGAATTTGTTGTTTAGCTTTTTACCCCATTTTTTTTTTTAATTTATAAATCTTTTATTATAGCAAACTGTTATCGTCCTAGCTTATTATCACTTGCTATTAAATTAATCCTTAATTTATAAACAAAACTCAGTCATAGATGTATATATGTGGGAAAAAAACACAGTATTTACAACATATTTTAATGCCTGTGTCTAACCTTTGCAGAGCTTGATGAAGGGGCTGGTTAAGCAACATTCATGGTTCTTTTTTTCTATTTTTTAATTGGATATTTTATTTATTTACATTTCAGATATTATTCCCTCCCCACCCCCTTAATCCCCCTATCTCATCCTTCTTCCTCCATTTTGCTTTTATACCATCTTAATTTCATGCAAGTATTAAGGTCAGTTCTAGGTTGAGAAATTAACAATACAATAGATGCAAATAGTCAAGGAACAAGCAAGGCAGTAAACTGAGTCTCATGATCACTCCCATGATCACTATTTCTAAGGGCTTATCAGGATGACCAAAATATCTGAGCCAACTTCCCTATCCTAGCCCAAAGTATTTCTTTGTTCTAGCCTAAGATTTAGATTCTTGCCTGTAATTACTTCTTTGTTCTAGCCTAAGATTTAGATTCCTGCCTGGAATTACTTCTTTGTTCTAGCCTAAGATTTAGATTCCTGCCTGGAATTACTTCTTTGTTCTAGCCTAGGATTTAGATTCCTACCTGAAAGCCCATTTCCTTGTCCTTTACCAATGTCAGTTTCCTGCCAGGCAGCCCAAAAAGCTCTCCACATCCCCCCCTGTTTCATTGCATAAACAAGACTGAGCCTGTCTTAGGTCATTCTGACAAGAATGCCTTCCTTACCTGTCATGGAATATGCATTATCCAAAGCAATGCTTTTATGTCTTAGGCTGGTAAGGCTCTGTGCAGAATCTTACCCATCCTTGGCTTACCAGCCTGTTAAATTAATAATTCTGTCTGGGGTTCATTTTCAGTTTCAAGCCTTGTACTTTGGCTTCCAACATGTTGATGTTATTAAAGACAGGCTTTCACATGATGGGCAGGAATAAAAGTATTCTCAGGACAAAAAAGGGCTAGCATGATCAAGCTATATATGCCATTCTTGAAGATTGATCAAAATGAAAATACTGACTTCAAGGCATGGATAATTTTATCAGTATTATCTGCAGCATCAATGCTCAGCAAAGCAGCATTCTTTAAATTCATAATCTTACTATGCAAAGTTTAAAAATCCAGAGAGGTGGTAGAATTGTGCCAAAAAACCTACAAGTGTCTTTAAACTTTTTTTAATTATAATGACTATCATTGTAAATTTTAGAAGTAACACAACTCCATTGGAATTTGGCATGACACTCTAGATGGCTCCTTACTCTTAAACTCTGAACCTCCTTCCAATAATTTGAATAGGATAAAAAGCATCAATCTGTTGTTCTAAATGCCTATCTAAATCTTCTTTTATACTCAACACATTAGTAATATTTTTTTTTTTTTTTGCTAAATGATTAACAAAAGTAGCTGTCTTAATTTCTTGTGTCAAAGCAATTATAGAAGCTGTGGTGCTATCAATTAATGTAATTAAAGCTGTTATACCAGTGATGATCAAGCCCACTACCTTCTTACTTCTATTTAAAGCCTAACTCACTTCTTCCAGTACTTGCAGGCTTTTTTCAGAAAGCCAAGTTTCTGTAATATTCAGGGCAGTAAAACAAAAGCTGGTTGATAGACTCCGATAACAAACATGCCAGGTTTCAACACTAACACAATTAGAAATTATACAATCAATGAAACTTACAATAAATACTGTAAAAGAGACAAAAGTAATTTTAACTTGACAATTAAAAGAGCCTTATCATATGCACTAACACTTGTTTGAACTCCAGAATCTTTATTTAGGTGCTTTTTGATCATTCAAGTTTCTTCAGTTGAAAATTCTTTGTTTAGCTCTGTACCCCATTTTTTTAATAGGATTATTTGGCTCTCTGGAGTCTAACTTCTTGAGTTCTTTGTATATATGGGATATTAGCCCCCTATCAGATGTAGGATTGGTAAAAATCTTTTCCCAATCTATTGGTTGCCTTTTTGTCCTATTGACAGTGTCCTTTGCCTTACAGAAGCTTTGCAATTTTATGAGGTTCCATCTGTCTATTGCTGATCTTAGAGCACAAGCCCTTAGTTCTGTTCAGGAAAATTTCCCCTGTGTCCATGTGCTCAAAGCTCTTTCCCACTTTTTCTTCTATTAGCTTTAGTGTATCTGGTTTTATGTGGAGGTCCTTGATCCACTTGGATTTGAGCTTTGTACAAGGAGATAAGAATGGATTGATTTTCATTCTTCTACATGCTGACCTCCAGTTGAACCAGCACTATTTGTTTAAAATGCTGTCTTTTTTCCACTGGATAGTTTTAGCTCCTTTATCAAAGATCAAGTGATCAAATCTGTGTGGATTCATTTCTGGATCTTCAATTCTGTTCCATTGATCTACTTGCCTGTCTATATATCAATACCATGAAATTTTTATCACTATTGCTCTGTAGTATAGCTTGAGGTCAGGGATGGTGATTCCCCTCAAAATTCTTTTATTGTTGAGAATAGTTTTTGCTATTCTGGGATTTTTTGTTATCAAAAATGAATTTGTAAATTGCTCTTTCTAACTCTATGAAGAATTCAGTTGGAATTTTGATGGGGATGGTATTGAATCTGTAAATTGCTTTCAGCAAGATGGGCATTTTTACTATATTAATCATGCCAATCCATGAGCATGGGAGATCTTTCCATCTTCTGAGATCTTCTTTGATTTCTTTCTTCAGAAACTTAAAGTTCTTGCCATACAGATCTTTCATTTGCTTGGTTAGATTCACAACAAGATACTTTATATTATTTGTGACTATAAGTTCTTTTAAATTCACCAAAATTAAGTCAATGAAAAGGAAGAATTTTCTCAAGTACTTTTCTGAAAAAATACTTCTCTTGGATTTCCCAGTTCTCTCTCTCTCTCTCTCTCTCTCTCTCTCTCTCTCTCTCTCTCTCTGTGTGTGTGTGTGTCTCTCTCTGTCTCTCTGTGTGTGTGTGTGTGTGTGTGTGTGTGTGTGCGTGTGTGTATGTAAAATGTTTCTCAAAATCTCAGGATTAAGTGTTTTTAAGACTATGTGACCCTGTGGATTCTTTGATGTGTTCCTTTTACTTCTAGAAGGAGTTACTATGGTCTCTCCTCCTTCCAAAAATGAAAGTTCCTTCATCAGTTTTCTATTTCTAAAAAAATCTAGATTAAGGTAGGCATTATAAATGAAATTGATACATTGATTATAGAGAATCCAGGACTGAGCCTTTGGTCCTGGAGTGGCTGACTTGTTTTTATTTCTCCTGCATAACACAAGTGCACTTTTACTTCAATAAAGCTATGAAGGTCACCTGTAAAATAAGCAAGAACTGAGTTAATTGGCTACTCAAGACAGAACTGAAAAGAATGTCTCATTCAAAGTTAGAGTAGAGCATTTAAACTGGAAAGTAAAATCAGTTACTTAATCTGCCCAAGGCCAACATAAAATGCTAATTCATGCTCAAGACAGTTGTTCTCTGAATTGACTGAACCAAATAAATTAGTAGGTTTGTCTTAGTCGAATACACAACTTTTTATGAGATTATAGAAGGCAATCATAAAAGCAATTTTGTGTACTCTAGCTCATGAAAGAGATGATAGTTCTGCAGCTGACATGATCATACCCCTGCTAGAGCACAAGGCAAATCACAGTCAGCTGCTATGGACAATCTGAAGCAACTCCATATCCCATACCTGGAATTAAACCAAAAATCATATTCCCTATAATATTTGTGTTTTTTAACAAAACCAAATTTAACATGGAGGAAGAATGTAATCAGAATTATCTGGAAACATAAGAATTCCTCTAAAAGTCTTGAAAGAATTTCACTGTTGTCTGTGAAATATTCATCAGTTCTTCAAAGCACAGGATGATTAGTTGATAGTTCTCCTTTCAGATGAAATAAAGAGTGAGCACAAGATGTGCTTAGGGAAGGCTGGAGCACTGTGTGTGTCCAGACAGAATGGAGGACAGCATCCACGATGTGCTATCTTCATTATCAACTTACATAGATTATTATAGCACATCTCCACTGTGCTGTTGGAGAAATCATACAAAGGATTAATGAATGGAGAATGGTCAGCAGGGTATGTGGGCAGTCCAATTCCATAGGCAGGAACCAAGTATGGAATCAGAAGGAGAAGCAGAAGTCCCAGCAATATATGGCACTGGGCCATGGTGGGCTGAAACCATAATCAGCAAAGGTTTTCCTCTGAGACATGTTAAGTTTTTCCTCTGACACATGTAGTGAAAATTTTGGTTTCTTTAAAAAACACAAATATTATGGTGAATATGTTTTTTTGGTTTAATTCCAAACCAAAACCCATATGGGTTTAATCCCATATGTGGGATATGGGGGTGCTTCAGATTATCCATAGCAGTTGACTGTGAGTTGCCTTGTGCTCCAGCAGGGGAATGATTATGTCAGCTATAGATAGTTTCTGCAAATGTATGACATTTGGAATTCTGGGGACTTTCCAGTGGGTGTATAAAAGCTATGACCCTGAGAGGTGAGATTGCTGTTGGTGGGTCATTGGTTGGTTGCTGTTGGTTGTGATTTGTTATATAGTTGTGAACAAAGAAGAAACAACAAGAAGAAATTAGATATCCTGACAGCCAACAGTGAAGATCAAACTTGCTCCAAGGAACCTGATGCCCCTAATCAACAGGAAGTAGTCTAATGATAATGATGAATGCCTCCTTTCCTCTCTATCTTTTTTTTTTCTCTCTCCCTTATTTGGTGTTGGCGGTTGAAAGGGTAGAAGAAGAGTGTTGGAGAAAAGTGGAAGAAAGAACTCATAAAGTAGCAAAAGTCCAGCTACAGAGGTAATTAATTATAGATTTAAAAGATGCCTGAACGATGCATAAAATTGGTACTAGAGAAGTAGAATCTTTGGTGGGACTTTATTTGACAATATGATTCAGAAGGCTTTAGAAATAGTTTGTAAGATAAATTTGGGGAAGATAAGTGAACTGGAGAAGCCCCAGAATTGCCACTATAAGCAACATCAATCAGTGATTCTAAAGGGAGCTTGGAAGACCAACGTGCTGATGGAAGGAAAACAGTGAAGCTTGTGAAAGCTAAGAGGTCTTCCTCAGTAAGAACTAGGGACAGACTAGAGGCCATTCCTGTGCTATTATGGCAAAACTTCTAAGTCTATTCCAGAGAGGCTGTTCAAGAGAGGCTGAACTTAAGCATGATGAGCTAATTAAATGGTAGAGGAGATTTCAAAGCAGACAAGTATCATGCTTAAATATGGTTACTGCTATTTGTTTCTAGCAAAATGTATAACAAAACCTGGGCAGAATGTTAATGAGAAGATTTGGAAGTTAATTTGTCCAGAAAACTATGGAAAGCTGGAGTAGAAATAACAACTGCTGAGACAACTGAAGCCATTAGAAGAAATCAGATACTTTGCATCAAGATAATAGAAAAGACATATTGAAGGCATCTCAAGAATTGGCCCTACAGCTGAACAGATGCTCAGTGGGAAAAGCTCTTGCTAGGCAAGTGTGTGGACTTGGAGTTGGACCCCCCAAATCCCATGAAAAAAATAGGTGAGAACTGAGGAGACACTTTAGTTGTTAAAGTGTTTGCCATGTAAGCAAGAGGGCCAGATTTTAGAGCATGTAAATGTAAAGTAGGCCTGGAAGAATGTCCCTTATTCCAACATTAGAAAGCAAAAATGGGATGCCCTGGAGCAAGCTGGGTGGCCAAACAAGTTGAAGCAGTGAGCTCCAAGTTCAATAAAAGACCCTACATCAATGTAATAGGGGGGATGTGATCAAGGAAGACATCTTACATCAACAATGAGCTGCCACATATCCATAAACTCATGTGAATGTGTACCTACATACACATCTACACCCATACACATAAACATCCACACACCACATATATACACATGCAAAAATATAAAAGCATTGGTTGAGACCCCATTAATCACAGGCTCAATGGAAATGTTTGATTCACTTTAAGGAATTGGTAGAGAGTTTGGTGCTACCCTGTACATACAAGGCTACTTAGGAATGTCATCTGGGAACTCATGAGGTTGCTCATGAGTCATGCTTCAAGGTAGATCTGGCTACTGTTTGAGCTAGTGATAGACCTTGTCTTCATCAATATGATGCTGCTTTTTTATTTGCTTGTTTTCAAGACAGGATCTCACTTTGTAGTTCTGGCTATTCTGGAGGTCCTCAAATATACCAGATTGTCCTCAAATGCACAGAGATCTGTCTGCCTCTCGCTCCCAAGTGTGATGCTGGTTTCTAAGCATGCAGGATGTAAAAATCAAAGGATTATGAATGCTTTCATCCATATTTCAAAGTAAAGCCTGGGATGTCAGGCAATTTACAGTTATGTTCTCTAGAGGAAGGTACTGAAAGGACAGTGTATGTAGCTATGAGAGGAAAGCCAAAGATGCAAGAGAAAACCCCAGAAGTTAGAGATCCCAGACACATTGAACATCTGCCATGGAAAGTCACAGTCAATAACCAAAGAAAGACCAAGAGATAGGCTGGAAATAATAAGGCCAAAGCAGTCAGACTTTATCAACCCACTGTAGTTCCCATGATGCCAGTCTGTGCCCTGGAGGTTTCTCCTCCAGGATTTAAGGTTTCTCCTCTTGGGTTTCAGCCTTGCTTTGATCTCATCTCATTTTTCTAGGATTCCATGTTTCCCTTTAGAATTCAGAATATTTACGCTGGCTCATCATGTTTTAGAAATATAGAAACTATTTCTGATCTTAGACAGTCTGACTCTTCAGAGGAGACTTTGAACTCGCACTTTTGAGCTGTTTACATTGTTAATACAGAAACACTTGGAGATGGACCCACACATTTATACATGAGTCATCCATAAGTCTTTTGAGGGCCAGGTGCAGAATGAAGTAATTTAATGAGAGGTATATGGGTAACAAGTTAACAGGAATAACCATTCTTAAGGTTAACTTTGATGGCTAACCTGGCTATACTGAGAAACAATAAATTAGTAAAGTATGTCTGTATGCTTTCAGAGAGGATTAACTATGAAAATGGTGGGGAGACTATGCTGAATGCAAGTAGCACCATCCCACAGTTTAATAGAAAACATGGAGCTTAAATAGAATACAGAGAACAAAATAACTTCCAGATGTTTATGTTTGTATTCATAGATGGATGTTACTGTCTGTCTTAAGTAGAGAAGCCATGCATTCCAGAAAATGGTAGTAAATGTAGAAAACTCTTGGCTGCACAAGGTGCTGAAAATAAGTACTTGACCCTGAATAAAAACTCTTGTAACATTCCCTTTAAGGTTCATGGAACATTACCCAAGTGAGTTTGGAAAAAATTTAAGGATTGGGAAACAAAAAGAGGGAATACAAAAAGCCATCTTTTGGGCAATACATAGTCTTTGCAACCTTGAACTCATAGCTGCTAAAAATGCCTGCCATGACTAGATCTGCATAAGAATGGGTCCCTCAACAGTCAGGTATGGATGGAGGAGGGATGAAGGACTTCACCCTTCACTGCTAACTATTTGCTACTGATATATTCAGGAAGAGAGGAAGTCACTGCCTTTAGCTACATACCACTGATAACTCCTCCAGACTTCATTCCAATGCTCACATAGATAGCCTTGATTAATCTAAGCAAACCAAGTGTTACAGATCTGGAAAATGGGCTTCTAGAGATGGGCCAAGGGATAGGAATGGGATATGGAATGATAGGAATGATAGGAATGGGAAAGAGATAAAAGAGGGGAGGAGGAGAGTAACCAGAATTTAGGGGGAGAAAGTAACCAGAATACATTAAATGTATGTATGGAATAGTCAAAGAACTAAATTAATCAAAAAATATGGGAAAAAAAAGCCCACTAGCTCATGTTTACATATTCTCTGTCCTCCCTTTTATCTCTGATGAGGTAGGCTGTCATACTCTGCCACATGCTCCTCACTATGATCAAGTGAACACATGAACAAAAATGAATCACCTCTCCGTTTTCTCCTGAAAGATTTTCTTTCAAGTATTTGGTCATAGTAGTAAGAAATATGATTAGTGACGTGTCTTTGACCAACTATGTGTGTTTTTACCATTATTGAGTAATATAATCTTTATGCTATCATTAGGGGTTTGATGAAGCCATACTACAGAAGTAAAATTCCTGTTTTTTCCATCACCATAGTTTTAAATATATATATATATATATATATATATATATATATATATATATATAAATATATAACCATGTTTTATAAAATGACATCATATGCCTAAATTATCTCTTACTTCATGAAGCCCCCTCTACATCTAATTAAGCCAGTATTTTTATATATTGTCAGATTATTAAGATATATTATATATGTAGACATTATTATATAATTAAGACAGTATATATTATGTATATATTGAAGAAAGACTAATAAATTGAAAATAGGATTGATTTCAAAAGCAAGTGAGATTCTTTGTAACTGTTTGTTTCTTGAAGGAATGAAAACAATATAGTCCCTTTTAATAACTTTAATAGCCAATCTTTGTGTAATATTGCCTATTTACACAGTTACTTTGATATACATCACAGCTATGAAAGATATATAGACAGCCAGAATTACTAAAGTTAAAAAATAAATACATGAGCATTTACCACATTTGGCATGGTGCTAAACACTGTATATGTATTAATTCATGCACAATGGGGTCAAACTTCCAGTGATGGCTGACCTGGGGCTTGTCTCCTGGTTCCATATGCTATTCCACACTTGGGTAATAAATATGGCAGGCATGATAATGAGACAACTACTGAATGAAGCCAGAGGAAGCAGACTTGGACAACTTCATATTAAGAGCCTGGGATATTGCTTTAGAATTTATTTTATCTTATGAAAAAATCGGGACGGATATTGGTACTTTGTCAACTTGATAGCACTCTGTCTGTCACTAAGTCAAATTCTCAGTCCTGGAGCTTATCTTTGGACATTGCTTTTTAATACATAAACATACAGAGTCATGTAGTGGTAATTATTTAAACCACCAAATTTGTTGCTGTAAGATCTCCTACCTGAATGAGACCAGTAAAGGAAGACACAACTCAATAATTATGGTACAAATTGCATGCCTAGATTGGGCAGATTTACCACTACACTACTCTAATCCCCGGCTATGAGATCCCTTGTAACTTGCGGTTTATTCAGGCAGCGTTCCTGCTCCGGCTCCTCCGTCGTCGTCATCGGCTTCCTTCTACCTCCAGCTTCCTTCTGCTTTGACTTCCTCCTGCTTCTACTTCTTCTGCTTCCCTTTTGCTCTACCTTTTATACCAAATTACTCTCACTATCTCCTCCCCTAAGTCTTTTTCTCCACCTCCCCTTCTACTGCCCAATCACTGGCTCTAGCCTTTATTTTACAAGTTTTAATTGGGCAGAAGGTTTACAAGATGTCACCTGTGTACAGATTCAATTGTCCTCTGCAGCCCCTCCCAGGAAACTGAAACTAGGATCAAAATACAAGGCTGGGGCTATCCACTGGGAACTAGGATCAAAATACAAGGCTGGGGCTATCCACAACAGAGTCACACATCTCTACGGTTTTAAATGAATTAGCATGTATCAACTATGTATATATATGAACCTACGAAGTTATGTGTACCCCACTCAGTTTAAAAGATATCAGCTTTCGTTAAGATAGAGTGACTTCTCAGTAGATAGATGTCTCTTCTTCAGAGAGAGGGACAAGGCTGGGAAAACTTGAGTTTTAACAGTCTTCCTCATCTTGGAAAAGCACATTATTCATTCTTCAAGTTTGCTTTTCTTCTTTTCCTAGAGGACAACTTGTGGGAGTTGGTTTCCTCCTTTTACCATGTGGATTCCAGGGATCAAACTAAAATCCTTTAAATTGGCTGTAGACAGCTTTACCTGCTGAGCAATCTCAGTGGCCCCCATTGTTTAGTTCTTACTATATTATTTACTGCATCAATGTAATTTAATGGCAAAGAAAAAACAAACTATTGTAAAACTTCTATATTCCTATATTCTTCAGGCCGGTTCCAACAGTTGGAAATCCTGGATCATGTGACCAATGCCTTCTCATCTTTGCTGGATGATGTTAATACCCTCCAGAGCCAGGATGAAGAAAAAACTAGAAGACAGGGTATGCAAAATCCTTCATCAAGTGGAGCTAAAGAACACAAGAGAAAAATAAGCCAAATTTTAAGAAGAGCTTCAAGACAGATCAGCAGGACAGACAGTAACCCAGCACTGTCAGAATCATTCAAGATAGAACATGAGATTTTTACTCTACCAACCAAGCCATGGGATCCTAGAATGGAGCTACAGGTGGCTTCTATTAGCCACAGTGGACATCAAATGCTTCCTTCAACAGAACATGATTCTGCCCAAGCCTGCAATGACTTGTCACCTTGTCCTCCTTCACAAGCTCTTCTGGATAAGAAGTGGCCTTGCTCATGCACACTGGCCAAGCAGTCTTCTCATACCAGTTTGTCTGAGGGGTCAGTTAGGAGGAGAACTTGGAAGGAAAAATGGATTCATATGGACAAACTCAAGAACTTGTCACATGTTGTGAGTAAAGGACCAGATTCCTTTGAAATGGAAGAGGTGAGTGCTGTATCTAGCACTCAGGTTCCTACTGGAAATAGCCCATGCCACCATCTCTTTCCTATTGGAAATGGCCCATGCCACCATATCTATATTTTTGCTTTCTTGACTCCATTGATCTTTACTTGATCTCCCAACTTTTGGCATTCTACCTTATGGTTCTGTCTTAGTTAGGGTTTTATTGCTGTGAAGAGACACCATGACCAAGGTAACTCTTATAAAGAAAAACATTTAATTTGGACTGGTTTACAGTTTTAGAGGTTTAATCCATTCTCATCATGGCAGGAAGCATAACAGCATGCAGGCAGACATAGTCCTGGGGGAGAACAGAGTGTTAAACCTTAATCTGCAGGCAGCAGAAGACTGTCCCACTGGGCATGGCTTGAGCTTATATGAACTCAAGGCTCTACTTCCACAGTGACATGCTTCCTTTAACAAGGCCACACCTCCTTCAATAAACCACACCTCCTAATAGTGCCACTTCCTATGTCCAAGCTATCAAGTACATGAATATATGGGCCATCCATAGCTATTCAAACTACCACAGGTTCCAAATTTGATTTAGTCTAAGACAGTTACAATCATTTATGTTGATTCACACAGAACTAAACTAGTATGAAACCAGCCTTCTCCTATTGTCTTAGTTACTTTTCTATTGCTGTGCCAAGATACTATGATGAAGGCAATTATAGGAGAAACAGTTCATTCAGAGACTTACAGTTTGGATGATAAGTCTATGATTATCATGGATGGGATGGAACATGGGAGCAGGCAAGCTGTCATGAGAGCTTATATCCTGAGCCATGAAAGCTTACATCCTAATCCATAGGCATTGTACAGGGAGAGCTAACTGGGAATTGCCTAGATTTTTGAAACCTAAAAGCCCACCCCAGTGACACACCTTCTTCAACAAAGCCACACCTCTTAATCCTTCCCAAAAAGTTCCTACAACTGGGAACTAAGCATTCAAATAAATGCGCCTATGAGGTCATTCTCAAACACCACATGGATCCACCTAATCTTTCTTATTCACAACTGAATTTGAATAGTCTCTTACTTTGCTTTCACTCTATTTTTGAATTAAGTATCTCAATGTGATTTTTATCTACTTTCTATCCGTAGTAATTCACCTTCTTTAAGGGGTCAGTTCAGTTACTCCCACTCAGTAACAGTTGAACTCAAAATTCCCCTCTGTGTTCTCAGAGCCTTACCATGGATACCTTGTGGAAAGATGTATCAGTTGCCTCTTCTGTGCTGAACTCTTGACAGCATAAAGATCAAAGAAAGTATTCAGAAATGCTTGCCAAAATGTGACATGCAATATCCATAATAATGCACTGAGAGTACAGGGTAGACTTGGAATTTGGGGAGTTAGTTTTCTTTATTTGCTTGTATCAAGGTTTATTGATATTCATAAATGGTGGCCCTGTTTTACCTGAATTCTCTGATTCTTCATTCTTACTTCTCTCATTCATACTAATTTGCATTTTATTCTGATATCTTCATTTGTAATGTGTTGGTAGTGTGTGTGTGTGTGTGTATGAGTATTTCCACTTATCTCTGTATTGATAATGTAAAATAGGATGGGACATGAACTTATTGATAACTGTTATTTCACTTAATGCTATAGAATGAGAAAATGCAGCCTAGGGAGACTGCATATTAAAAAGGAGCCAATGTCAGTTTAAAAGTCTAATCTTGAGTGGTAAATCTAAACATTTAATTATAAGAAATAAAACATGTAAAATGGCAGAATTTTTGAGGTATTTAAACATAACCAATATTCACAAATAATCTGGACAATAGAGTTTTAACTAGGGTTAACCAAATTTTTCCTTGCTGACAATCTATCCATTTTTTCTTTAGTCCTATTGAATCTTGCTTTTGACAATATCTGGCTTCACTATCAAAACTATACTTCCAACAAAAATTATACACAGATTTCTAATGCAAAGGGCAACATATTCCATGTTTAATTCTACTATGTAGAATTGAGTCAGTTTCTTTCTTTTCACATTACCAAGCATATTAAATGAATTTCATACTTGTGAAATTCATGCAATTATGTTACATGACAGATGCTTCTTTATGTTTGTGATCAATAATCTTTATCCTTCCTTCCTTTACGAATGGACCATGTATTACAGAAAACACATATGAGCCCAACAGTATGGCATCTTTATTGGATGCAGACTTCTTTATTTAATCTATACTGATTTTTAAAACTAATAACAATGGATTAGGTAGGAAGCCAAGAGATATACCTGGTATTTATTTTAAATTGTTGTACTATTTTCCTTCATTATATTTTTCTAATTGAAAAACAATGTGCTTTACATTATACCAAATGGATTTTTCTTCATGATAATGATGTAGAAAGAGAGCTTTCTCGTTACATTTAAAAATATGATGAAGCGTATTGGTTTGATCTACTGAAACCGACAGAAGGAATGCTGGGAAGTACATCTAATCTGCTCTTAGTATAATATACTACTCTTTCCAAATTCTTGAGTTAAAAACTTTGACTTTATGACTATATCCAGAAAAGTGAGATAAAACTAAATCCTACAAAGAAATCATCCAAACTATCAATGGTAACTATATTCACCTTACAAAGCATTTCTTGGTAGCACACGTCTGCAATAAGCAGTGTTACTATTTAAAGGTGATAGTTGTTGCTTCGTTTCAGTAATAGCTTGGTCATCATTCATAGAATATTATTTATTACTTCCCAAAATATTTCAAAAATAAACTCTGCTCTCTCAATATAGAAATAAATCCTGCTTTTGGTGTGTGTCAAGGAATGTGTAGCAGCTGAATTATCTGAATTACTGAGCATAAGCTTATCAAGAGATACTTAGCTAGCTTTCTCACATATATTAATATTCTTCAGTGGCGAAAGGAGTTCTAATGCACAACTTCTAGAAAGAAGCCTTGATCCTCTCATCCAGAAGTGACCCTCCCCTCCCCTCCCCTCCCACTCTCTTCGTTGAGTCTTTGTTGTAGACGTCTCATGCCTCCTCCTCCTCTCTTTATCCTCCCCTTTTCCCCAGAAGCCCATTATCTATTGCCATCAAGTCATGTTTATCCTTCTGCATAGTTATCAGTTGATAATGATTGCTTATTGGTTAAATAAAGTGAATGTGTAATAACAATATTTCTAGTGAAATTGATGTATTTTGACATCTTAGGTCCAGAGCTTTGAAGAAGACACTGGCAACCCTCTTAACCTGACATCAGGAATTATAGGTAAGAAATCAATAATAGATATGGTTTCATCAATGATCATTCAGAGAGAGAATGAAATAGACAATACTTAGCTCAGTTAAAATACATCGAGATTCATTGTGTCCATGAATTCTGATCCATTTCTGTATCATCTGAGTTGCAATGTAAATATATGTGTAAATTTTAAAATACTCTCAGGAAAGTATTCACTCTCCCTGTGGTTACTGTGTCTAGCAGGCTCTATGAGCTGTGTGTAGGAGAATGGATTTACCATCTGAGACTGAGTGGGTGCTTTCCTCCCCAACTGTTTCGTGCTGGTTGTTGCACAAGTCATGCCATTTTACAGGCCTCAGGTTTTCCATAAATAACAAAGAAATCAGTTCACATAATTTTTATGTTTTCTACTAACACTTACATTCTAAATTTTTGTAACCTCATGTCAGACTCTTCATGGACAGAAATTGCCAGAGTTCAGCTTTCCTGGTCTCCTCTTGGGATGTACATTCTAGAATACAGAGTGAGCCCTGCTTTGTTCCTGCTTCTCTTCCCCCCAGTTACAGCACTCACAGCTGCCATGATCCTTCAGTGAAGCTGGAAGCAGGCAGAGATTAGTCAAGCAAAATAGAGCAGATGAAGCTAGTGTGTTTCCTGGAAGAAAATATGCAAATTTTAAATTTAATTTAGTGTGGTGTCAAACACATCTTTTCCATTACAAAGTGTATGTATGGGTCTCATTTTGCTAAATGCTGTTTAGAAATTATGCATTAGTAATTATAGGGTCCTGCTGATTACATAAATTGTTATCCTGCTCTTCAAGTAATTACCACATAACCTGCACTGAGGTTTATAAGACAAAAATAAGCATCTGTTTTCCATCTAATTGAATGCTTCTCAATGAAGCTGGAGGTCCCCTTGTCAAAAGGAACTGCCTTCCTTGACATTCAATTAGGAGGTCTACTGATATCACATAAGCCATCCCAATTATTCCAAAAAGATTATGTGAGAAGTAGGGCAAATTAGGAGACTAAAGTGAGAGAGGTGGTAGTTTGCCTAATAAGAAAAATATGGACAAGTCAGATTCATTCTCTCTCTCTCTCTCTCTCTCTCTCTCTCTCTCTCTCTCTCTCTCTTTCTCTCTCTCTCTCAATTTCTCTGTGGTGTGTGTGTGTATGTGTACATCTGTCTATCGTTTTTTGTCATTTTCCTTAATTTTCAAAAATAGTGTTTTGCCAAAGTATGGTAACACATGTCTGTAATCTCAGCACTTAGGAGGCCAAGGTAGGAGGATGGCAAGCATAAGGCCAGCCTGGGCTACCCTGTCTCCAAAACAACTGAATAAAAATACGACTGAAATCAGAATCAAAGGAACTGAGTAAATGAAGCAAGAAAAGTATCCTATGTCACACTTACCCTGTATTACATATATATATGTGCATTTTAAAATCAATTAATTAATTTGTTTACATCCTAAATGCTGCTCCCTGTCCGGGTCCCTCCCTCACCGAGTCCTTCTCCCTGTTCCTCTCTTCCCTTCTCCTCTGAGAGGGTGGGACCCCCTGGGTACCCTCCCATCCTGGCACATCAAGTCTCTGCCAGATTTGGTGCATCCTCTCCCACTGAGGCCAGAAGAGCAGTCGTGCAGACTGAGCTCCCCAGCCCCCTGTCTTCTACATATCTGCTGGGGAGCCTCATTCCACCCTGTATATGTTCTTTGGTTGGTGGCTCAGATTCTGAGAACTCCCAGGGGTCCAGGTTTGTTGACTTTTGGTCTTCCTGTGGAGTTCCCATCTACTTCTGTGCCTTCAGTCCTTCCCCCCAACTTTTTCATAAGTATCACACACCTCCATCTTATGTTTGGTTGTGGGTATCTGCATCTATTTCTGTCTGCTGCCAGGTAGAGCCTCTCAAAGGCCAGTTATGCTAGGCTCCTCTTTATAAACATCACAGAGTATCATTAATAATGTCAGGAATTGTGTTCGCTCATGGGGTGGGTTTCAAGTTGAGATGGTTATTGGTTGGACTTTCCTTTGGTCTCTGCTCCATCCCTGCATGCTTTTTAAAGACAAGACTAACTTTGGGTTAAAATTTTAGTGGGTGTGTTGGTGGCCCTATCCTTCTACTGGGAGTCCTGCCTGGCTACAGGAGATGGCTTCTTCAGATTCCATGTCCCTAAAGTTAGGCATCTCAGCTACGGTCACCTACATTGACTTCTGGAAGCTTCTCCTATCCTAGGTCACTAAGACTTCCTAGAGATCCCCTAACCCCAGGAAGCTGCAGATTTCCATCCATTCTTCTGGCACACTGGGCCTCTCTCCTAACTTACCCCTCACTTAATCCCGCCTTCCCATTCCCTTCCCCTTCTTCTTCTCTCTCCCAGTTCCCTCCCTCCCTCGGCCTTCTTTCTCATTTAACTTATTTGGACCAGTGGGATATATCATAGTTATTCTGTTCTGTATGGTTAATATCCCCTTATCAGTGAGTACATGTCCTGGGTGTCCTTTTGGGTCTGAGTTACCTCATTCAGGATATTTTCTAGTTCCATTCATGGGCCTGCAAAATTCATGATGTCCTTGATTTTATACCTGTATTGTATTTCATTGTGTAAATGAATCAAATTTTCTGTATCCATTCTTCAATTGAGGGACATCTTGTTTTTTTTCCAGTTTCTGCCTATTACAAATAAAGTTGCTATGAACATCATAGAAGACATGTCCTTGGAGTATAGTGGAACATCTTTTGAGTATATGGCCAGGAGTGGTATAACTAGGTCTTCAGGTAGAACTATTTCCAATTTTTTGAGAAACCACCAGATTGATTTCCAGAGTGGTTGTACAAGTTTGGATTCCCACCAGAAATAAAGAAGTATTCTGCTTTCTCCACATCCTCCTCAGCATGAAGCTCACTTGAGCTTTTGATCTTAGCCATTCTGACTGAGGTAAGGTAGAATCTCAGGGTCCTGTTGATTTGCAGTTCCCTTATGATTATGGATGTTGAGCATTTAAGTGTTAGACATTCGAGATTCCTCTGTTGAGAATCCTCTGTTTAGCTCTGTGCCCCATTTTTTAATTGGGTTGGTTATTTGGTTTGTTGGAGTTTAACTTCTTGATTTCTTTATATATTTTGGATATTAGCCCTCTGTCAGATATAGAATTAGTGACGATTTTTCCCAATCTTTAGGCTGCTATTTTGTCCTATTGACAGTGTCCTTTGCCTTAGAGAAGCTTTTTAGTTTCATGAGGTCCCATTTATCAGTTGTTGATTTTAGAGCCTGAGCCACTGGTATTCTGTTCAGGAAATTGTCTCCTGTACATTAAAGACTTAAATCCTGTACATTAAAGACATTAAATCCTGTGCATTAAAGACTTTTCCCACTTTCTCTTCTATCAGGTTTGGTGTATCTGGTTTTATGTTGAAGTCCTTGATCCATCTGGACTTGAGTTTTGTGGAGGATGATAAATACTGGTCAATTTGCATTCTTGTACATGCAGACATCCAGTCAGACCAGCACCAGTTTTTGAAGATGCTTTCTTTTTTCCATTGTATGGTTAGGTTCTCGGTTGAAAATCAAGTGTCCATGTGGGTGCGTTTTATTTCTGGGTCTTTGATTCTATTCCATTGATCAACCTGTCTGCTTCTGTACCAATACAGTTTTTACCACTATTGCTCTATAGTGTAACTTGAGGTCTGGAATAGTGATTCCTCCAGAGGGTTGTTTTGTTTTGTTTTGTTTTTTATTCTTTAGAATTGTATTGACTATCTTGTTTTTGTTGTTTATTTTTTAAATTTTCCATATGAAGTTCAGAATTGTACTTTGAAGGTCTATAAAACATGTGTTGGACTTTTGGTGGGGATTGCATTAAATCTGTAGATTGCTTTTGGTAAGATGGCCATTTTTACTATGTTAATCTTACCTATCCAAGAGCATGGGAGAGCTTTCTGTCTTCTGATATCTTCTCCAATTTCTTTCTTCAGAGTTTTGCAGTTCTTTTTGTATAGATATTTAATTGTTTGGTTAGAGTTACACCTAGATATTTAATGTTGTGGATAACCCCAGCCTTGTATTTTGATCCTAGTTCCACCCTTCTGGGAGGGGCTGAAGAGGATGATTGAATCTGTACACAGAGGACATCTTGTAAACCTTCTGTCCAATTAAAACCTGTAAAATAAAGACTAGAGCCAGAGATTAGGCTGTAGAAGGGGAGTCGGAGAAAAAGGCTTAGGGGAGGAGAGAGTGAGAGGAATTCGGTATAAAAGGCAGAGCAGGGGCAGAAGAGAAGGAAGTTGCGGGGGGGGGGGGGGAGGGGCAGAAGCAGAGGGAGAACAGAGGAGAAGCAGGAGGAAGTCAGAGAGAAGGAAGCCAATGGTAGAAGGAAGCTGATGACGACAAAGGAGCCGGAGCTCCGAGAAAAACCGCAAGTTATAAGGGATCTCATAGCCGGGGATTAGAGTGGTGTAGCAGTAAACCTGCCCAATCTAGGCGTGCCATTTATACCAATAATTATTTAGTTGTGTCTTCCTTTACTGGTCTCATTTGGGTAGGAATTTTACCGTGACAAATTTGGCGGGTTAAATAACAACTTCTACTACAAATTGGCGCCCAACTTCTACTACAATTTTATATTACTTGTGGTTATTGTTTACTTAATTTCTTTCTCTATATGTTTATCATTTGTATAAAGGAGGGCTTCTGATTTCTTTGAGTTAATTTTATATTCAGCCACTTTGCTGAAGTTCTTTATCAGCTGTAGGAGTGCTCTGGTAGAATTTTGGAGATTGCTCATGTATATACTATTATATGATCTGCAAATAGTATACCTTGACTTCCTCCTTTCCAAGTTGTATCCCCTTCATCTCCTCTCTTATTGTCTTATTGCTCTACCTAGAAATTAAAGAACTATATTGAATAAATAGTGGGAGAGTGGGTAGCCTTATCTTGTCCCTGATCTTAATGGAATTGCTTTAAGTTTTTCTACATTTAATTTGATATTGGCTATTGGTTTGCTGTATATTGCTTTTATCATGTTTAGTTATGTTCCTTGAATCCTTGAAAATGTGTTGGATTTTGCCAAAGGCTTTTTCATCATCTAAAGAGATGATTATGTGAGTTTACTCTTTCAGTTTGTTTATATTGTGGATTACATTGATGGATTGTTGTATACTGAAATATCCCTGCATCCTTTGCATGAAGCCTGCTTGATCATAGTGAATGCTGATTTTGATGTGTTCTTGGATTTGGTTTGCAAGAATTTTATTAAGTATTTTTGCATAAAATAAGTGAAATTGTCTGTCTGAAGTTCTCTTTCTTTGTTGAGTCTTTGTGTGGTTTACATATATCAGGGTTACTGTGGTTTCATAAAATGAATTAGGTAGTGTTCCTTCTGTTTCTATTTTGTGAATTTTTTCTTTCTTTCTCCTTTTTTTTTTTTCCAGTTAGGAGACTTTTAATGAGTGCTTCTATTTCCTTAGGGGCATGGGACTGTTTAGACAGTTTATGTAATCTTGATTTAACTTGTATGTGGTATCTAGAATTTTATTCATTTCATTTATATTTTCCAGTTTTGTGGAGTACAGGATTTTGAAGTAAAACCTAATGACTTTTGGATTTCTGTTTCTGTTGTTGTATCTCTCCTTTCATTTCAGATTTTGTTAATTTGGATACTGTCGCTGTGCCTTTTCATTAGTTTAGCTAAGGGTTTGTCCATCTTGTTGATTTTCTCAAAGAACCAGCCATTGGTTTTGTTTGTATTGCTCTCTTTGTTTCTATTTGATTGATTTCAGCCCTGAGTCTATTTCCTGCTGTCTACTCCTCTTGGGTGTGTTTACTTCTTTTTGTTATAGAGCTTATATGTGTGCTGTTAAGTTGTTAGGATGAGATTTCTCCAATTATTTTATAAAGGCACTTAGTACTATGAATTTTCCCCTTAGCACTACCTTCATTGTGTCCCATAAGTTTGGGTATGTTGTGCCTTCATTTTCATTGAATTCTAGAAAGTCTTTAATTTCTTTCTTTATGTCTTTCCTAACCAAGTTATTATTGTGTAGAGAGTTGTTTAGTTTCCATGAGTATGTGGACTTTCTGTTGTGTATATTGTTATTGAAGGCCAGGCTTATTCTTTGGTGATCTGATAGGGTGCAACCTATTATTAATAACAAGAAGGTTATTTCAACCTTCTTGTATCTATTGAGGCTTGCTTTGTGCCTGATTATATGGTCATTTTTGGATATGGTTCCATGAGGTGCTGAGAAGAAGGTATATTCTTTTGATTTGGGGCGAAAGGTTCTCTATATATCTGCTAAATCCTTTTGAATCATAACTTCTGCTAGTTTCACTGTGTCCCTGTTTAGTTTGTGTTTCCATGGTCTGTCCATTGGTGACAGTGTGCTAGTGAAGCACACCACTATTATTTTATGGGGTTCAATGTATGTTTTGAGCTTTAGTAAAGTTTTTTTTTTTTTTTTTTATGAATATGAGTGTCCTTGCCTTTGGGGCAGAGATGTTCAGAACTGAGACATCATCTTGGTGGATTTTTACTTTGATAAATATTAAGTGTCCTTCCCCATCTCTTTTGATAGCTTTTGCTCTAATCCAGTTTGTTTCTTGAGTCCATTTGCTTGGAAATCCTTTTTTTCAGCCCTTTACTCTGAAGTAGTTCATATGCAGCATAATGATAGATCCTGTTTATGTATCCAGTCTGTTTCTTGTGTATTTTTATTGGTAAATTAATTGCACTTATTGATGTTCAGAGATATTAACAACCAATGATTATTAGTTCTTGTTAGTTTGATATTGAAGTTGTTACTGAGTGTGTGTGATTCTCTTCTTTTGGTTTGCTGTTAGTTGATTAATTTCTTGTGTTCTTTGGGTGTAATTACCCTCTTTGTATCAGAGTTTTCCTTCTATTACACATTGTAGGACTGAATTAGTTGAAAGGTATTATTTACATTTGTTCTCTTGGTTTCTCCACCTATGGTGATTGAGAGTTTTGATGGATATAGTAGTCTGGGCTGGCATTTGTGATCTCTTCAGGTCTGCAAGAAATCTGTCCAGGATATTCTGGCTTTTAGTGTCTCTGTTGAGAAGTCAGGTGTAATTCTGATAAAGGTCTGCCTTTATTTATTACTTGGCCTTTTTCCCCTTACAGTTTTTAATATTCTTTCTTTGTTCTGCACACTTAGTGTTTTGGTCATTATGTGGTGAGAGGGTTTCCTTTTCTGGTCCAATCTCTTTAGTGTTATCTAAGCTTCTTGTATATTTATAGTTAATAGTCATCTCTTTCTTTAGATTGGGGAAGTTTTCTCCTATGATCTTGCTGAAGATGTTTTCTGACTCTTTGAACTGGGAATCTTTACCCCCTTCTATTCTTATTATTCTTAGAATTAGTCTTTTCATAGTATTTCAAACTTCCTGGATGTTTTGAGTTAGAAACTTCTTACATTTGGCACTTTCTTTGATTGATGAATGTATTTCTTCTATGGTATCTTCTATGCCTGAGATTCTCTTTCATGTCTTGTATTCTGCTGGTGATGCTTGTGTCTGTAGTTTCTGTTCTCTTTATTAGATTTTCTATCCTCAGGTTTGCCTCCATTTGTGTTTTCTTTATTATTTCTGTTTTAGGGTTTTACTGCTGTGAGCAGACACCATGACCATGGCAACTCTTATAAGGACAACATCTAATTGGGACTGGCTTACACGTTCAGAGGTTCAATCAATTATCACCAAGATGAGAACATGGCAGCATCCAGGCAGGCATGGTGTAGGAGGAGCTGAAAGTTCTGCATGTTGTTCTAAAGGCAAACAGGAGAAGACTGGCTTCCAGGCAACTAGGATGAGGGTCTTAAAGCCCACACCCACAGTGACACACCTACTCCAACAAAGCCACACCTCCTAATAATGCCACTCCTTTGGACAAGCTACAAACCATCACAACTTCTATTTCCATGTTTAGGTGTTGAATGGTTTTATTCACATCCTTCACCTCTTTGATTGTATTTTTCTATATGTGGTGGAGGGATTTTCTTTTCTGGTCCAATATCTATAGTGTTCTCTAAGCTTCTTGTACATTTACAGTTTATAGCCATCTCTTTATGTTAAGGAAGTTTTCTTCTATGATTTTGTTGAAGGTGTTTTCTGGCCCTTTGAACTTGGAATCTTCACCCTCTTCTACTCTTATTATTCTTAGGATTGGTTTTTTCATAGTATTCCAGATTTCCTGGATCTTTTGAGTTAGAAACTTTAAGAGACTTATTTGTTTCCTCCTTAAGGGTTTCTACTTGTTTGATTGTGTTTTCCTGTATTTCCTTAAGAGGATTATTTCTATTTTCTTTAAAGGACTCTATCATTATGAGATGGGACTTAAGGTCACAGTATCGCTCTTCAGATATGTTAGGATATTCAGGGCTTACAGTAATAGGAGAGCTGGGTTCTTATGGTACTGTATTATCTTGGCTTCTGTTGGTTATCTTCTTGTGCTTGCCTTTTGCCATTTAGTTGTCTCTGATGTTGGTTAGTGTGAGTATCCTGCATTGGAGTAGGCCTCCCAGGTGACAGCTGTATGTCTGGAGTTTGAGCAGGCCTCGAGGCAGGTAGAGCTATGGGTGGGATGCAGTGCAGTACACTGCTCTAATACCCCCACAGATGCTGGCATAAAGTGGAAGGAATATGGCTATATATACTTTTTTTTTTTAAATGCACATTTCAAAAGATGACTTCATCTAAAAGATGAAAGCACATGACTTTCTTCCTTGCCGGCAGACTATGGCTGGATAGGTTTAGGACACAAGTTGCTGATTTGCAATCCCTTCATTGCTTCCTGGATCTAGGCATGTCTGCCCTTGGAGCTGTTCCTCTGAGAACCCAGTCTCATGCTGCGTATGGGCATCCTGGTAGACATCCCTGAGTGAACTTCCATCGGAGTGAGCCATTCTTGATGCCTAACCTAGTCAGCTTTTGGGATGACTCCAGCACAGAATAAAGTGGCAACCATACAGCCTAGCAAGCCAGCCAACATAGCTGTGGGAAGCAATTTCTTAAAGTCACATACAAATTATTGAGAGCATTACATACAAATTACATACACATTACATACAAATAATTGAGAGCACATAATGATCATGTAAATATCATTAAAACTCAGTTGCCTCTACTCATGCACAAAATTCTGAATGTTAGTAAAAAGCATAACTATTTAAAAATGCGTGAATTTGAACAAAGTGACTTTTTTTTACAGGAGATGAAGAGCAAAACTATAAATACTGTATTTTTGCTTAACCTCTCAAAAGTTAATGCTGGAATGACAAGGTAAACAAAGAAGGAAGTATATATGCATGCTATAAAATGGGAAAGGTACATCTTCTCATTTCAGAAGCCATGGAGATTATGTAGGTTCTGAATGAGAGAAACAGTGAGAGAGAATCTGTGTAGATGATTCCAAAAGAAGAAACCATTAAGGAATTTAAAAAAAAAAATGGATTCCTAAAAGAACACAATATATCAATTGTGTCATTTTCAAATGAATTGAATGTCACTATTGGATTGATTGGGACATACATTTCTTTTCACTTTAGAAAATAAACAAACAGGGAAAAATTGCCACAAGATTTGACACCTTGAAATCTCATTATTTAAAAGAAATGTCTGCCACTAAAACACTGACCACAAAGAAGCATTCAGAAATCACTGGAGAAGCTCATTCCCAGTGAGAAGCCTGAGGAAAGCCCACACCTCAGAACGGTCCTCCAGGGCTGCCGTTCTGCTCAGATCTAGCATTCAAGGCCTGATTCTGTGTCTGATGATAGGCAGCATACCCATAAATAACTGCAAATCTCAAATGTAGTATTCTAAAAGTTCTACACAAAGACACTGAAAACAGAATGTTAGCAGGCAAACAGGTGAGGGTTTCAATGCTTGAGAAAAAGGAATGGCACCTTGGGTAGGTTTTTCAAAGAAAGTAGAAATCTTCTCCTGCCTGAGGTGGACTCATTTGGCACCCTTCCAAAAACTCAAGCAGAAAGTTTTGATACAAGGCCCCCTTCCCCCCCAAAAAAAAAATCAGAAAAAAAGTCTGGGATAAAGATAGAAGGATTCAAAAGAGTAAAGAGGCATCATGACTCCCAGAAGGAGATGGCCAGACAGGGAAATCCCTAAATTCTAGGTATGAAACCTGCCCATAGTTCCATACTTGAAGTAAACATGCATCAGAATGTCCAAGATATAGCAAAGACTAGAAGTGAAAAATATTCCATTTAGGATATTAGGTAACTTTCCCTTAAAGGTTTCTTGCATCCTGAAACAGTAACTATTCTCAATGTCTATGTATAATAAAATTTATTAAACATATGAAGAAATAAGAAAATATAGCCAGTGCTTACCAAAACAAACAAATAAAAAAACAAACAAAAAAATCCCCAAGTAACTGAGAAAAGCCATAAGAAACCTTAGATGTTGAAATCATCAAATATTGTCATGCTAAATATTGCAAAAGAAATATGCTCAAAATAAGTAAAAGTAAAAACAATAAGTGATATAATTTTTATAATTCACCCTTTAGAGAATGAGTTTAACTGAGGAGGTAACACAAGGTCACATTCCTAGTATCTAAGTGTAGTATAGGAATACCACAAATTTGAGGCCAGGCTGTTCTAAATACTTTGTCCACCCTCCCCCCAAATTTTCAAACATCAAATTAAAAATATTAAAAAGACTTGGAGATCTTTAACATATATGTGTTACAGATTATAGATGCACCTATCAATAGAAAGTATTCAATAATATAAAAAGTGTAAATGAAAAAGTATCTCAGATATAGGAACCTATAGAAAAATGTTGAGGAACAAATATACATATGATTACAGGTAGAGAAGGACTTGGTTAAGTAGAACTCCAAGAAAAAACATTTTGAAAGAGCAGTTTTCCATAATCTACTCATAAATATGCACATGCAAATATAAATTGGATAAGCTTAGTAAATATCAACAGGATAAATGCATAGAATGCTACACCCAAAAGTGTTAGGGTCAACGTCATGAAGACCAACTGGAAAAGAACACGTTCAGAAACAGAAAAAAAAAATAGTGGTCTAAAGATTTGGAAGGCAGGGGCCTTCTCATCAGAAAAGACAGAGGCCATGGGAGGGACAATACTTGTAAGCCAGAATCTGCCTTCAGCAAAGTGCCTTGGAAAAGATGATAAAACCATCTTCAGACCACACTAACTAAAACACCTCACCAGAAGCATACGTTCTGCCAGAAATACTCAAGGAAGTACTTCAAAGATGGACAGCATACCTCTACTGTAGTAATACATATTATTTCTAGAAAAAGAATATGAAAGCTAGTAGGTGGACTCAGAGATACACGAAATGGCACAAGAGCAAATTTAAATTGATTGGAAAATTAAGTACATAAAAAGAATAGTTCAAGAAAATACTAATAGAAAAAATGGAATATACTTTAAACACACAACACACACACACACAAAGAGTGACTCCCTTAGAATAATTACTGAAAAGTAGATGATGTGTGGAGAAATTATCTATATTCATGGAAAATGCACAGAAATTATATAATAAACAGAACATCATTTAGATGGATCTAGAAAATATTAAGTAGACTTGACAGTAAGCTTATTATTTCTGTTTTGAGCAAGGTTCTGAAAAATTTTATGAGCTGAAAAGGGAGGTAACTAGATGGGTAGATGGATAGATATGTAGATAGATAGATAGATAGATAGATAGATAGATAGATAGATGATAGATAGGTAGGTAGATAGATAGATAGATAGATAGATAGATAGATAGGTGTAGATATAGATATAGATAATAGAATATAGATAATAGAGACGAGGAGACAGATGCTATATATAAATTTTCCAAAGAAACTGAAAGAATTAGTTTCCCAACCCTGAGCCTTTTGGCTCACTGTGGTTACAAACAAGGACCAGGCTGCATAAAAGAGCAAGGGCAGTGGGTGAGGAGTTGTCATTGGTACTCATAGGTAGCTTGCTGTTCCAGAGTATGTACTTCCTGCCTGCCGTTGAAATGATGCTCTACAGTTAAGAGATGGTTCCCATGTAGGAGCACCAACAGGCTGTAAAAAATGCTGTGAGTCCAGATAGAAAGATCTATTGAGCAAGAGAAGGGTTGCTTGCTGAATTTGACTATATTTTTCCAGATTTCATCTCTGCAATTGAGATTTATCTTATAGTTGATGACTGACCTTAGTTTCATAGAGGCTTTTCCATGTCATTCTCACTGGTTCAAAACTGATGGTTCCTAATATTTGGTAACAATTGGCATAGATAAAATGTAATGTCATCTACTAAGCTGTAATCCCTGCAGTTGTGTGTGGTATTTACAGTCAGCTGAACACTGGCTACTGGTTTTATGATTTGAGAACTGACTAACAGACAACCAGAGTGACAAGTCTGGGATCATAACAAGTTGAAGTAACTGCTGAAATGAATATTTTGATTTGGAAAGATGAAATAAAAAGTGGAAGAAAGATCTTATTTCAAAGCAAAGTGAAACAAGCAAGCAAGCCAACAAACAAACAAACAAACCAAAAAGCAGATGGAATGCTCAGATTGGTTAAACGAGGGGCAGTTTCTACAAAACAATGAGCAAATTTGACAGAAACTAACAATGAGCAGTACAAATTCTCTATATATAAGCATCATGATCACACTGCCACTGTCAGGATGCTCAGTCAGAAAGGAAGTTGTACCTGGAACCAGGAGTGAATACTTTTGCTCAAGGCTGTACCTGTCTGTGGAAGGAGGCAGCTAAGCTGCATACCACTCTGCAGAAAGACAGGGGAGACAACAAGTATTCCAAACTCTGATTTACAAACCCTTCCATGTCCAATGGCCAAATTCACGTGGAATTCACAGACTATTTGCTTTGGTTAGAATCTGATTAAATGCCACAGTAAAATGCTTACAAATTCCAAGCATAACAGTGAAATTAGAATATGTGATAACAAAGTAAAATATGCAAAGTTAAAGGTTTTGACAAGACAAAGGTTATCCATAAATTTACAGACAGAAAAAAACACAAACATCTTGTTAGTAACACTAAATGGCAAGTTGGGGGAAAAGCATAGTGTTATTATTAGAACTGAAATATGTGAACCAATGATTTTATAAGCATACATATTCTTTGGACATACAAGGGACACCTAACATCATTTCCAAAACTAGGAAGCCTCAGGAAGTACAACTGCACCCCTAAAGACAAAGTGCTCAAAGAACTGTAGGCATGCTGGAAGCTGAACCCTGGAAGCCCCACATTCTATTAGCTGCAGTTTGGGAATGAGTTGCCCAGAGTTTATGCTTCTGTGTCTCTGCCTAAAGAGAAACTTTAAGGGCCTTGGCAACATGATCTACCTCAAAGGACTATGAAGGAGTAAGTTGTTATATGTAAAGCACTTAGCTAATGCTTTTTGCTTTTTTTTATTGTTCCTCTCATTAAATGTTACTAAAAGGATCCTAGAACAGTTGGAATCAGGAATGGAAGGAGTAAACTTAAATAGTAAGATCAACAAGATGTGCAGTTCCAGTTTAGCTCTTGGGAAAAAAAATGCTATGAAATTACTTGGGAGAGGTTGGGAGTTAGCACAGTTATAAAACATGTGCCATACAAACATGAGGACCTGAGTTCAGATCCCACACCTACATACAAGGCTTGTGTATAGTGGGCTGGGAGTGAGAGGTGGTGAATCCCATACTAGTTAGCAAGTCTAGCAAAACCTATACACTTCACATTCTATAAGAGACTGCCTTACATTGGCTTTCTGTTGCTGTGATAAAGAGCGTGATCAAAAGCAACTTGGAGAGGGAAGAGTTTTTTTGGCTTATATGCTACAGCCCATCATCAGAAGCCAAGGCAGGAACTCAGGGCAGGAACCTAGAGGCAGGAACCATGGGAGAATGCTGTCTATATTGGCTTGCCACTCTTGACTTAATCTACCTGCTTTCTTATACAACCCTGGACCATCTGCCCAGGGAGCTGGGCTATTCTACATCAATCATCAACCATAAAAAGGACCCCATAGTCTTTCATAAATGTCAGCAAGATGGAGGCAAGTCCTCAACTGGAATTCTTTCTTCACAGATATATCTAAGTCTATGTAAAGTTGACATAAAACAACTAGAACAGACAAAAAAGTAAGGCAGACAGTGATGTGACAGGACAACATGCACCTCTGGCCTCCACTGTACATTAACATGCACACACACATACTCACACATACCACCCTGCATGCACACTGACACACATACACACTGTGAGATTAAAAATATGATAATTATATGTTTAAATTCCACTTTATTACAGCAAACTTACCATGGAAGTTTAGATGTGAAACTTGGACATGGGATTATAGAAAAACAAACACAGAAACTAATCAAGAGCTATAATATTAAAATATAATAGTGCATACTTTAAAGTAGAAAAATTATTAAAAACAAAGTATTAAATTTCAGGTTATTCCAAATTAGAAACCTCATTTAAAACTTAACAATCTGGCTGGAGAGCTGGTTCTACCGTGAAAAGCACTGGCTGTTCTTCTAGAGGACCCGTGTGATTCCCAGCATTGATTTTTGTAGCTCAGAACTGTCTGTAACTCCAGGTCCAGGAGATATAACACCCTGCCACTGCATTTGTGTGGTACTGCACACACATAGTGCACAGATGAACATGAAGGCGAAACACTCACATGTATACAATTTAAATAAATAACTCTTAAATTTTTAAAAAAGGGTCTCTAGTATTTCAGTCTTCTATAGGTCAAATATAAACCAGAAATGAGGCAAGGTACTGATGTTACAGTTTATTGTATGCACTTTATATTAAAAAAAAACATTTATGTTAGTATTCTGTCACAATATTTTTGCAGAATTTTACTTCTAAAAATTTATGAATGCAAAGATTATTTTATTGATTTCTTAGATTCACATAGAAGTACAGGCCACTTCTCCATAGACATTAAATGCAGTGGAGAAAGACATTCAATACTTTTCCAAACCCATATAGACAAAACAACAATAACAACAAAAAAGATATAGCAACAACACAAAACCAGTGTATGGGGGCTGCATCCTCCATTCCAAATAAAATTACTGAAACTGCTAAGTGAAAACTATTAATTCTGATAACATAATGAGAATGAAGACATTTTGTGGAAACATAGACATAAAAACAAAGCAGCAGTTTGACACAAATCGACAGTAGGAATTGTTTTCATTGTCAAGTTAGAACTCAGGAAAAATAAAATGTCAGCCAAAGAAGCCAGCATTATGCAATAAACATGCGTTGAAGCTGGAAATTAATAAAGAGAAGTGGCGGGCCTGCAAGGTGACATGGTGGTAAGGAGCTTGCAGCCAAACCTGATGACCTGAGTTTGATACCCAGACATGGGTGATAGGAGAGAGCCAACATCTCCCAAGCTGTCCTCTGATCGCCACACACAAGCACCATGGAATACCCCAAACAACGAGACAAAGAAATAAACACCAAAAAATGATCAAATGAAATGGGTAATAGAAAAAGCAGAGACAAACTGTTTGTAAAGAAAAACTCAAGCACTAAATCCTTAACAAGAAAAAATATAAAGTTCTAAAAAATGCAGTAGAAGACCAACAAAGTTGGAAAAGAAAGAAACAGTGACATAGAAAGGAAATAATACGATATGCAAAATTTGTTTAAATTATAAAGGACCATCAGTGTAATTATAATTAGAGAGTTTATTTTAGAAAATTATACATGTTATATATTATATTATTTTTGTATATATAAAGTATGTTTCTATGCATAAATCTATATACAATTTTATTACATGTTTTAAATTTTAAATTATTGGTAGTATGTTAACAATATATTTCACAGGATATGTAGTCAAAATTCACAACATAATTTGTAGACTAGAAAATTCAGTGTTGTAATTACTTGTACAGTAGGATCATATACAGCAATGATATTAAACAAATTAATTTTTCACACAGGTAAGTGCCACAATAGAATGTGTGCATATGTATATACTATATATTAACCTTACCCATATTCATTTTGTACTAAATATGTACAAACTAAAACCACAAACATATGCAAGGGAAGCATAAACACCCACTTAGGACCCTGCTTAACTTGCAGAACAGCAAATATGGTAGAAGTGAGACCACAGAGTTTGTCCAGGGTTCCTATCCCTTACATTTTCCTTTTTAAAGGGATTGCAGCTCAGGGTAAAGCACTTTTTAGTATGTGCAATGTTGAGGATTTAATCTCCAGCAATTTTGAAACACACACAAAAAAGCAAAAACCATGAAGTAGCAATTAAATGTTAAATATTGCTAGAGCTTTTGGGTGCTTATAAGAATCAAATGTTTGTTGTGTTCTTTTCTTTACTTTTTATGTATTAAAATCTGAAAGATTTTCAAATATTTCACAAAAACTATTAACAGAACTTAACAAAATAAAAAGTTGCAGAAGGAATTTTTACTAAATAAGGAGTATGTAAGTGAGCAATTTTCAACTCAATTGTAATGTAAGAAGTAAATTTTAAATTAAATTGAGTTAAATAGACGTCCAAGTGCCCATGTAATCTGTGTCAAGGGAATTCATTAAACAATTTATATCTGACAGTTTCAACTATGGATACCTGCTGGCCTCAGTATACTCACTAGAAAGTTACTCTACACAATACTAAAAAGGCACAAAACTCAGAACTAGTTTAGCTAGCTAACAAAGATGAGTATTTGAATGATGAAGCAAAAAGCAGAATGTGGACTAGTCACTGAGGTGAGACCAGGGCCTGCTTTGTCATGATGTACTAGCTAAAACCATAGCTGAATCTAGGACATCACTAGGAAGACTACTGTTCCCACAGAAGACTATCTCAATCTTTTGCATTAAAATGCACATATACATAAAAATACATCTACAACTGGGTATGGTGTTACTGTCTTGAATCTTAGCACCTAGGAAGCAGAGGCAAGTGCATCTCTGAGTGAGGTCTGCCTGATTAGCACTGATTTCCAGGCCAGCCAGGGTTACATACAGGCACTGTATGGATATAAGACATATAATTTATAGTCTCTATTATTTCTTTAACATACAAAAATATTGAGCTTGAGATAAATTACAGTTAACGGACTGCTAACCTGGCTGATGGTGATTGGTTTCAGATCTACATATTTTCTTTCTTCCTTCTATAGTAGTATAATGGGCAGATTTAATTTTCAGCAAATATTTAAACCTTTTCCTCTCCCATACAAATAGATGACTGATTGGTAAATATATGGGGTTAATAAGTAGATAAATCTACAGATATATATAGATAGACAGATATATGGTAGATGGGTTAGAGGGTGTATGGATAGACATATAGTTGATAGATAGATAGATAGATAGATAGATAGATAGATAGATAGATAGATGATACATACATACATACATACATACATAGATGATAGATGGCAGATAGATAGACAGACAGACAGACAGACAGACAGACAGACAGATAGATGATAGTTAGCTATGGTACTGTTAATGCTGATCTTTTATGGCAAAATGACATCTAGTTTTTCTTTCTTTTACTTGTCTGTTTATTGGTGGTTCTAAAACGGAACCACCAATTTATCCAACAAAAATGATCTATAAGTACCGTTTAAAATTAAGCATATTTGTGTATTTAGTAAGAATAAATTGCTAAGTGTTTGTTATAGTGTTTTCACCTCAGCTTTAGAAAAAGGGTGTTTGAACGCGTTTCTTTTATATCTTGACTCTGGGCTGGGCTTCTCCTCACTTACCACCCAACACTAGGCTTTGTTTGTTCTCCCTCTCTGTTCCTGCCTCTCTCCCTTCTGTCTCCCTGTGCTATTTCAAAGGTACTGAGGCACTAATCAGAATCCACCATTCTCATTTCTAGGTCAGATCACTGGGCTCTTGCTTCTCCTAATGGCACTGTTATTGGTCTCACCTGGAGAGACTATAACTATTTGCTTCTATTTCTCTTTCTTTTGCCATACTGCTCCACTTCAGGATTGGATCTGGTGCCTAAATCCATACACACTGTCCCTTACACTGGTCATGTCACATCTGGGCTCCTCTCAGGTAGAAGAGGGAGACTTAATGTATGTTTGTTTGCCTGTGGTGCTGGGTATCCAGGACCTCATGCCCACTAATCAAGGACTCTACCACAGACCTACAGCCTCAGTCTGGAAGTTTCCATTGTAATTCACTAGCATGATTAACTTTGTGACAATGTGTTACATGCAGGAGACAGTGCATATTCTCAAAGTAAGAATATTTTAGATAGTTCCTGGATTTCAATATGATCATCCTCAGTTATCTGTTGAGATTAGTCCCAGGTTTCCCTGGCAGACATCACAGTTCAGGGAAGCTCAAGTTCACTCTATTTAAATGAGAGGAAAGCCAATCCTAAAATCATCAAACTTGTGAATATCAACAGACACCAGATAACTGTTGAATTTTACACAATAAAAAGTGATACATGAGTAGAAAGATACTAGTATCTTAAAAAGAGCTGGCTGTGGATTTGAGAACCTTGCACTTCTTCCGGTACACTGTTTTGCACACCCACACCCTGTGTGCCACATTACAGGTATTACGCAGGTATCTTCTGGGTTTCATTTACTCATCATCTCCCCCATGGCATGGGAGGGAGTAAGGTGCAGATGGCACTGCTACAGCCAAACGCTGCAGACTGCCTAGCTGGGTTAAATTCCATTGCCTTGTGGACTGACCCGAGAAGCATGTTCCCTGTGGTGCACTCGGCATCCACTTGAAATCCTTGCACAGGAAAGCTAATAAAATACAAGAGAAACTGAAAAAATAAACAGAGACATGAGGCCTGAGAAGACAGACATTTCTTCCATAGCATTCTGCACATCTTTTCACCCATGACAGCTTTAAATCCAGACCAGTGACTACGACCTTGATGGTCATATGCATTGCTGAGGTATAGACAGACTTCACTGCTGCTGAGGGGAGGAATGGGGTGCTCCTCTCTTTAGATGTTTGGCTTATTTGAGAGATGCTGTGTTTGCAGGAAAACAACACATCTTCCCAAAATGAAGGGACTCGTCTCCAGGAGTTGTGAGTTCAGAAGACATATTAGGACCTGTAGACTTGTGGAGTGCAGCTTTCGGGGCCCAATCCCTTGGCTCAGTTGTCTGGACTCAATTCATGTCCAATTGCTTAATTTTTTGCACGCCCCACAGAAGCTGATTCCTGTGTCATCCGTTATCACCTTTATATTTCTTTATAATGTGGTTTCTGTCTGTTTAAATGTGACAAGCTTTATGATGAGGTGCCGCCTGCATTCAGGTAGTGGTAGTTTTCCTTTCTTTCTTTTTTTCTTTCTTCCTTCCTTTCTTTCTAATTTTCTCTTTCTCTTTTTGTTCCTTGGCAGTAGGCATAGACTTAATTTTAAAGACATATTCAAACCCAAATAGCCCTGAACAACTTATACAAAAAGCTGGGTATTTTCTAGCCTTGTTTTAAAAAATATTACAATTTTATTAGGCAATTTTATCATTGTTATAAATAAGTAATTGTACTGGGGAGAAGGGATAATCCTTATTTAATTAAATTCATCTATACTCCCAGGTTGGCAGCAAGAAGACATATGTGAGACTAATACCCGCAGCCTGCCTCTTTGCATGTGCAATTAAAAATTCACTCTACAGTAGCCCTGGCAGTTTAGTGTTGCTTTTGGCATTTACAAATTCTTTTATTTTGTGACTTTTTTTTTACCATACACATATGCTGGAGCAGATGTTGCTTATTTGTTGTTTATTCAAATCTGTAGGCTCTGGCAGCTAACTCCATTGTTCTGTAATGAAGCTTTATTCTCTGTCCTGTATTAGGACCCAGCGCCTGCTCCAGAGACTGTGAGAGGCTGCCTTCCTTCCCAGTAGGATGCCACAGTTATTGCCCTTGTAGTTGGCTGTTTATAGTCAGAAGCTTGCACAGAGGGGAAAGCGGCAACAACAAAGGGCTGGGTGGTCATGGCCGGAGTGTGTGCAAGGGAACAGACAGGAAGGTCATCTAGCTGTCCTTTGCTCTATGTCTGCCCGGTGGTCTCTGCCTGGCATCCACACTCATCTGCTGTGGGGATTTGGGGTATCAGACTTGGAAGCATTCTCTCTCTCTCTCTCTCTCTCTCTCTCTCTCTCTCTTCCTCCAACCCTCCCTCGCTCCCTCCCCCTCTCTCCTTCTAATTTATTTTGTTCATAAGCAGGACTTGTACTGCCTCTTCCCACCCCACCCCCATTCACATCCTCGCATTTCCAATGCATCCAGATTGGCTAACAACCATGCTTTTAACTAAACAAGCACTGCCCAGCCCAAACCTGTTTCTGTTGTCAATCACACCTTCAACACATCTTTCTTTATCCAGACGCTGGTTCTGGCTGCCCGTATCTCGGGGGCAGCCACACTACATAAAGTAGAGAATGTCAGGTCCTTGTTGACCATAATAAAGACCTGCTGATCCCTAGAGCTTGGATGCCAATTTGGAGACATTCGCCTTCTGGAAAACCCCTGTCTTGGCAGGAGGCAATCAATCAGAGATGTAACCACCTCCATCTGGCACATTATGACATGGGACCTCACTCTTAACACATTTGTGATTCATCTTGTCCCAATGAGTGGTGCCAGGGATCAAAATCCTCCCTCCCCATGGCAGCTGGGAGCATTCTAGCTTCCCAGCATGTGGAGTTAACACATCGGATCCTGTGACATTGCAAGTAACAATTCTTTTAATTATCACACCTTCTCTCCCCTCCCCACCCACTCCACAGACATTTTGGCACGATGGGGATATTTTGCAGCCTGCAGTCAGTATTGTTAATTGACTGAATGTGTTCAGATAGCATGAGTATTACCCACCATGGAGTGAAAAGGGCAGTCGCCTGATGCTAAGTTCTGTGCATATAATACCCTCCTCTTGTTCTAGAGGCTTTTACTTCCGCAATGATGATGAATGTCTCTAAGCCATCTATATAAGGAATGTGAGCCTCCTAAGGACTTAGTTCAAGATCCTTCTCACTCTGATCTCAGCAAGCCCTGTAGATCCACTTCCGTTCCACCCGCTCTCCTGTGTTTTGAGGTTGCTAAGTTCCCCCTTCCCAATGCCTTACTATTGTGTCTCTGGGGCTGTGCTGTTCCCTTCTCATGGGATCTACTTCTGATCTACTTTTCCAACACGGTCTAAAGTCATTTGTCCCTCAAGATCTCAGCTCAGCTACTATCTCTTCTACTACCTCTGCTACAAACTCTGTTCCCCAGGGATACTCTGTTTTCGGGGATCCCCAAACTGTGCATATATTCTTCCATAGAAATATAAACCCATTTTGCCTCTGAAATGAGCTGTGTACAAAGTATGTGCTCCTAACCTTACCATTACATCTTTAAGAACACTTACCTTATATTGTACTAGCGCTCTCTGTCTCTCTCAGCTAAAAGTTGGTGTTCCATCTACAGAAAGGTTAACGTGGAGGTTATAAAAAATGGAAGTGAAAGAAACACTATTAAGGACCGGAGAGACTCCTCAGTAGTTAGGAGCACATATTGCTCTTCCAGAGACCCAAGTTCAATTACCATGTCGGGTGGCTCACAACTGCTATAACTACAGCTCCTGAGGATTCTGGGATCTCTGTGCATACCTGCATTCATGTGTACTTATGCATATACAGAAACACACATACAAAATTACAAATAATAAGAGAATTCTATGTGCCAGGCAATACACAAAACTCTGTGTGTGTGTGTTGTGAGTGTGTGGGGGGGTGTCCACTCATACATATACTTGTGGAAAACAGTGGTGTCCCTCATCCTGATTTTGAGGCAAGGTCTCTCATTGAACTAGGAACTCAGACCACCACTCTGTCTAGGCTATGTGCGCAGCAATGCCTACTCTTTAGGGTAAGTTTGCCCTCCACTAGCGCTTGGATTACAGGTGCATACCTTAGCTTTTATATGGATACTGGGACCCCAAAATGTTCTCATGCATTAACAGCAAGCACCGTGCCTGGTGAGCCATCACCCCAGAACTAAAGCAGTGGTCAGTGTGACTTCTAGACTAACGTTGCCGTCTACTCATTTGTTCTTCTGAGAGGACTAGGAACTGAACCAAGGGCACCATGCATGCGCAGCATGTGCTCTGCCATTGAGCTATTATAACCCCAATTACATGTTTAACTCACCCTCAAAACTATTATGAGAATAAATAGAGTTTATTCTATTTTACAGAGGAGGGCACCAAAGCTCAGAAGGGTGGAGAACTGGATCAGGGGCACCCAGCTAATGAGCAAATGAGCTGTGATTTATTGATTTTTCTCATCAGGAAATGACATTCTTGTTAGAACGTACCTATTTCCCTAGACAAAACCAAAGAGACAAAATAAAACAAAACAACAACAACATAAAACCAAACCAAACCAAAACCTAGTGTTCCTGTACTAGATTATTCCAATATTTCCCTACAGTAAAAAATATGGATGGAACTGGACTTCTTTATGAATAAATAAAGAAAAATACTCCTGAAGGAATATAAAACCAAGCAATATTACTGTGGTTGAGATGCTCCACTCCAAGAAAGAAAACAAATCAAAATGTATTAACTAACTAGAGGTTAAATTTAGTTAAGTTAATACCAAATAATCTTGCATTACTTGCATATTTATATCATATATAAAACTAATTGTAACATAATAATGATGATTCTAAACCACATGAGTAGCTGGAGCTCTGCTAGGTATGAAGGGAAGGCAAACATACCCACCTACATCTCGGACAGGCTAAGCTTGATGTTTAACAAGAGAGTGTCTTCACAAAGTAACTTATGTCAGAAACCAAGAAGCTTTTCTTTCAGTTGGGAATTGTTTTGAAACACAGTTAGAGAACAAGACTCTTTTACTCTTTTTTAGTTTACAGAAATCATTTTGGAAGGAAAAGGGGTTGTGACCAAGGTCTGGCAAATTCCTAGTAGCCTCTAGAGAGAAAGTAAATAAGGCAGGGTTGGTGCCAACAAAGACAAAGTGAGCAATGCATCAGCAAACCTATCCTATTAATTATGAAGCTTGTGATTGGCCAGAAGCCTCATAGAGCATGAAGTCAACATGAAGATCCAGGGCTTTGAGGAGAACAAGGGGACATGCCCAGGTTCCTACCAGCCTTGCAGGTGTCACTGGGATGGAGATCTCTGGGCTTGCCTGTGTAGCAAACATCATCCTTTCTCAGGACATGAGGCTCTGATAGCAGATGCCTATTAAGACACCCCATTATCATAGAAAGTGATGACAGGAGAAGCTTTAGATAACGAGCTTCCTTAAGTGATTCTTCTATAAGTGACCTTACTCTGACTGCTCTGGCCTTTGAGAGAGAACTGACATTTCCTCTCTGAGCCTTCTCTAGAAATACTAAAATCAGGGATTGGTCTTTTCAGGCAGAAGAGAGTTGGAAAGGGGATTAGCCAGTGCAGCTGAGAGCTTGATTGGTTTCTGCTCCTGCCAACTCGGCCATCTTTGGTGCCCACATAGACCTCGGCGATGATGTCTGACACTGTCTATTTCCTTCAACATGTGCAGTTCACCTCTTGTATTTGACCTTGGATGGATACACCAATCAATTGGATTTTAAACTTGTTTTTATAAAATTTTACATTATACATTTTTGTAATTTCATTAACATTTAAAATGTGTGGAGTCAGTCTACAGGGCATTTCACATTTTTTTCTTTATAAGTATTATATTGCTAGTACAAGTTCCGGCTCCTGAGAATATTATTACTTAAAACACAATATTTGATCTTTATTAACTATAAAATATAAAATGTTATGATTTTGTAGATCTCCAAAGATCTTACCATGCATTAGGCAGGAAATATCTCATTTTGTGGGATTGAACACAGACTAGAAGTTCAATGATTCTGTGTTCAGTGGATAAACAGACCCAGCAAAGATTTCTCAGAGGCTGTGGTTTTTTTCATGGAGAAACTCCAATGAAAGCCTTAATGTTTAATAAATGCAGAGAAGATGAAATAAAAGGAAAAGGGAGAGGGGAGAGGAAAGACATGGAGACAGAGAGTGAGTGTGTGTGTGCATGAGGTTTATGATGGGTAAGCACTAGAGGCTTACACAAAAGCAAAGCCATGTAGTAGAACTTGACAACAATAATGTCAACTAGTGGTGTACATTCCTGTCATTCTGTCTTGATGTGGGAAGCACAAGAGTTTAAGATTGGAGAGAATGAAATTTTACCCAATCAGACAAATGTTTTCTCATTTTAAAATCAAGTCCTGTATCTACTAGAATGTTCATCCTGGAAATTAAAGAGGAGTCTGAAAGTTTCCATGGAGTTGCTGAGGAGAAAGCACAAGTCTGGACTAAGACAGTTCTTGTGAGCCAATTGACGAGGTTCCCAGGCGATGACTAGCAAAATGATTTGATTGATTGCAGATATTTTAATTGTTTTGTTATTATTTTCCTTGGTTCATATTGTCTCTATTTTTTATACTTATAAAAATAGTCTCAGTATATGTTTTCAGAAGGTAAAGTTTTACACAGCATATAAGCTAACTGGTACTTTCCATTTAAACTCAGCTTATTCATCTTTGGTAATTTCTGTTTTGTTTCATCACTGAATGGGAAGGACTCTATGCCTTTGCACTTTTATTAGTTTAGATTATTTCCCTTCCTCAGTTTGTGTCTTTGTCTTTTTTTAGGTATTGTCCTCATGTCCAGTGATTTCATTAGAGTTAAGGATGCAGAAATCCTTAACAATATTTTGTTCTAAATGTCCCTTTCCTGCTGCCCACAGGTTACTTTGATTTTTTTCATTCAAGACTGTCATTTTAGAATTTCCTAGCATCATCCAGCTGGAGATTCCTTTGAAGTAAATTCAGCTGGGGACCTTGTTCTTTAGACCTTTTCTCCTGTGTGTGTGTGTGTGTGTGTGTGTGTGTGTGTGTGTGTGTGTGTCCATGCTTATGTGTGTATATACATGTTTATATGTATGCGGTGTATACATGTTTATATATTCTTTTGTGTGCAAATGAATACTTGAATGTGAATTATGTATGCTTGCATATGTTTGTTTATACATTCTTTTTGTACACATGAGTGTCTGTGTGCATGTGTGTGTGGTTTATGTATGTTTATATGTTATTTGGGTGTTCCTGATATATGCAAGCATGTGCATGTTTGTGGTATATCCGTGTCTCCGTGTTGTCTATGTATGTGTGTGTGCAGACGGATGCGAGTGCACGCACACACAGAGGCTGGAGATTGACACCGTCTTTCTCAATCAGTCTCTACCTTAATTTTTTAAAATGGAATCTCTTACTGAACCTGCAATTCACTGATTTTAGGCTAGACTAACTGGCTAGCAAGTCCCGAGCATCCTCCTGTCTCTACCTCACAGTTTTGGAATTATAGGCATGCACCATTCCACTTGGCTTTTTATATGGGTGCTGAGACTCAGTATGGGAATCATACTTGTATGGCAGGTGCTTCACCGACTGAACCATCTCTCTGGGTCCCAACTTTCCTATATCAATTGATGATGTCCTCATGTTGATGGAGGGTTGTCTCCAGTACTTTCCTAAGAGGTACACATAAATAGAAGGTTTTTTGAGAACTTAGGTATCTGAAAATGTCTTGATGTGCTCCTTGTATTTCATTACCATGAATTCTGGGGTGCCAGAAATCCATCCAGCATTCTGAAGACCTTGTGTCCCCTTGTTGTCTCATTCCTGAGCTAAAGCCATTGAGAATTCTTAAAAATTTTCCTATTTCTACTGCTCTGAAATAACACAATAGACCTATTTTCATTCGGATGCATGACATGAGCTTAGGTTCTAAATTGTTTCTTAGGAATCTTCTAATACCAACTTTCATTTCCTTTCTTCTGGACATCAATGTCCTTAATATTGGCACTCTGGAAGTGGTTCTCCTATATTCTCTTGTTTGCTTGGTGATTGTCATGAAAAAAATAGACCTCCTCTATGACGTACACCTCCTATGATATAAGCTAAACAACAACTGAAACCTTGAACCAAATTAAACCTTTGTTTCTTTTAAGTTGATTCTCATAGGTAGGGTTGTCTGTTTGTCTGTTTGTCATGGTGACTGCTGACTGACACAGCTTGATTTCCATTTCCATCCACTTAATTTGAGTGAAGTTTTTGTTCTCAATAGGCTTTTCTCCACAGCATCTTAGTTTTTTCTCTTATCATTAAAATTATCAGTTACAAGTCATGCATATGCATGTACATGACTTGGTATATATTCGTGAAGTTTCTTCTTATGGCATAGTTCTTGTTTCTTCCTGGGCTTTTCTTTCTACATCTTCTTATTGAGGTCTTTATCTTCCATGTTGCAAGTTGTCTTAAATGTCTGGCTATCCATAGTAGGATCTTCAAGATTAAGAATGAAAGATTGAAACTCTCATTAAGAATTCAGAATATATGAATATGTATGTGTGATATTTATATGTATGTATGTATGTATGTATGTATGTATGTATGTATATGTAAAGGGTTTGTTAAACTTAAGTTTAAATGCATATTGGCCTAAAATAGATAACACTGAATGTTAGTTTATATTGAACTACTTATATTCCTCAGAGGATGTTCTTCTAATCTCCTGCCTAGAGTAACATTCAGTCATTTAGTAATCTGGGAAGCTAGTCAAGACAGCTTAGAGATTTTGGCTTTCAGAACTCAGTGTGTGCATGTTTGCAGTAAAATAGGCACAACACCAAGTTAAGGTCATTGGACCCTCTATTTTTCCTAGATCCAATGAATAAATTTCCATCATTTGGCTGGGTTGGAAGTAAATAGCCATTCAGTGTTATAAGGTTGGGAGGAAGACTATCTATTGTCTAACTGCTTCCCAAGCAGCTCTTACTGAATTGAATTTTCTTCATGCCTTCCCTTAACTACAGTTATAAAAGACATTACTAACAAGACTCCCTATACCATTTGATGGTTCTGATGAGTTCTTCTTTTTGCTGCTTTATGAGTCATTTTCCTTTAAGAAGTAAGCTAACGTATTTCATATATTTTCTAGCTCCTAAACTAAGGTATTATCCCATCCCTTGTGTGTTTGTTTTCATTCTTTAATTCATTCATTTGTTTTATGACAACTGTATTGAGATGCAATTTATATGCCATAAGCTGACCCTTCATGTGTCCGTCACTACTAACTTTAGGTTATTTCATCACCCCATAATTGAATCTCAGAGCCATCATTAGTTTTTCTTTTTTTCATTTCTGATATCCTCTCTCACCATACTTTGACTATCAATATTGTTTCCCCACAGTGCTGATAGTTTGTAAATGGAGTAATAGAAAATGAGATCTTTTTTGGGTGACTCCATTTATCCTAATGTCGAGGTTCAACTATACTTTCTCCTGTACCAGAAGCATATCCCTTACTGCCTCCAAAGAGTTGTCTACCATGTGAGTGGTTACAATTTCCTTAATTTTTATCAACTAATAGATGTTAAGTTCATGTGTTAGGAAGTTTTGTTGTTATGGCATCAGCCACAACTTATTGGAGGAAGGATTTAGGATTTACCTTGCCCAGAGTTTCAGTGGTTCTAGTCAGTTATGCTATTGGTGAGTTACAGCAGAGTAGCTTAGGTCAGGAATACAGGAAGTACCAGTCAGGGTACCCTGGCGCCATGCTCCCATCCATAGTCCATCAACTCCCAATAATAGTATTGTCAAATTTTAACTCATCAGTAGATAAACCATTTGTTAGGTGCTCTCAAGGTCTAATTATGCCTGGAAGTGCTTAGAATGAGCTTTACTAATGATCAAGGAGTTTCCCTATCCAATCAAGTTGATAATTAAGATTAACCATTACTGACAGCTTCTGAATAGGAGCTGTTATAAATGCTTCTATTAATATTCATGTTTAAGGCTTTGTGTATACACAGGCTGTGTTTCTCTTGAGCATATAGCTAGGAGTGGAGTTATCAAGGTGCGTGATGGTTTGCTTTTTAACATTGTGAGGACTTCTCAAAGTGTTTCAAAAAGCACCTTAGTTATTCCTTAATCCCACCAGTGAAGAAGAAAAGTTTCAGTTTTCCTAATTATTGTTAGTATTTATTACTGTCTGTCTTTTATTGCATGCTATTGTATGATGTGTGAGTGTAGAATATGTGGTATGTGAACACATATATGTTATTTTATGGTATGTGATTGTAATATATTTGGTATATGAGCACATGTGTGTTGTTGCATGGTGTGAGTGTGATATATGTGATACATGAGCACATGTATATTATTGTATGTTATGTGAGTGTGATATATGTGGTGTGTAAACACATGTATGTTGTGCTGTATGTGAGTGTGTTATATGTGGTATATGAGCACATGTATGTTATTATATGGTTTGTGAGTGTGATATATGTAGTATATGAGCACATGTTTGGGGGTTGCTCATGTCTATGCACAAGTGTGAGGAAGCCAAAGAAAGATATTATGTGTCATGCTTTATCAATCTCCGTCTTATTACTTTGAGATGTAGTCTCTTAGTAAACTGGAAGTTAGGCAGGAGGTCAGAGTAGCCCAGTAATCATCTTGTCTCTGACCCTACAGCACATAGTCACCAGCATGCACCACCACACCAGGCATTTCATGTAGATGCTGGTACCTAAACTCAGGGCTTTATGCTAGCACAACAGGCCTTCTCACCCACTGATCCATTAACAAAGCCTCTATTATCTGGCTTAGTTATCTCAGATACACTACTAGTTGTATCTTATTGGAGTTCTGATTTTCATTTCCCTCATGATGAATAATATTGAGTTTTTATCTACCTGTCAAGTATTATATGATTGATTTGGAAAAGTTTCACATTTAAAGTCAAGCTTTTAATTTGGAGTTTGGAAATTTGGCTGTTGAGTTCTGAGAGATTTTTATATATTCTCAATGTTAGTCCCTTATTGAATATTTCATATATGCTTTTAAAATATTGTCTCCCATTTCATGGACTGTCTGCTTGTGTTTTGATAAGCTCATCTGGAATTCAGTTTCAGATTATGAAGTCTTGTATGTCTGAGTTTCTCTTTTCAATTATTCCTTTGGCTTCATAACTGAGACATCATTGCATAGAACAATGTTCATAGATTTGCCCTAAATCCCATAGTGGTTTTATAGTGCAGGAAATTAGACATTAGAAAATTACCCATATCCATTTGAGTTAATTTTTGTGGTTGGTATGAATTAGAAGGCTAAACTTTATTCTTCTAATTGTAGTTATTTGGCTGCCACAAAGCAACACTTGTCTGTATTCTCCTCTTTCCTAATTGGATTACCTTTTTTTTCTTTGTTAAGTAAAATGTAAGTGTATAGGTATTTTTCTGTCAAGCCACTCTATTCTACTCCTTTGTTCTCTGTGTCCAAATGCCATAGGTTGCCTTCTTTGCAGTGGGTTATAGATGAAGAAATGTAGGATTTTCACCTTCATTCTTTTTCAGTATTATCTCAGCTAGTCTTGATTTTTGAATTTCAAGGAGAAATTAGGGTCAACTATTTGATTTCCACACAAAGGAGTAGAAAGGATTTTTGTGGAAATTGGGTTAAGTTCATTTTAAAATTAAATTGGAGACTATTAGTAATAATATTTTTTGCAATAATATGAATGTATTTTTATTTATCTGGTCATCTTTTTAAAATTCCATCAGTGTGTTGAACTTTCTAATTTTGAAGCCTTGCAGCTCTTTGATTAAATTTATTGTGAAGTATTTTTGTTTCTTTTGTTGTTTTAAAAATGGAACTGTTTTCTTAACTTTGATGTGAAACTGCTCATATACAGAAATAAAATTGATTTTTAATGTGGATTTTTTTATCCTGCAATTTTACCAGACTCATTTTTTTTGCTTAAATGGTCTTCAACAGAATCACCAGCACTACATTTACATATATAGAAATACATATATACATATATTATACATGTATACTTAATGAGAGTATAAGAGTCAGAATATTTCTATATACATACACATAATTCTAAGATTAGAACATACACAATTCTGGTGTGTATATACATGATATAAATATGTAGCTCTTATATATAGAACATAGACATAAAATATGTAAAGAACTCACAGTACTCAATGATAAAAAGACAAAATTAAAAAATAGGCAAACAACTTAAGATTATTTCTATGAAATGTTTATACAAACAGATGATCAATGAATGAAACTTTTCTCAAATCATGAGACACCAGTATAATGAGATCTAATAGAATGAATAGATTGTAAGGCAAATCATTGTACATTGTACTGTGCACTGATGTCTTAGTTTTGGAGCCAAAGGAATAATTGAAAAGATAAACTCAAGACATATAAGATTTCATAACCTAAAACTGAATCCAGATGGGCTTATCAACAACACAAGCAGACAATTCATGAAATGGGAGACAATGTGGTATGTTTTAGGACTACATAGAACATGATCATGGCATCTGCAAATCTAATGCTAATTTTTCACACATTCTGGATTGATGATTGATTGATTGATTGATTGATTGATTGATTGAAATAGGAATATAGAGAGTAGATTCTTGTGCTGCTAATCTTTGGAAGCAAGCATTCACTCTTTTAACATTAAGTACAGTGTGTACTATATTCTTTCTATAGATACTCGTTTTCAGATAAAAATCAGTTCTATTTGTAATTAGTTGAGTGTTTTCCATCATTAAGTATTGTGACATTTTGTCTAATAATTTCTTTGTAATTGTTTGAGATAGGCATAAACATGATTCTGTCTTTCATTTACTGTGTGATATAGTAATTTTCTGATGTAAAAATATTCTTGCATTCCTGAGGTAAATTTCATAAAGTTGTACGGTATTCCATATCCAAACATTACTGAATCTTTTTAAACCTGTGTTTGATGGTAAAATTGTTCAAAGGTGTCACCAGAGTTCTGTACATGCAGATAAAAAGACAGCAGCAAAATATTCATACTAAGTCATCAATATGAGTACAGGGATATATTTATACTAGGCTCTGCTGGGTTTCACTACTTAATCAATCCTGCTTTAGAATTCTCATTGTAACCCAGGTGGGGCTTCATTTGAGTACTTCCTTCCTACATTGGTATTTTATATATGTACAACCACATCCAGATAAACTGTTTTAGGTTTGTTTGGTTTTAATTTTGTGATGCTGGGAATGGAACCCAAGGCCCTGAGCATGTTAGGCAAGTGTGCTAGAACTAAGCTGTCTTCCTGGCTTTCCTTTTTGTAATTTTTAAAAGATAATATAATTACATAATATCTCTATTCCCTTTCTTCCTTTGAAACCTTCCCATATTCCCTTGTTTACTCTCTTTCTAGTCCATGGCAATTTTTTTCATTCAGAAAATTTTATTTTAAACAATGTGTATATATTTAACCACAGACTTGTCTGTATTCTAGAGTTTTAATAGTAATATGATTACTTTTTCAGACATCAATTGATATTTTACTTTCTTCCTTCATATTTCTGTATTTATCTCCATCCCTTTCCTAATTAGAGTCCCACCTTTTCAAGATCTGGTCACTCAGCATGGGAATTTGTGGCTATAACCTTAAAGCATTGCATTTGGTTATATTTCATAAATTATCATATGCTATATTTAACTCATAGTAAGTATTCTTAATTTTCTTTTTTAAATATTTTATTTATATTTACACACCCACATAATATGTTTAGATCAAATACACTCCCAATTTCCTCCTCTCCAATTTCTCGAATACCTCACTACATACTTTTCCTTATTTACTTCAAATGCTCTTTTTATTTTTAATGCCCACTGAGTCATTAGTGCTACCTATATGTGCATAGGTGTGGGACTATCTATGGAACTGGTAGACTTTCAGGTTCACCATCACTGGATTTTTCTCTTCTAGCACCCATTAGTTTCTAGTAGTTCAAAATGGGGGTTTAAAACTTTATGAGACCATCTTCCATCCATGCTGGGATTCTGGATGGCTTGATCTTGTTCAAGTATTGGCCATTCATGTAGTCCCAAGACACAGTGAGTTCATGTGTATTATTGCATGGTCATGTCCAGCCAACACTGTTTCACTACAAAAATCTATTCCTAGCTCCTGCAATCTTTCTGCTTCCTCTTCTTTGATGATCCTGAGCCTTAGAAATGATTATAACACAGATGTCCTATTAAGGTTGAGCCTTTTAAGGTCTCTTATTCTCTGTACAACGACCAATTATGACTCTGTATTAACCATCATGAATATAAAGGTAAGAACTTAGGGGCCATTTTATTACTATGTCTATTTAACAGATTAATAGTACCAGGTTTTCCTCTGGGGCCTATAACCAAGCCAGTCATGGGATTTTGGCTACGTTAACAGAACCAAGCAAAAGTTACATCCTGTAGAGGAGACTTTAGGTCCAAAATGAAAGTAGGGAGTTATTTCCATAACATTCATAACACTTTTGTACCGTTAGACATATCTTGCCAGGACAGTCATTATTGTCCATCTGGTTCACAGATTCACAAATATATTATTATGTTCATGACTTATGTCCACAGTAATACATAGAAACTTCTAGAACTATAAAAGATTTCCAATAGAAATGAGGCTTCCATGTCTGCATGAGCTTAATTTCTTCACTGTTTGCGACTCAAGTATGTGTTATCTTCAGCAATAGCATCTTACCATCAAATTCTATAGGTTACTTAAGAACCTATATACTATAGAACAATGACAATACTCTATAATGTTTGAGATCACACTGACCAACAATTCTAAGAAGTGACCCAAACAGGCACAGGGCTTCTTATTTGATGGCATGTAGTGTCAAGTAGAGGAACATTTGGCCCCTTGTTATGGAGTAACTCCATTTAAATCCCTTTTATTTATGTATGTGCATATATTTTAGGAAGCTTCTATAGTGATAAGTCTCCATATGGCATTTTCAAAGGTCTCTAGTTATCCTTTCATTTTGTCTATTACTTATTTTGGAGTGTGCTTTAAAGAATTCTACATATCTGTAACTTTCTCAAATTTCCTTTTGCCATGGATTTCCAGTTTCCTTCTTACCAGTTTCCTCATCATGTTGAGGTAATTTAGGGCTACAAGAATTGATTCCCTCCACTTAAAGAATAAAATGACAGGAAAAGCTAAGTCTCTATAAAAGCAGAAACACACACACACCACACACACACACATACAATCATACATCAAAATTTCTAGTGAAGAGGAGATTTAAAAATGGAATCTGAGTTTGTCTGAGATAACCAAAACTTTTATGTTTGCAGTTGAAGTGAATTTATTTTCTCTTTCAGATTTGGTTTATTTGGAATATTAAATGTTATTAGACAATCCAGACAAACAAGGGGAATCTAATTTGTTCCCACTAGAGAAGCTTCTCTCTCTCCCAGGTGTCTGAAAGTCATAAGGACTAAAGAGTTTCCAACAACAGGGGAGTTAGAGGAAGCCAGTCTTCTCTAGCTTAAAGAGAAGAAACAGGAAGCAAGCTGCCTTAACTATTTAAGCAAGATGTATAGTGATCTACCTTTACCATATTTCCTGTTCACCTGCCTACCAAAGATCTAACTCCTTTAATTCTGAAAAGGTTAGCAAACATACTTTGTATTATTTCAAATCTTAAACCTTTTTTTCTTAATTGTTATCCTGTTCACTTTAGTGCCTCATCTTAAAATGACAAAGACAAGATTAAGATAAAAAAGAATTGAAAGAATGTAAAAGACTCACTCCTATATTAGACTCCCATTTTTTTGGTTTTGTTTGTTTGTTTGTTTGTTTTGCAAAATTGCTTTGCTCATAGTGAATTCTGTTAATTTTGTGTGTGTGTGTGTGTGTGTGTGTGTGTCTAAATAAAATATCTTATTTTTATTTTATGTGCATTGGTGTTTGACCTGCCTCTATGTATGTGTGAGAGTGTCAGGAACTGGAGTTACAGACAATTGTGAGATGCCGTGTGGATGTTGTGAACTGAACCTGGGTCCTCTGTGAAGAACAGTCAGTGCTCTTAATTGCAGACCCACCTCTTTAGGCTGGAAAACATCTTAAGTAGTGTTTTCTTTTTGAAGAATGGATTCATAGGATAAAGAATTTGATCTTTTGATTGATATTCTTTGTTTTACTACCTTGTAAATGTCATTCCAACACCTTCTGACTCCTATGGGTTGTGGTAAGAACACAGTTCCTAATCTTATTGAGTATCTCTTGTATGTGATAAATAATTTTTCCCTTGTTAGTTTCAAGATTATTTTTAATGTTTTTAAGAGTTTAATATATCTAACCATGCCTCTTTCTGAGCTTCTTCTACTTAAAATTCATTAAGTTTTAAAAGTTTATTTTTTTTTCAAAATAGGAAAAATTGTTGAATTCTTTATTAATGAATTATTTTTATGTTTTTTTTTAAACTTTTTTATTGGATATTTTATTTACATTTCAGATGTGATCCCTTTCCCCATCTCCCCACCCAGGAACCTCCTATCCCACCCCCCTCCTGCTTCTTTTTTTTTTTTATTAGTAACTTTTTTTTTGGTAAATGTTAATCAAAGGCTTTATAAGATTCGTAATGCTCAATAACAAGATGCCCATACAATCAGAAGTGTAACCCAAAACCCAACCTAGATATACCAACTATCTTTGACTGGCAGAGACACATGAACATCCATCTCCATGTTCTCCCCTCCCCCCCCTCTCTCTCTCTCATCTCCTAACTCCTCCTCTTCCTCTTCTTACTCTTCCTACCTTAGCTCCTCCTACATATCACCCTTCCTGTTAAGATAAAACTTTTTTCTCAAAATACAATTAGAGCATAACTACACCAATTTGTATCAGTAAGGTATAAGATAGACCTAAAACCCAGTCCATCATTTTGTTGACTAATCAGAACCTCTGTCATCTCTCCTAACTAAAAGACTTAGTTCTGAACCTGGCTTTTTTTCTTGGCTTTAAAATGAATGTCTGCTGAAAACCATCTTCTCAAGTCTTTTCTCTCAAAGTAAATAGCAGGGATTGGCTATGAGACTATAAGTCTTCAACCCTGTCAGAAATCCAGAATGACTGAATTAACTGAAATTATGGGAAGCACAAAGCATAGCTTCTAAAACTTAGCCAATTTACAGAAACCGCTGAACACCTGTACAGTCCCTATACCACAAAACGTTGGAGTATCCGATCTTCAACCTTCTGGCCCAGGATCATCTGACAGACCTAGTGATTTAGAATTATTAAGGGCTGATTACTCTGTCTTGGCAGATATAATCAGTCAACTATTCTGCAAGTGTATCCTTTTCAGGACAGTAATTTGTCTGTAGATGAAAAGAAGCAATTCTTGCCTAGTGGCTGTCTCACCACAACTGAAGTAACTCCAAAGATGCTCAATTTCTTCTTAGAATCCAAGACAGGAAGTTGTCAGGAGCAGACAGGTCTCTAATCAAAATGAACCTTAATACAGAATTTTGTAATGTCAATTCTGTAGATTTCGGATGTTTTGAAAACCAACTGTCCATGTAAGGCAATCTGGATTGTTGTCTGTTAACTCCTCTCAGCTATTTCTAAATAAAATATAGAAAACACCCTAACAATAAACTCAGAGCCATGAATTTGCAATAGGCCCTTAACTCACAGGCTGACCATCTCAAATCAGTTAAAAAAGTTAAAGAAGGACTGGTTCTAAGCCTTGAATTTCTAAATATGTTATATAGGCACAATGCCTATGAAAGTAACAATATTAATCTCACTTCTATATCAATAAGAAACTCATACCAATGAAAACCTTAAATTTGAAATTAAAGTAAATTTTGTACCATTTAAGAAATTATAACTTCAGCTTAATAACAATTATACAGATTTCTACCAATAGGTTATAGCTATGCAATAAATCCTAGCTATTCCTCCCTGTTCCAACAAAACCACTACTTTTCCCTAGAAAGACAGCCCAATATTAACCACCTTAGTCCCCAAGCCCAAGGAATAGGGGCGCCAACTCTTCATTAACTTCTTCAAGCTGATCACTGGCATTGAGATATTAGAAGAGGGGTGGGGGAAGAGTAAATTGATAAGCCTCTGACATCTGTGTCTTCATTGCATTCAGCTGAGATTCCAGGACATCAGAGGTTCAAGCAGGTCTTTTCAGCTTGCTTGATGAGTAGATACACCAAGGCTGTGTATTCTGCAATATACAATTCTCAAAACAAAATTTAATATCAAGACATTTTTTGTTTGAATTCTGGAATCTAGTCTACTGGTGGCCTATCTCTATCATATCTAATCCATATAATTCTGGGAGTTTCTATGAGGGTGTGCTCCCATCATCCTCCCATTCCTGCCTCCCTGATCTCAAATTCCCCAACACTAGGGAATTCAAACTATTGAGTACCAAGGACCTCCACTTCCACTGATGCCTGACAAGGCCACCCTCAACTACCTATACAGGGGGAGCCATGAGTCCCTCCCTTTGTGTTCGTGGGCTGAAGGTTTTAGAATGGCTACTCCAGCTTGTTTCTTAGGACCATTTGCTTGAAAAATTGTTTTCCAGCCTTTTACTCTAAGGTGGTGTCTGTTTTCATCACTGAGGTGAGTTTCCTGTATGCAGCAAAATGCTGGGTCCTGTTTACGTATCCAGTATGTTAGCCTATGTCTTTTTATAGGGGAATTGAGTCCATTGATGTTAAGAGATATTAAGGAACAGTAATTGTTGCTTCCTGTTATTTTTGTTATTAGAGGTGAAATTATCTTTGTGTGGCTGTGTGGCTATCTTTTTTTTTTTTTTTTCCTAGACAGGGTTTCTCTGTGCTGTCCTGGAACTCACTCTGTAGACCAGGTTGGCCTCAAACTCAGAAATCCATCTGCCTCTGCCTCCCAAGTGCTGGGATTAAAGGTGTGCGCCACCACTGCCCGGCCATGGCTATCTTCTTTTGGATTTGTTGGAAGAAGACTATTTTCTTGCTCTGTCTAGGGTATAATTTCCCTCCTTGTATTGGAGCTTTCCAGCTAATATCCTTTGTAATGCCTGGTTTGTGGAAAGATATTGTGTAAATTTGGTTTTGTCATGGAATATCTTGGTTTCTCCATCTATGGTAATTGAGAGTTTTGCTGGGTATAGTAGCTTTGGCTGGCATTTGTGTTCTCTTAGGGTCTGTATGACATCTGTCCAGGATCTTCTTGCTTTTATAGTATCTGATGAGAAGTCTGGTGTAATTCTGATAGGTCTGCCTTTATATGTTACTTGGCCTTTTTCCCTTACTGCTTTTAATACTCTTTCTTTGTTTTGTGCATTTGATGTTTTGATTATTATGTGACGGGAAGTATTTCTTTTCTGGTCTAGTCTATTTGGTGTTCTGTAGGCTTCTTATATGTTTATAGGCTTCTCATTCTTTAGGTTAGGGAAGTTTTCTTCTATAATTTTGTTGAAGATATTTATTGGCCCTTTAAGTTGGGAATCTTCACTCTCATCTATACCTATTTTCCTTAGGTTTGGTCTTCTCATTGTGTCCTGGATTTCCTGAATGTTTTGTATTAAGAACTTTTTGCATTTTGTGTTTTATTTGACAGCTGTGTCAATATTTTCTATGGTATCTTCTGCACCTGAGATTCTCTCTTCTATCTCTTGTATTCTGTTGATGTTTGCATCTATGACTTCTGATTTTTTTTTTAGGTTTTCTATCTCCAGGGTAGTCTCCCTTTGTGATTTCTTTATTGTTTCTACTTCTATTTTTATGTCCTGGATGGATTTTTTTCAATTCCTTCACCTGTTTGGTTGTGTTCTCTTGTAATTCTTTAAGGAATTTTTGTGTTTCTCTTTAAGGGCTTCTACCTGTTTACCTGTGGTCTCCTCAAATTCTTTGTGATGTTATTTATGTCCTTCTTAAAGTCCTCTATCATCATCATTAGAAATGATTTTATATCTGAATCTTGTTTTCCTGGTGATATGGGGAATTCAGGACTTTCTAGTGTGGGAGAACTAAGTTCTAATGATGCCAAGTACTCTGGGTTGCTGATGCTTATGTTCTTGAGCTTGCCTTTCACCATCTGGATCTCCTTAGTGCTACCTTCCCTGTCTCTTACTGGGGCCTGTCTTTCCTATTATTTTGGTTGTTTCGGAACTTTGTGGGGTGGGTGTTACTACTGGGGTTAGAGCTGGGGCCCAAGATCTGCTCAGTGCTCCAGACCAGAAGGAACCAGTGCTCTGGGCCAGGAGTGAATTCCTGGGTCCTAGTGGGTCCCAGTTACTCCTTGTTTGGGGCGGGTGTTGCTGTCTCCTTACTTAAGATGCTGCCCGGGTTAGAGCTCCTGGGAGGCCCATTTCCTCTGGGTTTTTGTGAGATTGGGTGTAGAGCTGCCACCAGGGATCTGCTCAGTGCTTGGGCCCAGACCAGAAGGAACCAGTGCTCCTATTTTTATGTTCTTTAATTCTACTTTGTGTGTTGGCACATTTGGTAGTATCCTACCAATTTCTGGAACTTTCTTCATGTTTTCTAACTGTTTTAATAGCTGAATTATCAGTATCAACTTATTTAAAAAGTTTCTGATTCTTTTACTTGGTAGCTTAGATCCAATGTACAAGATCCTTTACTGAATTTTTCATTTTAGTTGTCACGCTGCAAACCTTTGAGATTTATTTAACCATTATTATGTATTTTTATACTAGTGTTGATATTGCTTTACTTCTTCAAATGCTAATCCATTAAATCATATACATATATATGTCAAACATATAGAATATATATCAAATATATAATATGTCAAATATAAATAATTGTTGATTTATTGTTTATTGTGAGTGTAATGTCTGCTTTTCCTTATGGAGAATTTTAATTGGCTGATTTTCTTTGTTTTGTTTTACTTTGCCAAATATTAACCATACTTTTCTTTTTCTGCCTTCTAGTTACGATACACTGGGGCTTTTAAATAACATGAAAACTATTGAATTCAAACAGTCCCATCAAGATTGTGGTAGCAATGATTTGTTGTGTTTGTTTCTTGTTTGCTTGCTGGAAATTTTTGTGGCAATAATTCTCTCAGTTCCATGTTCTCTGTCATATGTAGCCACTGAAGTTCTACTTAATAGTCTAGTGGCCAACTAATGATCAAACAGATTTTCTTAGTTGTCTTGAACAAATAATCTTAACCACCCTTTGGTGTAGCACTATCTTATTGGTTCTCATCTTCAACACTCTATCTGAAGGTTCATCTCTTGCCTCCACTTCCTGTGTGTTCAGTATTTCAAAGTTATGTATAGGTGAGTGCTTGAAATCTTTTAATACTTTCCTGGCCATCTGCACTACCATGAAAAAAAATGTATGTTCACTCTATGTTCATTTTATTATAAAATAATTTATCTAATTGTGTTTCAGTCAGGATGTGTGTTTATTATAATTACCTGATTGTTACTGGATTATGGACATGAAGTTTTCTACTTGTAGAATATCTAGTGGCAAGATACACCAGAAGGAAAGATATTCTTGTTTAAGGCCACCTTTCCTTTAAATCCCCATATGATGAGCAGTCTGTTGTATTTCACTCTGAAGCCAAATCCTGTGGTTATGTTTATATTTGTGCTTATACTCAACAGCACTCTGTCTTTTGGGTTTGAAATGCATCTCTGCAGTGCAGACATCCATTGGAAATCTCTTTGCACTACTCAGAGAAGAGCCACAATAATGCCACTGGTGCTACTTATGGTTTTCTAGTACTTTGTGCTGCCCTTCTAGATTCTAGTCACATGTGTCATTGAAGTCAAAATTATATACCTTTTCTGATGCTGAGATTTGGCTCAGAGGAGTTAAGGGGCTTGCCATAGGAAAAGCAGCTAATACAAATAATATGATCAATCGTGGACCTCTTCACTGTACTTCCTTTGTCCTTGACCTTAGGGAACATGAAGTGCTAAGTTGTCATTTTAATCTAAACCATAAAATGTGTAACATACCTGTACAACATCTGATATCATATTATACAGCAAAAGTAGGGGATGTGAAGAAGGAGTCTACAAATACTTCCTAATAAAATTATGTTTTCAAAGGCTGGAATCAATTACTTCTGTTTGGTGTAGGTTCGTGGGGATCAAAATGTGATATTCAATTTAGCACCATGGCTTTATTTTTCTTTCAAAATTTGATTTTATAATATAATTACATCATCTCTCCTATTCTTTTCCTCCCACCATACCCTCCCATGTACCTTCCTTCCTTGTTCGCTTTCTAAGTCATGGCCTCTGTTTTGCATTAATTGTTGTTGCATACATGTATATATATGTATATTCCTACATTTAGCCTTCACAGTCTGTACTATACCATTTGTATATATGTTTTCCGGGCTGACTGTTTGGTATTTGACAACTAAATGGTAACCTCTTTCCAGGGAAAGATTATTTTTGCCATCTGGTCTTCCTTTGTTGCCTATAATTCTTTGTGTGAGTTAAGACTTCCTAGGTTTTCCAACATCCACATTAGCAATACTTGTTGTTGTTTTCCTTGTTCAGCTCATGTTGGTGAGACTTTAGGAGCATAGCTCCTGACATTACTAGGAGACCAAATCTCACCGTGAACTCCCTGATCATCTGGCTCTTACAATCTTTCTACCCCTTTTCTGCAATGTTCCCTGGGCCTTAGGTGCAGGAATTGCTTTGTAGCTGTATCCACTGGGACTGGGATCCAAAATTTTGCATTTTATTTGGTTACAGTTTTAAATATGATCTCTGTTGCAAAGAGAAATTTCTTTGATAATGGGTAAGGACTACACTTGTCTGTGAGTATGATAAGAAGTATTTAAAGTATAGTTAGGAAGCATGCTGCTTTAATAAAGTTGTGGTTTTAGGTTCTTGTTGCAGGAGATATTTTAAATCTGCAACATTCAATCTGGCTTTTCTTAATCAGCTGCCATGTTCCCGACTAGCCTAGGCCTGTGGCCACAAGCGACGGCAGGCCTACCGCCCGCTGCTGCTCTCAGTTCAGAGACACTAGCCCTGCCACCCACAAGATGCCAGGATGTGAGTTGGCTCTACCAATCTTCCATGCTGTCTCCGCAGGGCTGGGCTTTGCCCAGACCATCCTGCCATCCACTCAGGCCCGGTAGGAAATGAGACTCTAATGATTAAATATTAATTAAAGGTTTTATATATTTGGTAATGTTCAATAACAATATGCCCACATAATTATAGATGTTTCCCAATTAAGTAACCTAGATATAAGTTGTTACCCAGGACTGCTCCCTGTACATGCATGGTTATCCATGGAACCTCCTACATCTCTCTCTCCCTTGCCTTGCTCCTCCTCTTCCTTTTCCTCTTCCTATCCTTACTCCTCCCACCTTAGCTCCTCCCACAGGTTGTCCTCCAAGATACATGACTTTACTGGTATATCACTTATTTTAAAAAGTAACTTCACTCTGCATTTCACATTTATATTCATACTAGTAGTTTAGCAAATATTTATTGAATACTCCTGAAATTCCCAGAAATAAGGCAAAGACAAGTTATACCACTACAAAAGGCAAATACTTCATAGGTATATGAACTTCATGAATATATTAATTTTCTTCAAAAATGTATACCTTGGACAGTTCCTGATACACACTGAATTTATAAAATCAATTAAGATAATTTCAGATGCTTTTCAAGGTTATAAAACATAGAACGTGACAACAGAAACTTGGTGCTCTGGCATGGGAATTGATGATGGCATAGATAGTTCAGAGATGCCATGAGGAGGGAGAACAGAATGCTACTGTTATCTGAATTTACCTACATTAGAAACAAGCATGGAGAAGTCCCTTGATTTGGGGTCTCTATTATGTGTTCACATCCTTCAGACTTCTGGATTGAGTTTTTGATTTTCTGGGATAGTATCAAAAGATGAAAACTGCACATGATCAGTACAGCAGTCCCCTCTCACCTGTGGTAGAGATAAAGATATCTAATGCAGGACTGTTTTCCTTTATAAAACTATGGTAGTTGCCCTTCTGCTGCTGCAATTAAACACCAGCTCAAAGGAACTTATGAAACAAAGAGTTTATTCTGTCTTACAAATGCAGAGAGGCCATCTATAATGACAGAGAACATGGCACTAGGCTTTCAGAGCAGGAAGGTAAGAGATTTTTATCTCCAACCACACACACACAGAAAGCAAAGAATATGGCCGGGAGGTTGGGAAAAGATATGAACCCTCAAAGCCCACCCATAGTGATGTGTTTCCTCCAGCAAGGCTCCACTTCCTAAAGGACTTCCTATTATGACATTTTCCTATGTCATATTATTTTGGACAAAGGTATGACATCATTTTAATCATTATTAATGTACAGTCTTAATGTCTTAAGCAAAGTAAAATAACAATCATTTAATAATGGAAATCCTTAATTCCTAGAGGGAAAATATGTGTAATTATATAGATTTTGATTTTTAGCAAGCACAAAATCTGTTGTTAGTAGCAATTGCTGACCAGATATGGACAGTAGAAGCAGTGTATTGGGCTTTACCAAAAAGCCATAGTTTTCTGTTAAGTCCATGGTCACTGTACAGTTTGTGACAATATTTTGAAAATCCTACTTTACTTACAAATACAAATCATTAGCATTTTCTCAATTTAGAAGTTTTAACAGTTTGTTATTAATTATGCGTGTCTTCTTCAAATCTCTTTATTACTTACATTTCAAGTAACTATCTTTCCTTCCTAACAAACTGCTCCTTTGTACCATGGTGAGGCTGTAAACACTATGGGGAGCCAAGAGAGAAAGAGAGACTTACATGTGGTAGGTGAACCCTGTCCCCATGAAATCTGTTCATCATTTAACTTATTTCTTAAAGCATTGTCATCTTTTAGAAAGAACTGCCTGGAGGGGGAGACCCTCTGCTCACTCCACTGAGAGAAGGGAGATCCTATGATCACTACATCCAGAAAAGGGAGATCCTGTGCTCACCCACCTGGAGAGGGAGATCCTGTGCTCATTCTACAACCTCAGTAGGTCTAGAACCCTGCTCTAATTAGGATGGAAATAACAACAAATGACTCAGTAATGGACTTACCAGAGAAAGTGATTGATATGAATGAGTTTTTCAATACTAGTTTTTCATAACTGATCAAACAAACTTGAGCCTTACGTGTTAGATACCAAAGACATCAAGCATTTCTACACTATGTACATGGGTCCCTGAAATGGGACCCTGAAAGGACCATCAGCAGGATTTGCAGTCGGAGTTGGGGAGCAATGTTGGACACCTGGATGTGGCGAACTTTTAACACCCAAGTTCTGTACATCTTTAGATGAAACTATTTCTTTGCTAATTCATGTCTAATACTAATGGTCACAAGTACCCCATCTCTTTAGAGAATCTAAATTTGCTAGAAAAGCCTTTGAACCAAAGTTTCTAAAACAGATTCTTGCTAGTCTTCTCTGCAGTGGGATTGCAATGCAGGTGTTAAGAATCTATGACCATGACTTAGTCTGTGTAAACTATTTCTGACTCTACTGGCTGGCAAATCCACCGCACAATAACATTTTGTCTTCTTGAACAGCATTTACTTCTGTGCTGGGATTTGTGTGCCAACTACTCAGAAGTGGGCCTCAAGTAGGTCCATAGACAAAGCATGTTTCTTTTTTAAGTTAAAAATTAAAGCAAACTTTCTTAAAATGTCTTTAAACATTTTATTTATAAAGTTATTTTATCAAAGGAAATCTCTCTAGTACTGAATTCCTAGGACCCCAAGACATCAAGCCTTGTCACTCACTCTAGAAGTCAAATAATAATAATAATAATAATAATAATAATAATAATAATAAAGGAAGATAGGGACTTAGTTTTCAGTGTGATAAACAAGGAAGGCAGGGGAAACAAGTCTCTCTTCCTTTCTTGAGGAGAACTGATACAAGCTTCCACTATAAATGAATGAAAAAATCAGGAACATGGCAAAAGGTGGAAACAACCAAACCAAGGTTGGCTTAATCACTACCTCAGTTTTTCTCACAGTCTTCTCAGTGTCAAGACACTGACATTTGCTCCATGATGCTTGGAAAAATCTCTCTTCAGTGTAGGCACCTAAGAAGTTGAGCTGCTATGAGGGGTACTCCAGAGGGCGATCTGCTTTGCAAGGCATTTACTTGTCAGGACTGCGGTTCCCAAAAGGGACAACCATGCTCATTTAATGTGGTTTCTCTTTCCTCATAGAGTGATCTGCCTGGAAGGGTCTATTCTCCCTGGAAAATGGAGGGAAGGACTTGTAGGTACTACTCTGGGGATTGAGATCAGCATCATATACCCTGACGGTTAGCCATCTGCAGATTATAGTGGCCCTGTAAATCTTGAAAATATCTTAGTTGTTTGTCATTTCTATCCTTGGAAAAGGTGGGTTACCTGTGGGAGATTAATACCTATTAAATGATTTTACATTCCTGTGTGAATAATTTGGGATCTGACTAAAAGCTAAGGATAGAGGAGGCCTACGATGAAGGCTGAAGTCCAAGTTCTACCAGTCTTTAGGTGTTTACCAAGTTCTACCTGTCAGTCATCTGCAGGCTTGAATAATGAGTCAGTATTTGGAACAAATACAGCTTATCTTTTCAGAATGCCAACTGAAATTAAAGACTACATTTCAGATCAAGCTGCAGTAGATGCTAAGAAGAGATTTTATTTATCAATTATTGGTAATGATAAAAATCTTCAGTAAACTTTGTTAAGACTTTTTTAAAACTAGGTCAAAATCTATGTTTTCTTTTCAATGTTACAAGAAAACCAACTTGATTCTAAAATCAAAGAACAGACAGAAGTTCAAGTGGGTTGTAAACTTGGCAAAAACATGTTCTGCCAAGAAATAAAAAGGAATTCTGTCTCAAAATCTGCTTACAGGCTCGCTTCTTCTAGTTCTCCTTGTGTAAGGGCAAAGTCCAGAAAAGAGCATCAGAGCATCATCCAGAAAATATATTCTCTGAAGCGAAAGATACTTACATTGCTTATCTGAAGTTAGACTCTTTGCATCATTGGCTACCAATATCATTGTGCTTCAAGTTCCAGTCACACTGTTCGTTGTTCTAGCTGGGCTGCCCCTACTGGACACTTCTCTAATACATTTTCTTCAGGCTTTGCTTGTTCCAGGCTGATGACTGTCCTTCCTAAATTGTGCTTCTCTTGATAATATGGATGTCACAGGGGGAAATGCAGTGGCTTAACTGCTATTTTTTTCTATAGCAGTTCTTCATGTTTTCTCTTTTGAACACTTTCACCACTTGGAACTCAAACAATTCTCTGCATGTCAGGAGAGAAATCAAGGCAGGAATTTAAGGCGGGATCCTGGAGGCATGTTGAGGATGTTGAATGGTGATGCTTACTGACTTGCTCCCCGTGGCTTGTTTAGTCTGCGTTCTTATAATACCAAGGTCCAACAGCCCAGAAATTACACTACCCATAGTGAGCTAGGCCCTCCCACTTCAATTATCAATGAAGAAAATGCCCCACACGCCAATGTGATGTGGACATTTTCTCAATTAAGCTTTCTTTTCCCAATTGACAATATCTTGTATCAAGTTGACAAACCACCATCCAGAATATTGATAATAGCCTGGAACATGTACAGAGCAGAAGTACATTCTTTCACCACATCAGATATTCCCATACAACACATTATGGAAGGACAAAAACCACACCATTGATGGTATAAACCAATGAAGCAAGTCTTCTGGAACAAGACTGATCACCCAGTTTTACAACTAAGTGATCTCAACTTCAATGCTTAAGAGTTGTATAGTTCCTTGTAATTATATCTCTAAAATATATATGCTGGGAACAGTATTTTAGGGGTATTCTTCACAACTATAAAATCGCAGTAAAGGAGTATTCACAATAGTTCCCACTGCATCTATTTTACCCTGGAACTGTAACATCCATGCTGGGTGAGCTCCTTGTGACTGCATTGTCTTTTGTTTTTCTTCTCTGGTCCTACAGAGTTTTCAGTCAACAAGTAGTAGTTGTTCCATAAGTAACCAATAATGTACAAATACATTTTATCAGAACTAAAAGTGACTGAGAATATCAGTAGTGTAAAAAAATGTAACGTGAAAGATATTCTTTTGAAAATTATCAAAATAAAAATAGGTACTTATGGTAGTTTGAAAGAAAATGATCCCATAGGCTCTTAGGGACTGGCACTATTGGGAGATTTGACCTTGTTGGAATGGGTGTAGCATTTTTGGAGAAAGTGTGTCACTGAGGATGACTTTTTTGAGGTCTCAGAAGCTCAAGAAAGGCCTAGTGTGTCTCATTCCTTTCCTGCTGACTGTGGATCCAACTGTAGAACTCTCAGATACTCTCTAGCACTACATCTGCCTGCATGCCACCATACCTCCTACAATGACAATAATGGACTAAACCTCTGACCTGTAAGCCAATCCCAATTAAATGTTTTCTTTATAAGAGTTGCTGTGGTCATGGTGCCTAAGACAACAAGTAAGATAGAAATGAAAGGATTATGTATTTAGATACAGAATGTAATACCTCAGCCCTCTGTCTATCTTTCCTTTAAGCCTGTGTGAGTTGAAGTCCCTAAAATCTCTAACCTTTCTATTGAATATGAGATTAATTTGAATTAAGGTAGAAAGATAAACCATTCCACAAATTCTAGATTTTTCAGGTCGCTTTTCTAGACATAACATTCAGGCAAGAAAAGTATTCAAAGGGCATCAAATGAAGTGTTTTGAAAGAACTTTAGTTAAAGTGAGATTCATGGAACTACCAAAAGTTGGGACACCTAAAGGCTTGTAAGATCACAAACCCATTATCACCCTCATGTCTACAAGACCAGAGGAAGCCTATAAATTGCCTTCAAAGAGAGACCCACAGGAACTCTTTTGATCAATGCACAACTGTTTTCCAAAGGCATCCTGGAGGAGAAGGCAGTGAACACACAGTCTAGGCTCTGCCTCCTGACCTTAATTCTCCTTTGCTATGGGCATCTCCTATTGACTGAGCACCAGGTAAAGACTAGAACACAAGGCAGGGCAGAAAGTCTCAGGAGTGGATGAAGACACAGGCATGGAAGAATAAGTAGAGAGTGAGTAAGGACAGCTGGCCTCTGGAGGAAGCCCTCTGCTCCCACTCAGTCACAAATGGGAGCTGTCCTTTAGAAAGCAGCTACAGAAAATATCATAAACGTGGTAAGTATTTAATCACTTCTGTGGTGCCGGGAATCAAACACAGGGTCCCTACATGCCAAAGAAACAACATGCCAAAGAACAGCGTTTAAGTTGGAAAAAAAATATTAGGTTTTCAGCTTAACAATTTTTTTCTCACCTTTCTATCTTGGATTTTTGCTTTTGATGAACTGCAATACCATATAAAAGGAATAATTCCTCTCACTATTTGAATTATTAACAAATATTTTGCCAACCAACTAGTTAACTTTAACAACAGCATCTCCCAGACTGCTTTACTAGAGAAGAACATAGACTCTACCAGTAGAACTACGTTAAGTGAGCAATAATGAAATTAAAATTCCAACTAATGATGCTATTGAGACGAGAGAAAACTTAAATTTCATAGTATCATATTATTTGGATTTAATTCACTATTCATTTAGTTCTGGGAACCCCTATCCCTCTGTTTTGAAATATGAAGTAAACCCAGATCCAAATTAAAATTTATCATTACATCACATTCCTCTAGGACAATGAATCAGACATACTTCTCAAAATTGGATCTGGTCTCTTTGTTTTTATCTAAGGAATGGCTAATTTAAAAAAGTCTACGAAGACAAAGAGGGTACTGTTTAAGGAAGAAATTCATATACTATTCTATTTTCAGAATATTTATCTAGACTAAAATTCCAACTTGCTTTATTTCAAGGTCCTGTGTGGCTAACTGTTCCTGGATTATTTCATTGCATTAAGATCCAGCTCCATTGGCCTCTTGACCTCCCTCTGTGTAGTGGCATGTCTTGTGGTGGAAGAGAGAGGAGGGACAGACATCACTGGGTCACTCCTTGGCATGAATTAATTTGAAGAGTCCTTTTTTTTTTAAACATTTTTCAAGGAGACATAGCATTCTTTAAAGAAAACAACAGGAAAAAGTGCTAGAGAAAAGCAGTATACAGTAACAATGCAAAAACAGAATGGCCCATTGGGGGGCCTCCAGGGAGAAGACTTTTCTTACTCAGTTATGTATCAGGAAACTCTTACCTCAGATGACAGAATATATGCAGAGCTATGTTAGCTGTGTTTTAAAGTGGACATTTTAAAACTTAACTCCAGTTGGGCATATGCTGGAGTTTGGCACAGTTCACATAAGCTAAAGCTCAGAAGGGAGACCACCTGTAGTTTCTGAAAAAAAAAAAAAAAAAAAAAAAAAAAAAAGATATGTCCAAGGTCCATCAAAAGAGGATAGCCTGTGTGAGGGGATGCAAAGGCACCGTTCAAAGATCTTCAGTTCCACGAATGTCATACCCACGACCATGGATATTCCCCTAAGAGAAAATGCCAAAGGTATCAATGACCATGTCCAAAATCATAGAACATACCATAGGAAGCTGAATAGCTGAGGGAAATTGTCAATGAACACTGACTAGCTGCAGAGTCAATACTTTCAATTGTTTGGTGTTCTATATCAGCAATGGTATCTGAAATACATTGGCATTTTATTGTAACAGTAATTAAAATTAATAACATATATGTCTTCTTGATTACTAAAACTAGAAGTCAAATAAAATATACTAGAGTTGCCAAAAGAGCAAACATTGAAAAAGAATAATATATAGCCAAATATGGGATGTCAGATAGTAAAGAAAGTACTTCACATCTCCCTTAATTTTCCTGTAAGTCTCTGGGAAAGCTGTTTGTCATACAGCTCAAAAGCCATCCTAGTAGGCCAGCAAGATGACTCAATGAAGAAAGGTGCTTGAAGCCAAATCTGAACTCAGTTTGATCCTCAGAACCCACCGAGTGGAAGGAAGAAACTGATGCCTTCTAATCTCTGCACATACATTAGAGCCCATCACACACACACACACACACACACACACACACACACACACACAAATAAAATGTAAAATGTTCTACTTCAACATAAGGTATGATCAGCATTTTTAATACACCAGTAACATGACATAAAATAAGACATATGCCCAGAATCTTACAGGTACTGAGAGAGAGCCACCAGTAGGGCTGAGCTGACAGAGACCCAGACTGAATTCTAACACAACAGAAAGACTGTCCTGAGCTACATGTCATGCTTATTTTCAGATATCATTGGATGAATTTAGAATGAGATTGCTATAGACATGATGCTGATTTTCAGAACAAAGGGTTGGATTCTCATCTGATGTGACATGCTTTTGCTATGCCCACCACAGTCACAGAGGCACATAACATAAAGTCAAAAGCAAGAGCACCAACTGCACCTCAAAATAACAGTAAGAGCGGAGTACGTAAACCTGATGAAGAAAGTGACTTTGAGTTCTTTAAAATGGATCTACACTTAAAGCAAGAAAACAAATAAAAGTAAAAAGCAAACTGAGTGGACAGAAATGTACCAGAAACATGACAGCTCAAGAAAAAAAGAGACTGTTAGATAATGTACTTAAAATATATATATATACAAAATTTATTAAATAAGGCCAAACTTAAGATGAGGGTCAGATACTCATCTTCATTCTTAAAGAGCATAGGATTTAAAAAGCTCATATTTAACTGATAATATTGAAAGATGAATTTTAAATAGCAACACTTTCATTTTTAAATAACTTTTTATACAATATAGTTTGATCATATTCTTTCTCCTCTAACTCCTCCCACATCTTTGCTCTCCTCCCGTCCCCAACTTCATATCTTCATATTCTCTCTAAAAACAAAATACTGACCACAAACAGCTCTTCCCTGGAGTGTAATTGATATATTCTGTGAGACTGCATTGAAGAAAACTGGTTTTGTCTATCCTGGCAGCCATCGCTATACAAATAATTCCTTGTAAGACCTTGTGCCCACTTCCCTTTCTCAGTGCCAGGATTTTGTCTGGCCTGACTATGTGCAGGTCTTGCACATGATGTCATTGTCTCTACGAGTTAGTATGTGAATCAGCCCTATTGTGTCTAGAAACTGCTACCTCCTTGGAGTCAACAGGGTTCGTCAACCTTGGCTCCTACAATCTTTATGCTTTCTATTTCATATAGATCCCTGAGCCCTGAGTGGTGGAATTTGATACAAAGGTACCATTTAAGGCTGAGCATTTCGAAGTTTCTCACTCTCTATATATTGTCCAGTTGTGGGTGTTAATTAATATCTTGTGTAAGAAAAAGCTTCTGTAATGATAGATGAGCCATGCACTGAGCTATGGGTATAACAACATGTGCTTAGGAGTTATTTTATTTCTATGATGTACATTTAGCAGAATAATACTTGGTTTCCTTCTTGTGCCCATAACCTATCTGTTCTCAGGTTCTTGACAATATCAGATATAGGCTCCATCTCATGGAGTGTGTCTAAATACAATAAATAACTTGTTGGCTATTCCCGGAACATCTGTGCTATTATTGCACCAGTGGGTATATGTTGAAAGCAAGCCACTCTTGTAGCCTACAGAATTTGTAACTGGGCAACATAGTAAATTTTCAAAATGTCATTAATTCAAGAATAATCCACAAAACATTAAACTCTTAGGAAACTAAAAGTTGTGTTTCTAAATTTCTGACAAACATCAAAAGAGAGTTTTATTTAGAGAAAATAGAAATGCTTACACATGCACACACACATTTTAGGAATTGTCTATAGATATTCACAATATTCTGTTTTAAAAGATGGAGACTACAAAGTGGGTATTATTACTTTGTTAATACATACATGTTCATAGGTGTTTAATGACAGCACACTAGGCTAGAATACATAAAAATACTTTGTTTTCCCACATTATTAGATAATTTTTTTTCATTTTATAAAGATCTTCACCATTGTGTACTATTTTTATTATAGTGAATTAATTAATACTTAATGGTATAAAGTCAAGTAAGTTTATTTTTAGAGAAGTATTCTTTCCCAGTGACTAAGAAATGTTCTGACTAAAGAATGGAGGAGAAATCGCTAAACTCGGAACAATAGAACAAGGAAAGGGAAAATTCGAAGCTTCAAGAGCTTGCAAAACATCAGCTGAGTGCGCATGGGCACTCTCAGGTATGCTCCAGAAGTCTTCTATGGGTAAAACCGAGCTATGCAAACTTCTGGCATGAATAAAAGCACTGACATGTTTCAGATAGGTTTCTCCAAACCCATTAATATGCCATCTCTTCTTCATACATATCTGGCACCAGACACGTGGTCAGGAGAGCAGGCATCTTCCTGACATTGTATAGTATCTAGGGCATTATAAGACCCGAGGGGATCCAGTGTACATTTCTTAGGGATGAAGGGTCCCACAGGAACATCTGTAGCCCTGCCTCTATGTCCTACAATTTTCACTGCATTATCAAGGAGTTAACTCACAGCAGGAATGTTTAGGAAACCAGAGATGACACAGAAAGGTTTTGAATGGAGGTCAAACTATCATTGACAGAATGAACCTTGAACCCATAAGAGCTGAAACAAATCTTACAAGAATGCAGACTGCATCATTCATCTGCATTTCAAAACAAGAACAGTTCTCAGAATAACCCAGTGTTGGAAACACGCTTCTGACTGATCTGAGGTAACAGTAGGCTGTGTGTGTGAAAGTGAACTATACAGAGAGAGAAGAGAGCCACTCCTCTCTGTCCCATGCTGGCCAGATGGCATCTCAGCTCCTGAAACTAGATTTGGGGAGGCTTGATCTTAGAGCAAATTTTGCAAGAGCTTATTCAAAAGTACAAAGAATAAATGACCTGGAAACCCTGTCCCATGAGGGTGGACTTCAGCAGGCCTACAGGTGAGGAGAAATGCCTAGAAAGCCAGAGAGCTGTCTTCAGAAAAGAGCCTTAGACATGGTCTGTGTGCCCAGACAATAAAAAGTACTACAGATCTGGATGTCTATCACAAATGCACTGGCTAACAGTTGTATATTTTCCGCCACATATGACTAGTTCCCTGTCAGCAGAATGTGTAAAGTAGCTGAAAGATAGCTAATAAGGAAGGCTCTAATTGGTAACCCCATTTTGACTTATGTGGGGATCTAAAGACAAAACCATAAAGATCTGCTGAAGCATTTGAAATTCCATTTCTTAAATGCCTCTGTGATGGCCACTGCAGTCCAAACAATCTTCACTGATTCCTATTGGGCAAAGCTCATCTCAGGTTCCAACCCCGTCCTGGGGTGATTTGCTTTTGCCTCATCTGTAAGCCCACACCAGTTCTAAGACATGTGACTCAGCCTTACCACTGGGCAGTCACAGACTTTCTACCCTGTGGCAATGTCTGAGATAGACACTTGGCAATTAAGTAGGGTAATATAGAATCTATTGATGTGGATAGTTAACCCCAAAGTTCAAGGTTGGACCATGTTTCTTATTCTGTATGATTTCTGCATATTTTCTGTCCCTGTATACCCTGTTCCATTGCATCTCTTTAAAATTTACATTTCAACTCCTTACCCTCTTTTGTTTCCTGAGACGCTCTACACAAAGACTATTTTCAATGCAACTCAGGTGCTTTTACTATTGACACAGTCCAGAGAGAAGGTTCCTTCCATTGGAGGGTCTTGGCAGAGATCTGGCTCCTTCGTGATTGGTGTAATGCTGCCATCTGGTGGTTACTTTGACAAAGTGCCTCAGGTGTCTTTCCCTGGGGTAAGCGAGTTAGCACAGTACAAAAGGTTCAGTCAGCAGGCAGGGCTCACCCAACCGATACAGTAAAATTTAAATCCTAGAAGGCAGTTGTGCACTGTAGAGGTTAATTTTCAATGACTATCAACGCTAACCATCACAGTCATAAGGAGTGTGAACAGTGAGACTGAATTATGGTAGTTAAAATGATGCCCCTTGGGAAGAACTTACCTGTACTTAGACAAAATATTTATGTGTTCATAGGTTCACACACATATTATTGGGCATTAACCTCGCTCATCACAAGCCCAATATAACAGAATAACAGCTCCTACGTAGGAGAGTCAGAATCCAATGCTGGTAGATGTGGGTATAAATCTTCCATATTTCTAATAGCATGTTTGTTAAATATATTGAGAGTTTAGCCGCTATGAGCCACGGGATAGACAGAGTTGGTGAACGAGACAGCACGAGAAAAAGAAATCAAGCAGAGAAGTTTGGGTGGTGAGGGGTGTCGTTTATCTAATTGGTTTAGAACAGGGACCAGTGAGAAGAGATGTTTGTGTGATAAAATTTCTCTAGAAAAAAAACAAAACAAAAAAAAGCCTTCAGGAAGCAAGGTGGAAAAAAACACAAGGCTTCCACTTAGCAGAATGGGCCAGAGCTGTGGCGCCTTGGGAGAAGGTTCCCAGAAAACCACTGGCAATAAGCATTTGCTCCAATTCTCCTCGGCATGGTCTGGCTGGCTTCTAGAACTGGATAGGATGGCCCGCTGAGCTAGTGGTACATCCATTATGCCTGAAACGCCATGTTCTTGTACCGGAAGTCAAGCCCTCCTGCCTGGGTGTTACCTTGAGGGTGTAGCAATGATAAACGATGCTCATTTGTATTTGTCTGTTTGGTTAATAATCCATCATAGCTATCCCAGACTAGGTGATTTCTCATACTTTATCTCTGTTTAACTCCTACAGTCCTAAGGGAGAAGTTTAAAGCGAGGAGATCTAGCACCTAGCTGTTGGTTGTCACTGAAATGCTTTATAAGGAGCAAAGATCTTATCTCCTAAAGAAACTAAGCCATTTGTAAATTGGCCCACATTTTTCTTAAGTCTCTCAGAACGATTCAGGTTGTACACATTTGACTTCTAAAGCAAACAGAAAGTGAAAATCCTCTCCGTGAGAGAGTCATGCCCAACTGTGTTGTTCAGTCACATCATGGAAGTGAAATCTCAGTTTGTCTTTTGTTCAATTTAATTAAATTCCAGAGATATCACTTAAGTGAGATTTAATAATTGTGTGTGATTTACAGGAATACAGTTAATGAAATGTAACTGTTGCCAATACCACAAATATCCTTTAGAACAAATTATTCCTACAGTGTAGAGATGTATTGTGCTTGTAGCTGTTTACAGTAAGTTCTCATACTCCGAAGAGCTTCATCTGTCTGCAAACTTTGGACATTGTATGAGAAATACATTGAATATGCGAAAAATATACACTTTTCCCTTTGCTGTTCCTTAAACAATACAGTATAGCTTTTATATATCATTTAAATTATAGTAGGTATTGAAAGTAATCCAAGATGATTTAAGGGGAAGGAAGGTTGTGCATATGTCATATGCAAATATTGTGGCATTTTGTGTAAAGGATTTGAGGACCTGCAGGTTTTAGTATTCTAGGGATGGAGTTTCTTGAAACTAGTCACCCACAGACCTTGGGGACTAGGACCAGGTTGTTAGAGACTAATCTGTATGGACAGATGTTGGTTTAATGGCAGAATACATTGCTTCCTCTGAGCATGGCAAGGATCATGGTAGCCATCAGTCATCATGCATCACACTTTCGAGTAGCAATGTTGTCCAGTGGCTTTACATCAAGTCTTAAGTTCTCTTACTTAGGAGTTTTTGCTCTTAATGCTATAGGTCAGGCGTGATGCAGGAGATGTGGAAATTAGTTCTGCTTACTGAGTATCTATGGTCAGGGTCTCCTGGGGTGAAACAGACTGTTCGGGGCCCTAAACACAGAAGGTATCTTGAAGTAGAAAGCTCATGTGGAATGTGTTCAGGGATGGTCTGCGTACTCGACTGTTGAGTGGATAGGCTGTAGATAAAGTGGTCAGGGTATTACATGAAAAATATTAGAAAATCTACACAAAGCTTTTGCAATGTTAATATAACAGTTATCACATAATTCACATAAATTACATAAATTAAAAAATAGGGGATTTCCTTTCTAACTTCAAACGTACTTGGAGAAGTTTTTTTTTAAAAAAAAAAAAAAAGGAAAGAATATTTTTATTTTATTACTCCTTGAAATGTCATACATCTAAATAATGTATTTCACTCCTACTCATTCACTACTACCTCCCTTCAGTGTCCCTAGGATCCACCCATCTCATTTCTTTTGTCGTTATTGTTAGAAACTCCCTGAGTCCAACTAATGCTGCCCACATGCAGATCAGTTTAGAACTATCCATGAAGGCACAGGCGACCTACCTATAGGGCATATCCACACGGAAGAGTGACTCTCCCTCCCTCAGCAGTCATCCATTGTCAAAAAGCTCTTCTCCCATCCATGCTGAAATTTTGACAGCCTAGATCTTGTGCAGATAATCGCTGCTGTGGTTGATGTTTGCAATAATAATGCAGGCATGAGCGCTCCACGGCTCTAAATCTTACCAGCTCTTACATCGTTTTTTTTTCCTTCTTCTGTGATGTTCCTGAGCCTTCAATACTATGGGATGGAGGAGGACATACAGTTAATATAGATGATTTGCCCAGAGCTGAATACTCACGGTGACTTACACTTGACCTTTTGACCTGTTACGTGTCTCTGTATCAGCTCTCAGCCAAGCAAGAGAAATCTGTGGAAATAAACATGTATCTTAAGAAAATCATTTGACAACATGAGCATTTAGCCAAACAACACTAGTAAGTTTTCCCTCTTGGATGCTATGAATCCCCTCGTCATGGATTTTTGACCAGATTTACAGTTCGAGGCATAAAGTCCTTCCTGTGGAGCAGGCCCCAGATCCAATCAGAAAGAGGTGGCTTACCCAGTCCTCATGCTTCTATTGCTCCAGTGGGCACATCTTGCCCGGCAGGTCAGTATTAAAGCATGTAGAGTCTACATTTGGAAAAGACCATTGATGATTTTTTTTTCTCTTCACCAACGGACATTGTACCTTCTGCCACTATGTCAGCTAACCATCAGGTTATCTATCTAGTTGGTACAAATTGAGTTCTATATGTCCTGTATTCACAGTGAGTGTTTTCATCAATAGGGACTTACCATCTAGTTGTAATGGTCAGTCAATAACAATAGCAATGACCCACAGGGGTTTTTTGTTTGTTTTGTTTTGTGCAAGTCCGGGGCCTCTGTCCAATAACACATCTAAAAAGATACCCTGTGTCCAACACCGAGATTTTCATTTAAGAATTAATGTTATCTTGGAGCAGCATTTTCTACCCAGAAAGGCACTTCTGTTCAAACTACTATTCTTTATAATACATTTTTGAATTAATGCATTATATGTTGTAAATGTAATGTATTTTGAACTGAATTAGTGGATGCTCTTTAGGGATCTGCGTGTCCCCTTGGTTAACTCATGCCCTGCCCTCTTCTCTACGAAATCTTCCTCTCTCCTCCAAAACCTTCAACCCTGAAAATCATCCCACTTGCCTTTCATGTTGTCTGACAAGTTTTAATGCTGGATGAATTTGATTTTAACAAGAGCAACCAAGTCTTAAATATGTCATACAAATTAAGTATTACAAATCTCTAATAATGAATAAATATTTATTATTTTCATTGATAGTTAACAAGCAAATATTCTATTACTAGTGTTAAACATCCTGTAACAGTTGAATGTTATACTTGATCAGCTCTTTTCACATAACCTGTTCCATGTTATAATAATATTTATTTTCATAGACTCGTAGGGTTTTCGTAATAATCCCATTGGTATATTTTATCATTTTTGTTAATATAGTCAATTTCTAGCCACTGCAGGGACCAAACCCAAGGCTTTAACAATGCTAGGCAACTAGTCAACCACTGGGTTTGCCCCATCTTCAATAATCTTTGAAAGGAGTTAAACCTTTTGGAACGTGTGTGTGATGCTTCCTTTCAGACCCTTCTCTGTCTGTCCTCCAAGGGAATCACTCCCCTATCATTTCCATGGGTTATTCTCAAAGCTAATTCTCCTCTTGCTTTTATTGTTAAGTATATAATATGCATCTCCAGTTAGGTGGATTTTAAGACTTTTCCTCTTTGTTGTTGGTATTAAATAATTTGTTTCTAATGTACCTTGGTATAGTTTTCTTCATGTTCTGTGTGCCAGGGCTTATTTCTGTCAAACATTTCAAGGGTTCTTCATGCTCTTTGGAGTTTTCCAGTTATTAAAATATCCATCCACTCAGAGAGGTCGCATGGTGTACTGGTGTGATTTTCATCACTTAAAATCTTGTTTTCCATAGTGTCTTTCTTTCATTAGTTGGTTTTATTACACAATCTTTAATTTGCTTTTAATCTTATTTATTATAAACTATCATAAGCAGTATAGTTTTCATTTTTAGTTTGATTTGGGTCTTTAAACCACACGCACACATATGCAACACACACACACACATCAATGTCTGCACTTAACACAATTCATCATCTTCCTAGATTCTTGGCCATATGGCATATAATCATAATGTCCGTGTCCGATCATTCTAACATCAGCATCAATTCTTTATTTGTTTCCATTGGCTGGTGTTTCTCCTCCCTGTTTGGGTCACATTTACCTGTTTCTTTTATAGTTAATTATATTCCTTCATTGACAATTTCCTTCCTGTATATAACCTATTTTGACCACTCTTCCCCACCTGCTCTAATCTCCCTCCCTGCTTCCTTCCTGCTATTATCTTTCCCACAATATTGTCTTTTTTGTTGTTGTCTTGTGTTGTATGACCCAGAGTTTCATAAAGCCAGTCTATGTGACCATAGGTTTAGAACTATGCACTGAAGGGATGGTCACACATTTGGCATACCTGGGATCTTGTAGTAGATGGTAAGTGGTGTGGATTTAATTTTGCATGTGGCAAGTATTGGTGCATTCCTAAAAAGCTATTCTTGAGTTTACTTCTGAGGCATAGTTGAGTTACCAGGAAATACTCTGATACATTGGAGTCTTATTATTATTATAATCTTTAATCTTTTTTTTTTTAACAGTCCAGTCCTTATTCCCCACCCATTCTTCCCTCTGACAGTTCCTGATCCCATTCCTTCTCCCCCATCTTCAAGAAGATATCCCCACACCCCAACAGACCCCCAAATTCTGCCAGGCTTTCCATTCCCCGGGGCCTCAAGTCTCTGTAGGGTTAGGTGTATCTCTCACTGAGGCCAGACCAGGCAGTTATCTGCTGTATATATGTCAAGGGCCTTATTTCAGCTAGTGTATGCTACCTGGTTGGTGGCTCAGTGTCTGAGAGATCTTGGGGGTCCAAGTTTGTTGAGACTAATGGTCTTCCTATGGGGTTGCCCTCCTCTTTAACTTCTTCTAGCCTTTCCCTAATTCAATCACAGGGATCTCCAGCTTCAGACCATTGGTTGGGTGTAAGTATCTGCTTCTGTCTCAGTCAACAGCTTGTTGGGCCTTTTGGAGGGCAGCCATAGCATCAGTAATAGTGTCAGACCTTGGAGCCTCCCCTTGAGATGAGTTTCAATTTGGGCTGGTCACTGGACCTCCTTTCCCTCAGTCTCTTTTCCATTCTTGTCCCTGCAGTTCTTTTAGACAGGAACAATTCGGGGTCAGAGTTTTTGACTGATGGCAACCCCATTCTCCTGTCTTTCTACTGGAGGTGGATTCTACAAGTTTCCTCTCCCCACTGTTGAGCATTTCATATAAGGTCCCTCTCTTTGAGTTTTGAGATTCTTTCACCTCCCAGGTTTTTGGTACATTCTGGGGGTCCCGACTCCCACTCCCACTCCACCTCCACCTCCACCTCCACCTCCACCCCACTCCCACCTCCCACCTCCACCTCCACCTCCACTCCCACCTCCACCCTCTCCTCCGCGGGTTGTTATTTCCATTCATTCTGCTGGCCTTAGGCTTCACTCCTGATTTACACCACCAAATCTGATCATGTTTCCCTTTTCCCCTGTCTCTATTCCTCCCCTCTCCCACCTAGTTCCTTCACTCTCTCTGACTCCTGGATTGTTTTATTCTCCCTCCCAAGTGGGACTGAAGCATCCTCACTTGGGCCTACTGGAGTTCTGTGGATTTTATCCTGAGTATTCTGTAATCTTTTGGCTAATATTCACTTATTAGTGATTATATATCATTGCATGTCCTTTTGGTCAGAGATATGTCACTCAGGATAATATTTTCTAGTTCCATCCATTTGCCTGCAAAACTCATGCTATCTTCATTCTTAATAGCTGAAGAGTATTCCATTGTGTAAATGAACCAGATATTTCTGCTCATGGATTGGTAGGATTAACATAGTAAAAGTTTCATCCTATCAAAAGCAATCTACAGATTCAATGCAATCCCATCAAAATTTCAACATAATTCATCAAAGACATGCAAAGAACAATTCTCAATTTCATACAGAAAAAAAAAAAAACAAGATAGTGAAAACAATTTTAACATATAAAAGAACTTCTGGGGGAATCACGATCTCTGACCTCAAGCTACAGAGCAATAGTGAAAAAAAAACAAACAAAAAAACAAACAAACAAAAAAAAAACAAAACAAAAAAAAACCAGCATGGTATTGGTACAGAGGCAGACACATTGATCAATGAAATAGAATTTAAGACCCAGAAATAAAACCACACACTTATGGACACTTGATCTTTGACAAAGAAGCCAAAAGTATACAATGGAAAAAAGAAAGCATCTTCAATAAATGGTGCTAGTCTAACTGGCAGTTGGTATATGGAAAAATAAAAATAGATCCATATTTGTCACCTTGTACAAAGCTCAAGTCCAAGTGGATCAAGGACCTCAACATAAAACCAGATACACTGAATCTAATAGTGGACTCTTATTTTAAGAGAATATGAAGAACCAGAACAATATTCTTCTCAGGCTACTTACTCCTCACCTCTGAGTTAAGACCTTCAATGTGCTATATGAAGTTTTCCAATAGGTAGGTGGAATCATACAACATTTTTGGCCCTAGCTGAATTTTGAGTCCTATTTTCCTTCAATTATTTTAGATGGTTCCTCCCCTATGCTGGAGCATAGCTCAAGAGGGATCCAAGAACTCATTCTCCATAGGACTTTCCTTTTTTCTCATGCTGTCCTGCAAACTCTAGATGGCTCAATTTTGCTGAAGTCTTACCTCTACTTCCTTTATTAAATGTGTCCTTCAAGATTCTCCATGAGTTTCTGTCCTTATGCTGAGAAATTGCTCTCGTGACTTGCTGCCTGCTGTCTTCAAACAAAACGGAAACCATTATTCATGTGTTTTGTAGAGTATTCAATTGTTATAGGAGGAAGAGAGATTCTGGCCTCTGTTACTCCAGCTTGACAAGAGCAAAAGTCCTTTTAAGGTTAATCTTGAGTGAAGATTTCCATATTTCATTCTCAAAAACACATCAAGAAGTGATGTCTATATCAGAGAAACCATTCCCTCAACTTTTTAGGCCTTCAGTGTATAAGCAGGGCTGCCCCCCCCCCGACATTTTTCCACTGAGTTCCTCTATCCCACCCAGGTTCAGCTGTGAAATACCTTTGTTTTTGGTTTCTAGCTTTTAAATGTCTTGAGTCTGAATTAAAGAATATGAGGCTTAAACTTCCTAATTGTAGGAAGGCCAGTGTCTTTCTTCCTGCTTTAACCACAGGGCAAATGAGCTAGATGTGAGCTGCCTGGACCACCTCAGAGACCATTTCTACTCAGACACATAACATTAAGACTGGCTGAAGACAGCCCTACAGAGAGAAGGCATTGCTGTTAAAGGAGACATCCTCAAGGCTAGGTCTGGAAAACATAAGCAGTGGCTAAGATCTTTGAACTTTTCTTCAGTAGTTAGGTGTCTAAGCAATGGAAAATTATATATTTCTCACTTAGGTACCAGATATTTAAGCATCATAATCTATCAAAAATCATCCTTTTTTACCAACTTCCAAATGTATGCTTAGTCTCTTTTCCCAAAGAAGACAAGGTCTTCTAGTGTAAGCAAAGTGTTACTAGAGAAAAATGGGAATCCAGTACTTGGGGCTGGATTGAAATACAGGTAACAGAGTATTTGCCTAGCATACATGAAGTACTAGATTTAATTCACAACACTGCACAAAACAGTGGATAGTATAAACTCGAAGTCCAAGCATCCAGGAGGCAGAGACAGGAGGATAAGATGTTTAAGATCATCCTTGGCTTGGCTACCTGGTGAATTTTAGGCCAGCCTAGAATATATGAGACCCCCACCTCAAAATAAAATGCTGTAGTTTAATCTTTAGTATAGGAACTTGCTATCAGGCACCTATTCCTTCAACCCAACCCAACACAATATGGCACAATACAATACAACATGTACATATGATGTTCTCAAATCCTAGCCTGTCCACACAGCATTATTCTTTGTCTACCCTGTCCAGTGTTTTGTGGAAACAAAAGCTACATGGCCTTGTAGTCTTAAATTTAGAGCCACAGAAAACTAGGAGAGAATTTGTAGTTAAAACTTAGTCAAAAGGAAGATAATATATATGTAAACATATAACAAAGGAAGGTATTGCTGTTATATTAATGTGATAGTTGGAGACATCTGTAATTTTTTTTTGTCCTTAGTAAAACTTCAGCTGAGAAACAATCATATTGTAATTTAAGAAATGAGTTCTTCCACTGGTCCATGTTTTACAGGTTCAGGAAGATGTAGATGCAGTTTTACCTGACCTTTCTGACACTTGAGAAAAGATGTCCTTGGACGTTTCCTATTGGATCATTCATGGTCACACCATGCAGGAGCTCTAACATGCTAGGCATGGGGAAGGTTTACCCTCAGTCTTGTGGGCAGGATGATTTCATTTCCCTAACTTCCAGGTCTCTTTTTTTCACACAGGCACCCACGTGGACAGAACAAACAGCTGTCAGTCTGACAGCAGTGGGTTTTTGGAGGAGCTGCCAGAGCTCCACCCCTCCAGGTAAAAAGGGTTGGAATGGGGTCCTGACTGCATACTTCACACTCTTTAGTCCTATCAACCACCCCACCCCAATTATGTACTCAGTCCTGGAGAACTTGGAAGGACAAAACTAAAGTGTCCATTATGGAATGTTTTAAAGCCCACAATATACAGACAGACACACACACACACACACACACACACACACTGTGGGCAAAGAATAAACAGTCACAGCATACCAAGTGCCATGATTCTCACCTTTCCTCTCCTTTCCCTTTTTTTTTGATTTTTCTAAACAATGAACTGAAATTCATAGGGAAGAGGTGCTGGGTGACATAATCATCTGATAAAATTCCAAGTTTGTAGCCTGTTCTCAAGACTTGTGTGTCACTGGTCTGCCCTAACTTCCTGACTTATCTTCCATGTTGGTTTCTCCTGCAGGTATCTTCCTTCACAGGTAGCCAGAGTCCCACTGTCTGTAGAGGTTGCAAACCAAGGGATCAGAGTCATAGCCCAGCATCATGGCAAGATACTCAGCAAGAGTCATATGGCTCTAAATCCAAGAGCATGACAAGTTCATCGTTGTTAAGCCAAGATAGGAGTACCCTGGAAGAGAAAGCATCTGTGGTGGAAGAGGAGCTTCAACTCAAGGCCATGGAAGGACCACCAGAAATAGTCAACCTAGATATGACCCTCACCAAGACCATCATGGTGGGAGAACACCCAGAGAGTGTTGCCGGAACTGTGGTCACTTCTACATGTAATAACGCAATGGGGGTCATGGTGACTCATGTCACAGAAAAGGAAGATAGGTCGCTAGTCCATAAGGGTACTGGAAAAATGCTGATACAAAGGCATCACTTTGAATCACCAAGGTCACCCAGGATTGATCAGACTCCAGACAATTTCTATCATGTGGACTCTGAGTTCCCTGGAACAGAGGACAACAGCAAAGTCTGCCCTGACACCAAGCAAAGCTCATGGGTACAAGAGAGGCCAGCACAGCACTCTCACAGGCACAGAGGAGCCATGCCCTGTAAAGGTGACCTTGTTCAAACCTCTGAAAAGTCAATTCCCCACCTTGATAAGCCACCTGGAGATGTTCCCACTGACTCAAATGCTGCCAGCTCTTGGTCTATGACAACCCAGATGTCCTCCAATCTGGTGTCAGCTGCTCAGAGGGTTGCAGATCTGGGGACCTATAATAAAGGAACAGCTTTTGAATGCACTCCATATGACCCTCTTAATACCACAGACCTAAGACTACAGACAGAAAGAAGGCAGGTCAACGATGCTGCTGTTCAGACTTATGCATATGAATGCAAGCTCAGGCCCTCACATAATGACTTAATTCATGGACCCCGGCCCCTCATCAAATCTGTCTCCTTGGATACGGGTTTTCCTAGTACCTCCCCAACAGACATCTGCCACACCACACCTTCCCACTGTTGTGTCTGCTGTCATCACTGCCCCAACTGCCAGTTCAGGAGGCAAAGCCCTGGCCCAGAACCCTCTATTTGCAGGCATTTCCTGTATTCACATGCAGAAGATCCTAAAGTCCAGTTCATGAAGACATTGAAAATACTCCAAGACACTACTGTGAGGGACCTGTGTTCTGTAAGTGTTTCCTCTACCACCTGGGAAAGTAGATGCACCAACCACACTCTGACACTAAAAGGATAGTATTTATCCTCCTTTACAGCAGAGAAAACTGAGAGCATACCTCTTGTTTCCAAATATTAGTCATGTTTGTTGAATATTTTATAGTTTATGAGATAAATTCACACATTCAAGGTTATAATATTTAATTTACCTGTCTCATCTTCAAGTCAGTATATCTGAGAATTTGGACTTTTAAATTCAGTAGGCTATATAATCTTGACTGGGCCATTTAGAGTCTCTGGGGAAGTCATGTAAAACAGTGGGATGGGTATATATATAGTGTGTTGTGTGTGTGTGTGTGTGTGTGTGTTGTGTATCCATATCATAATGATATATATTAGTAAATTTGACTTATTCTTGCTATCACAAAATTGTGTGAGGATGAAATAAAGCACTCAACGTATTTAAAGACTCATGCAGTATTTAACACAGAGAAAGCTCAAGTTAATATTAATTGATGGAGTATGTTTCTAATCATTAATTTGTGTTGCTCTTTTATTATTGATGTATTACGTGAACCTCTGGTATCATATAAAGGGACATCTGATCAACCTTTGGTAACTGGTTTAAAATGAGCACTAGTGTTATTGAACACTGAATAATGTCAACTGAATCCCAGACTCATCAACTTGTCTATAATGAATTATTCTAATGCTCCTTTTAAGTGTTTCTAAGGTGGGATAGTCTACATCTTCCAGGCTAACTGTCAAATAAACCTTTAAGAGTATAACATGTGAAATTTCACATACAAAAAGCAAAGGGCATTGATGATACAGGATTAGAGGTGTTTATGGACTGTACAGAGGAACTGGCTTACTCAGTGCCATGCTCCAGTGTCCATTGGTTTCCTTCTATCCTTTAATTCCATAAAAAAGGTACTGAATGTCTATTATAAACATTTCTGGCCGCGGTGGTGGCGCACGCCTTTAATCCCAGCATTGGAGGCAGAGGCAGGCGATTTCTGAAGTTCGAGGCCAGTCCTGGTCTTGCAAAGTGAGCTCCAGGACAGCCCGGGCTACGCAGAGTAAAACCCTGTCTCGAAAAACCAAAAAAAAAAAAAAAAAAAAAAAATTTTCGTGTTCTCTAATCTTCATTTTTTTTTTAGATGCCATAAATTTCATTGGGTTACTATGTGTTCCAATTCCTCTAGTCTTTTGTAAATAAAGAAACTGGACTGAGATAAGTAAATGATCATGTGAACTTCTAACATATAGAACTCTACATAAGCCTAACAAAACTTGAGAAATTAATTTTCAGATTGCAAACATCATAAATTTAGAATATTTAAGAATGTGCCAAAATAAAGGTTGTATTACTCATAGAAAGCTTCATCTAGGCTTTGAAATTAACTCTGAGCATCTTATTCAGTAGGAGAAAAGGGCAAAGACTGATGTGTAGCTGGGATCCTGGGCTCCAAATAACTGAATCCTGGAAAATGGACCTGGAAAACAGCTCAGTGGTAGAATGTCTAGGTACCTCAATTTTCAGTATCAAAATAAATAAAATAAAACATAGGAAAATAGAAAAATCACTGCCATCCTCACTTACTGAGAGTTATACGTATTCTAAGGAAGTGTTCTTCTCTTGTGAATCATTTCCTACTCTGGCCTTACACCAGGTGACATCGCCAGTCTTTGGAGGCATCTTTATTTGTCACACCTGGAAGACAAGTGGCTGGTACTGACAACAAATAGGTACAGATCAGAGATTCTGTTGAACATGTTACCGTACATTCAAAGGACAGCCCCACCACAGATCGCTATTTGGTTTAATATGTCATTGTTGTCAAGATTGAAAAAAATCATAGCTCTAGAAAAATGAGCACTTACATGACTATGTAGTTTATATGACAATATGTTAGACATGAAAGTTAGCTAAAGAAGGTGCCATTTTAGATTCTATACAAACAATTAGACCATGTAAATAAGTACTCCTATTTCTGTAATGAAAGCCTGGTTCAGTTATGGTAGCACATGTCTATAATGCCATAACTCAGGAGATTAAGGCAGGAGGATCATTACAAATTCAAGGTCAGTCTGGTCAACATAGCAAGTGCTAAAGGCTGCATAACAAGACCTCATCTCAAGGATAAATTTTACAAAGAAGTATAAGTCAAATGATGTTTAGTCTTATGTTTTATTTAAAATAACAAGAATACAATCAAAATTATGTTAAGATTTTCAAGAGAGAATGTCCTTCAAGACATAGCCAATGTCATTTGGTAGTCAGGATGCTGGGATAGGGTACTAAATCTGTTTTCTGATCACATCACCCCCACCAATTAAAAATAATATAAATATTTCTTGGCAGTGTTAAGAAAAATAGTAAGCATGTATTAGTAAAATGAGAATCTAGAAGACAATTGAGTCACTGTCATTTTGATGAGACTGAGAAAAACTCAGGCCAAAGCTGCTTTAAAGTTAAGGATGCTGCTTATGATAGTGATAGAGACTGAGTTTGGGCCAGGGGTTTCCCTGAATATGGACCAGTGATCTTCTCTCTGCCTCTTTCTGTCAAAGAGGGCCTCGGACTTATGCAATTCTAGCTGTGTGGAAGGATTTGGCATCTGGAAAGAAATGTTCTGCTTCATTTGGCACTACAACCTAGAAAGGTTTGGGGGACCCTTTGTGTATAATCATCATCTTCACACTGGTATGTAGGTGTTAATATCAGTTGATTGAGTGTGAACTTTCGTGTCTTGCCCGTTGCCTCAGGATACATTAGCCCTCATCCTCCTAGAGTCTGGAATTATCAGGGCTGAGAAGATGACTCAGTAAAGTGCTTTGCTGCACATCCATGAGGATTCGAGTTTGTATCTTCAGTGTCCACATAAAAACCTGGATGTGTGCTGGGAGCAAGCACCTGTAGTTTAGTGCTGGGGTGATGGTGCAGAAACAGATGGATTCCCTGGAGCTTAATGAGTAGCCATTCTAGCTGGATAGGTGAGCTACAGGTTTATCTAGAGAGCCTGTCCCCAAAATAAGGGACAAATACTACTTAATGTATTATATAACTTACACACACACACACACCTGCACGAACATGAACACACATAACCACAACAAGAAAAGAAGTTGTAATTATACAGAAAAGACAAAGGTAATTGATTTAGCCGAAGTGGTATTCCACAGTCTTACTACATGGTCATGCATTTTTCTTCCTTTAAAGGTTCAGAAATACACACATAATGGGAACAGTAAATTAATGTGGTCATATACACTTACAGTGTGTGTTTGTTTGCAGACACACACACACACAGAGGCCTGCACACACATGTAGATAAGCACATGAGCAGGGTGTTTGTCAAGAATCTTGAAGAGTGGAAGAGGAAAGCACTGTGTATGTGTGCTGTGAGTGAGCCTGACTGGGCCTGTAAAACCTGGAAGAAGATTCTGCAGGCAATGTGGCTTTAAGTTAAACCCTATGGAATAGCTGAGGTTAGAAAATCTATTAAGGACTAAAATAACCAGAAACTAGGCCATGGGTGAAATGAAGATTATAGATAGAGATGGATGCTATCTGTCTCACGGTGACAGACATTCAGAGCAGATGTTGAAAGTCAGAAGAATTTTATGTAAAATCTTGACTTGAAAAAGCTTCCCCTGCCCACGATTGTCTTCTCCCCCATGATGAGTGACACTACGGAGAAACCCACAGCTCGTTCTGTGATCTTCTGGTTTACCTAGAAAACTGGATTGTTGATATGATTAGATTTCAATGTATATTTTATAACAATAATTTGTCAGTGGAAAACTGATTTGTTCATATAATTAACCTTGTACATATGAATTCTTGGGAATAGTTTAATTAAGATAAGTTAAGTCAAAGCCAAACATATTTCTATATTTAGAAATAAGATTTCTGAGTATTTAAAAAATCTATATAAGCTTAGGTTTAAAAACAGAAGTCATGTGGTGTTTAAAAATGTGAGTCAACTAGGAAGTGAAAGCTCATGTTGTTTTGTTTTTATACTGTCATTCTTACTGCTGAAGTTTACATTAGTGGTTTCAAATGTAGAGCAGATCTCGTGGGTTTGACCCAGACTTTACTTAGAACAAAAAGAGAGAGATGTCAACATACACACACACACACACACACACCCCTGTTATTATTAACCTTGTCAGGGGTTTCCTTTATTCTGAAATAGTTTTTGCTAGTACTTGGGTTGAATTGTGTATTTCTAAATAACCAGGAGATGGCAGCACTTCAGAATGTTCCCCAGCGCTACACTCCTAAGTCACCAACTGGCCATCAGCAAGCTCCAAATCCAAGCTCCCCAGTCCTTGTCATCCAGTCTCAGAGGGTTACCACACACATCGAACTGAGGCTTGAAGCCCAGTGTTAATGATGATCAGGCTGCTTGAGCATTGTGCTGCCATGGCCTGGCCTTGCTGGTCCTTGGACTTTGAAAACAGTTACCTGAAGTGACTGGAAACACTCAGCAGCTCCTTCTGAGCGACAGGTGCCTCTTCATGCTGTCTGTCCATGAAGTGACTTCACTAGATATTGGGAAGGAAAAGATCAATCAGGTGGTGTAAATTTAAAATACGAATAGCAATTTTTTTATCACAGACATCAAAGAGTTTCTGTCTACACATTTATGTACAAAAGATGTTCATGTGTACTCCAAGATTGTTTCCATTTTTTTTATATTTTTTTAAAGATTTATTTATGTATGTGAGTACACTGTCACTTTCTTCAGACACACCAGAAGAAGGTATAGGTTCCCACTACAGATGGTTGTGAGCCACCATGTGGTTGATGGGAATTGAACTCAGGACCTCTGGAAGAGCAGTAGTGCTCTCAACCCCTGAGCCATCTCTCCAGCCCTGATCATTTCCATTTTTATGAGCCACAATTCAGTAATATACTAAGCATTCTTATGACAACATCAGTATGTGTCAAAGATTTCCCCCAGCTAGGTCAGGTTCTCTCATGTTAAAGCTAAATACACCATTCAGTATGAAATAACTCAAAACAAAATGATGTAGAGTTTTTATATCAAAGTATCAGTTTAAGATTAATATTCCCATTATGAAACTTCTAGGTCAAATAATAATCACAAAGTTACCATGATCTGGGACATATGATTTTGAGGATAAAGATGAAAAACATTATTGGATGGTCCAGAAACCGAGGCAGAGGGTGATGGAGTTCATGGCCCAACAGCCAAATGAGTCTCATTAAGATTGTTTCTCAAATGCTCAGAAAATCCTCTATGGCTCCATTCTATGGCTGTAAGCTTTGACAGAGAAGCTTGGGGAATGCGGACTTTTAGCTAGACATATTGCAGCTTGTAAAGTGTTAGACTTGTGTTAAGAGGAAAGGAGAGAATGTGGATGAGCAGGAGCCAGCAGCTTCTAGTGATCTGGAAAGGGGTCTGGAAGAGACAGCTAGACGTCTTCTTGCATTAATATCACTTAAAGTCAGGTGGGTGGTGGCCCTGGGACTCTGGGTCATGGGTACCCAAAGAATCATCTCATACAGATTGTAAAACAAGGGGAGACCTGCTAGAGATCAGCAAATCAGCACTGTGCCCCACAGATAAACCAGGCTCAGTGGTTCAAAGGTACACAGAGGACATCAGTTAACATGGTGAAAACAGGTTTGAGTTAGGAACTACTGACGGTAAAGGAAAGAACTGGACTTCATTCTGATCTGTGCAGGAGTACTATGGGCATTTTATGGAGAGAGAGAGAGAGGAGAGAGAGAGAGAGAGAGAGAGAGAGAGAGAGAGAGAGAGAGAGAGAGAGAGAGGAGAACAGGGCCTCAGTGGAGCTAGTGCATCAGAAAATGGAAAAGGACAGATGTGTTTGTAAGCTGACTGTAGTTTAGACACTTGTAGGTAAAAGCAGTAATCATCAAGCTGCCATGGTCTTGACCAGGGGATTTTGAGGATGAATATTTAAAAAGAAATCTTGAACTTTCCAGAAACAGAGGCAGAGGGTGGTGGGTTCTGTGGCCTGGCAGTCCAATAAGTTTCCTTACTTCTCCAGAGCCCACATAATCCCATCCTCCCACAGAGACTTCTGGTTTGAGTTCAGTTCATAGAAATGGCTCTCGGGTCCTTAGGAAAGACACTTCTGGTTTGTACAGCATCAATGTTCACTGCTGTGAGCTCTTAAAAAGGAAGGCTGGCGTCTGTGCTGCTGTGCCTGCCTCCTCGCTGTGCTCACTCAGTGTGCTACTCAGCACTCAGCACAAGCTTCTTTTTGCAGCAGATGGAGTCTATTAGAGAGATTCACAGCCAGTCAAAATACAGAGAATTAGGTGATCCTCATGATACCCAGCCCCAAACAGTATATCCATTGTACAACCCTTACCTCTAAGGCTCAGGGAACATCACGGAAGAGAGGGTGGAAAGATTGTATAAACCAGACACTGAAATACCAATGGTGTGGCAATGTGAACATGACAGGGACGTTACACCCACAAACTCTCAACAACCTGGAAGCCTGTACAAGACCTACAAAATCCTCAGCTATTTCTATGATAGCATTTATGGAGGAAAAATCAAAACAGTCTTACCTTTAGATGAAGGACTACAGGCAATCAATGTTTGATGAGAGCAAGAACCATTTTTTTTCAAGTACAAGTCCCCAACATTAAGTGGTTATTCCTAAATACATCTAAATAAGGGAGACAGTGGTGTGTAGTGTGTGTTTGTGTGTATGAGTGTGGTGATTATTTCTGGCAACACTGAGTTTTCTTAGGGAGGCACTTAATTAGATGACAGTCATCCTAGGCTGATGGCCAAATGTTATGCCAGAGTCTGGTCAACTCATTACAGGTCAGAATTATTAGCTGGGGGTAATTCCAAAGCTCTTAGGTTGCAAGAATAAATTGAACCAGGAACACAATAGATAGAAGCATGGAAGACTAGTATGGGGAGTAGGGCCATGAGGAGCTCAAGTCTCAATTCTAGCTCCTAGAGAGCATGGATGCCAAACGTTTCTCACAGTTGGTGTTGTTTGATGAGGAAATGGATTCTTTAGATTTCCCTCTTCAAGGATTGTGGTTAAGCAAGGGTAAAAACTAGTAACAACAACCGAAAAATCCTCAACTGATTTTCTTGAATAAATACATATGAGCATTTACTCATATAAATTTATTCAAGAATAAGTTAATGTCCTTGATGCTAAGAGTACTGGGTACTGGGTACCAACACTGAACAAGATTGAAGGAGGCTTCATTCTTCTGAGTGTGAGTTTGCCCTATGGTGATTCTTCCTGTTCTCTGTCTACCTCCTTGCATCTCTGTATGGTCTAGGACTAGCCTGGGCTTCCATGGACATAATTAATTCTCACCCAAGTGCCACTCAACAACTGCTCCTTTTTGTATTAGTCAAATACAATCTCTAATTTCTTCCAAAGCCATGGGCTGGACCTCCGTGGTCTCTTTTAATGTGAGCACTTGGGCTTCTTTGCAATGGGTGATTTCCGAATGGGAAGAAAGGCAGACCCCTCCGGCCATGTTAGTGGAAAGATCACCATTCGTTCTCGGGTTGTTCTTTTTGTTGTCAGTGCACAGTCTATGAGATGGAAACCATGAAGACGGTGTGCCAGAGTTTCCGGGAGCACTTAGAGGAAATCGAGCAGCACTTCATGGGACAGCAGGCAGTCTTTCCCAGGGACATGTCAGAAGAGGAAAGGTAATTATCTAAGGCAAGCATAAAAGTAAGTACCAGACCACACACCTGGAGCAAGGGAAGGTAATCAGGGCAGGCAGGCCAGATGAGCATGATGGAACAAGGCTAATGAGAAATCGGCCCGCTCTTCGCTTTCATGGCCTTAGTTGTGCTTTCTCAGTGTGAGACTGGGAGAGCTGGCACTAGATGGGTACGCTCATTATTAAAGATTGGGGCTATTTGAGAAGGTCAGAAGAGGGGCAATCCAATGAGAAGACAAGAAAGGACAGCAGGATTTCTTTAATTGATGGGAATGGGACTTGTGCAGGGGGGTATCAGAGTTTAGAAATGTGCATTATTGTCACAGGGGTAGAAAATATCACCAGAAGCAATGCATTCACCTACTGCCTGTGGCTGTGGGGATAGGTTTTAAAAGTAGTGTTCTTATCAGGGAGTATTGTGTGTCCTTATTCTCGAACTATATGGTGGTCATCCTTACCTAACTTGGTAACTTATAAATAATGTATCGCATCTTGAAATAGGTAAATGTAGAACATAAATTATACCACAGTAGGATTTTTTTTTAACTGGTGTTGATTTTGAAGTTTTCTTTTCTATTGTCTTCGAGCAGGGCAGAGGCTGAGCACCTGAAGACTTTACGAGAGGCCCTGAGGCAGCAAGTGGCAGAGCTGGCCTTTCAGTTAGGAGACAGAGCCAGGCAAATCAAAGAAGGGATCCTACTGGTAAGGGGTGTGGTGGAGAATGACACAGACTAGATGCATAGTGTGAATGTCCCCAGCCTACTCATAGGATAGCGGCTTTGAATAAGCTGGTAGTGGGACAGTTTCAGACTGTAGTGGTGTATGTTATATGGTCACATCTGGAGATTGACCTTGACCTGTCAAGTGGTGGTTGGCTCAGGTTTGCAGCTACCCCAAGGTTTCCCCTGCCATTCAAAGAAGGAAGAAGTACTATCATTCCTTTTCCATGTAAGAACAAGAAACCCAGCCTTCTTAGCCAATATTAGCTAGCTCACTACTCAACTTGGCTACTGATTTGCAGATCCCATTGCAGATCTGTTGTACCACATGAATACCTTTCTGGCAGGTCTGGGGTAGCTATTTAGTGCAAACGTGACACATCTCTCTCACCAGCAGTGGGCACAGAGGAACAGTTCTGCTCTGTGTTTTCCACAGGCCTGCAGTCACCTGAAGCATCCCCCTTTCCCACCAGGGCCTCCACTCAGGTAAAAGCAGACATCATGACCTCATCAAAGAGAAAAATTCCAAGATGAGCAGCATGAATCACAATTTGAGCTTATCACAGATATTTTTAGCACTGATTTTAACTACAGGGGTTAATTGTGGGACACGTGGGGAAAAGAGTGAGACATGCTCACATGTGGAGAGTCACATTTCGGTTTGCTTTAGACGGTACATGTAGGATTATGTGGTTCTCAAGGTTCACTGCTGACAGTTGTGAAGAGCCAACTCCCCCTCTTTAGCATTGCTCAAAGAGAGAAGCTCACAACAAAGTTAAAGTTTACAGAAGGGACCAGAGAGATAACTCAGGAGTTAGCACTCCTCTTGCAGAAGTTTAGTGCACAGCATCTGGGACTGGTGGCTTGCAACCACCTATAACTCCACCTCTAGGGGACCCAATACCCTTTACTTGACTCCTTGGACAACTACAAACAGATATGTACATAATTAAAACATATACAAAGAAGTTTTAAAATCAAGAATTTTCTTCTCCAAAAAAACTTATAAGATAGATTCCTGGGGGATATTATTTAGGGTTAAGAGTGAGTGGTGAATAGAACTTATGCTCCCTAAGGAAATATGGCTTATTTATTGTCTTTGGTAAAATGTTTTGTCAAACACATTGTTTTGGTGAGCTATTTGGCCTTCCCCAGTAGTATCTGGTTCCCTGCCTTTCCTGGGAAAAAAGCAGCTCAGATTCCTGGACCCACATATTTCTCCCAATGTGTCCTAGTTATTTCCCATTGCTAAGATAAAACACCATGGCTGAAAGCAACTTGGAGACCAAACGGTTTATTTGACTTGCAAATTACAGTTGACCATCAGGAAAACCAAAGCAGTATTTCAAGTCAGGACCTAGAAGCAGGAACTGAGAGCAGAGGCTATAGGGGAATCTCTGCTTACTGCCTTTCTCTCCAACACTTGCTCAGCCTGATTGCTATATAACTCAGGACCACATATCCAGGGGTGGCACCATCCACAGTAGGCTGAACCTTCCCCATTCAGTTTTAGGCAATCTGTTGGAGGCATTTTCATAACTGAGGTTTTTCTTCCCACATAACTCTAGTTTGTGCAACCTGATAAAAGAAGAACCGTGTGACATGTCACTATGGCCCCTATCTTCCTGTCCTGCTCCTTACATACTCCATTTTGCCTTTTCTTTCAGCAGCTAGACCTTCTGTGTGAGAGCTACCTGAACACTGTGCCAACCTGCCACAATGCAACTGGACAGAAGGAAAGCATGGCCAAAGATCATGTGTTCAAACCCACATTGTGGCCCCTGAGCCTGCCGCTTCCTGGCAGCTGTGGCCAGTGGACTCCCTGCTCAGGGATGACTCAGCCGGTTGTTCTTAGTACCTCTGATCTTGAGAGAGAGGAGAGATGTCTCTACAGTCTCCAGCTATGGCAGAATCAGGTCTGGGTCCTTCCATCTGTCATGTTGGAGAGAAGTCTCTGTTAGACCAGAGTGGGTTTGATGATCTTTGTACAAATGGAATTCTCTAAGCAGCTGTAACAAGGGAATCCAAATCTAGGTACCCTAAAAGCTCTGAATAGTTTAATATTTGTTGATTACGTAATAAGAAAGCACCCAGTATATAACTGACTGAGGTGTATTATAGTCACTGAGTAGCAAATGACCTCTACCCTGATAGACATGTGTATTAGTGGAGGATGACAAATATAAACATACATATGTATCTATAATGAAAAATCAATAAAAAGACAATGTGACCTTATTCATGAAAGATAATGATCTGAGTCTGCTCAGGCATCTGGAAGGCATGTTGGGAAGTGTGATATTTCTGATGCTGGAGGCATCTGTGAGCAAGACAGAATGTCTTTCCATCAAGAGTAAGATAAAGTAAAAAGAAACAAGACAACAAACAAATGTTATTTCCATAATGCAGTTTGTGAAGGCGTCACTGTGTAAAACTGGAAGATCTCACAAAAGCGACCTATTAGGAAGGACTTGAAGGTAAGAAGATGGAAGTCCTGCAGAACTCAGGACTAGAGGCTGGGAGGCAGAAGAATGGAAGGTTCACAAGGCTGGGGTGTAGAAACTGGCTTTTTGCCAAGCACAGTGAGTGATATGGTAGAATAAGTCTGGTTGAGTAACTCGAGTCCCTTCAGGCCATGACTATGGTTCTAAAATCATATATTATTTCAAGTGCAACAGAAAACCTCCATAAGTGTTAAACATGGCTTTCGTGGGGTCCTATCTGCCGTAAATAATCACAGAAAGATAACCACCTTGGAGCCCACAGAGAGACAAGGCTACTGGTGATAAGTCTGTTGTCTGCTGTTGCCCCTCAAATCAAAGGCAAAAGTTGTCCATCCAGTTGTTTCCATCCAGCTGTGGGAACAGCAAGTCTTCTCCTGCAGAGGGAAGCATATAGGTGGATACAAAGGCCAAAGGATGACTCTCTGAAATGAGAGACAGGTGAAAAAATAAAAGAATCCTGGTAACTGCTTGTGTGTCCTTCCCTACCTTGAGCAGGCTGGAAAGACCTTGTAATCGACCTATTGTAATAGGACCCAGGTGGAGTCATCCACCCTGGCTGCACGTACAACTTCCTACAGGAAGTTAGAAGAATAGACTGCCCACTGACCTTGACTTGCGACATAATCCAGCTGACACAAAGGACGTCATGGGCTTCCCCTATATATACAAAGTGCTGAAAATTAAAACTTTGAGCCTTGATCAGAGAACTTTGTCTTGGCTCCATGTTTTTCTCGCCCCTCCGTCCCTTTTATATTTCCAGCCCTCCTTTCAGGTGAACTCAGTTTGTGGTGGCCACTAGCAGCTACAGCTTGAGGGAAGTTTCTTATTTGAATGAGGGGAATGGGCGAGCAGAGAACACTTCCTGGCAAGGAACCTAAAACAACATTCTGTGGAAAGGATCTACTACCAAGACCTGTCTCTTAGCCTGTTTCGTTCCTTATCCTCCTGCTTTGATTGCTATGACTTCAGTGAGGCTCTGCTTCTGGATCCACTGTATCCCTACTTAGCTCCGCAGAATGTGACATCTTTGTTCACATACTTTCCTCAGCATCCTGATGTATAATATGACCCCAGCACCCCCTCCTTACAACACCCCAGCTTTCCTTTTCTATCCACATACTCAGGTGTACCCATCTGCCTTGTCTCATTGTGTCCTTCGCTGGCACCTCAGTCAGTCACTGTAACACTGCTGTGTTCTATCATGGTATGGCTTCGGAGTTCCCAATTACCTGCTGAAGCACAATGCATGAGCCTCTAACATGGCTTAGCGTTTTGCTCTCTGAGCTGCCTTGGTAGCTGACAAACCTCTGCCAGGCACTGATGGAGTCATGTTTCTTTGACTCAGAGAGAACCTAAGAAGTACTATGTCAGAGAACTAAGAGAGTCATCTCAAGGTCATGATCCCAGAACACTCTGCTCCCAGAATATTCTACACTCTGAATTACTATGCCCTCTCCTTTCTGCTGCTGCCTCACTTTGCTGGGCCACATCTTCCCTCTAGTCCCCACATTAAGATGCAGCCTCAAGCCCCAACCTGACTCCTAATTGCCTTTGTACATTAAAATTGCTTCGTTTTCTATACTTTTCAACATTTTACTTGGCTCAGACTTGAGTTACATTTGCCTGCAGCGTATGAGCATGTGATTCCTGTCTGTTTCTTCACTAACTGCCTACTACCCTAGCAACCACCTGCTTTATGGTCTATGTCCTGCTTCATTCTTAATCAATCTGAAATGCTGGTCCTCTGAACTGCCTTCAATATTCATACATCCTTCATATCACAGGTGCTGCATGCATGGATTCAACTATAACAGTTCAGCAATATTCAGAAAACAATCACATATCATTATAACCATTATTGTTATTATTCAACTACTGTGTAACTCACACAGTCTTTTGTTAGCACTATAAATAATCTAGGGATGATTTGAAGTATTTAGAGTATGCGGGAGATTTTTGTGTTTTGTGAAAATACTACATTGTTTAACATAAGGGTTATTGGACAGAATAAATGTAGTAATTTGGTTATAGTGTTTAATAAAGTATCTCTCACAGAGTAAATGCTCAGTATATGTTTACTATTATTGGTGAAAAGGGCAAAACATCAGTAAGTCCCTGATTATTACCTTCATTCTGTTGAGAAGGATTCTGTGAGCAAAGCGCTTACCCAGGAAGAATGCTAACAAATACCCAAGGAATGGATGAGCAGAATAAAATAACACTCTCAAGAGACAGGGAAGATGGTGATCTTACAATAGAAGCAGCACTACTTTAGCTGTGAGAAAAGACTTAAAGGAAATTTGTGTTTGGATGGTTTCATCCATCAGGCATAGGACTTCAGCTGTGAGGAAGAGGATGGAGACCCACTGCTTGAATAAGAGTGTCACAAGGAGTCCCTAAGAAGTCTACATAGTCAGCAACAGATCCCAACTCTCCAAGAAAGGTAGATAAAAGGGAGCACAACATACAAAACAGTATCCCTTTCATGCCCCACCCAGAACTTTGCTGTCTTAATTGACAGACTGGCTGCCAAATATCACCTGGAATTCCCAAGTTCTTAGGCCTTCTGTCCCAGACTAATTGTAATCATCGACTTTCCTGATTCAGTGACAAATGTCTTATCTCCAGTTGGTGTTGGCTTTTCTGAACAACTCTGAGAGTAAAGAAGAACTCAAGATCAAGAACTTGACTTATAAAAAGGTATGCTGAGTCCTGGGTTTGTTAATAAGAAGCAATTGGACTCTGGCAATAAATCCAAAGTTTGATCTAATTTTGTGACTAATTATTTGTATTTAATAAGCTAAGCTCTCTAGGTCAAGCACTTATGAATAAACAGAAACACTTCTTATTCAACTCTGTAGTTGAGGCCTGGAACATTGTCAAGGCTCAGTAAGTAAATACAGTCTTTGTCACTAGTGGAATGATGAGAGTAGAGGAATAGGTGTCATTGGTTGACCATCTCACCTTTAGCTGCGTGCTGCCCTACATACTTGATGTGTCTTGTCAGATAGTTTCACAACAAAATTCCAGGGTAGAACATCCTCTATGTAAGCACACACACACACACACACACAAGAACAAACAAAACACGAGAGAGACAAGACAAGACAGAGACAAGAGACAGAGAGACAAAGAAGACAGAGACAGACTAAACTGCCTGAGGTTTGGAATGCAGTAAGGGTATAAGCTGTCACTCACTCATTTTCTAAAACAATGTTTATCTTTAAGACTGTCAAGTCTTCATATTTGCTCCCTTGAGTATTTGTTACTCCTTCAAGAAGACTGAAGCCCCCTACTTGTCATCATTCTTCATGAGCTTTATGTGGTCTGTGAGTTGAATCTTGGGTATTTCAGGCTTCTGGGCTAAATCAATAATCAGTGAGTGAATTACCATGTATGTTCTTTTGTGATTGGGTTACTTCACTCAGTATATATAGGAGGGGCCGTCTGCAGACCATTCCACCTGGATATCCATCCTATGTGCAGTCACCAAAGGTAGACGTTGATGTGGATGTCAGATATACATGTTGACAGGAGCCTGATATAACTGTCTCCTTAGAAGTCTGCAAGAGTCTGACATACTCAGAGGCAGCTGCTCATAGCTAACCATTAAACTGATCATGGGGTTCCCAATGGAGAAGACAGAGTGAAGGCTGAAGGAGTTGACAGGATTCGCGACACCATGAGGAAAGCAACAATACCAACCAACCAGAGCCCCAGGGTCTAAACCACCAGCCTGGGAGCGCTTAGGGTGGGACCCATGCTCCAGCTATATATGCAAGGGAGCTATATATAAGTGGGAAAAGAGATCCTTGGTCCCATGAAGGCTGGGCGTCGTGGGGGGGATATTCGAGGGTGGGGAGGTGAGGTACGGGGGAGGGTGGGTGGGGTACACAACTGGAGGCAGAAGGAGGGGAGAAGGGATAGTGAGTTCTGGAGGAGGGGGAAATGGGTAAGGAGAGAACATCTAAATGTAAATAAATTCCAATAAAAAAAAAAAAAAAAAGTGTAAGTCTTGGTCTTATGTACAGCTCACTGGTAACCCAAATCGACCAAGTAACCTTCTCTTCTGCCTGCATTCACTTTACGCTGAACATAGACAAGGAATCTGCATGGAGTTAGGCAGTATAAAGGCCACAGACATCAACCTTTTGAGAATTTCATACATGTACACAATAAAATATGATCATAGCGACTGAAAAAAATGCATTCTGCATTGCTCTGCTAAGTAGATATAATATCAAACTGATATCTAAATTTGACTCTCTCCAAACACAGATTCCTGCAGCTTTCACACCTTATCAGAGAAGTCTCTCTGTGTAGTCGGTGGTGGTTAATTTGAGAACTCACAAGGAGCAAAGGGCAGAACACTGTCAGTGGATTACTCAACGGAAACTGGTACATCTGCAGCATACCCCACTCAACACCCAGGAACTACCACAGAAGATAGGACGAAAAAGCCAGGAAGGACTAGAGTGAAACAGTGCCTTCTAGACATGGCAGAACAATGGCACTCATGATCACCACGATCACCTGCACAAGATAAAGTCACTCAACCTTCTAGCACAGAGAATAAGGAGTCATAAATCCCCACCTCTAATTGAAGGGCTGCAGCCAGGTGATGGCTTCTGGGAGGGGGAGAGTCAGGTTTTTTTAAGGGTATGGTCTCTAGCATAGCAACCACATGACGCCATACCCAGGAGTACATAGGTAGCACAAACTGAACATGATGGTTTACTTAAAAGAAAAAAAATGAAGACACAATGTTGAAAGCAGGGATAAAGAGGTGTTAATAGATCTTGGAGGAGCTAGGAGAATAAGGATAAATATGATCAAAATATATTTATGAACTTAAAAAGTTAGTAAAGATCTTTAATGGGAAAAAAAAGTAAAACATTAGAGAGGCTGAGTTAAGCAAAGATGGCTTCCGTGTTTGAGATTCTGTTAGCATTCTATGGTTTTCAAGAAAGGAAATTTGACATCAGTTTGAATAATCTGTCAACCTTGTAATTACAACTGTTACATGTTGTTGAATTCCAATTTGAAATTAGATATACAACCATCCATCCCACAGGAAAACACCCTGGAAATATTTCCTTCCAAGAAGAAAAAGCTTTGATTTCTTGACCTCTTTATACGTGCCCTATTTTATTCCATTTCACTTCACAGAAAACAGTTACATCTTCAACACAGAGCCAGTAATTCCTGAGCAAATTCTCTTGTCATTAAAATTTTTTTTTGCTTTATTTTTCAGTGTTAGCAAAATTATTTTCTTTTGAAGAAAAACTACAGAAAAAAAAAGAATAGAAATAAGAAAGATCTGTTCAATACATAACATCATATGGGACATGTTTCTGAAGAATATTTTTCTCTGCACCAAAACGTGAATTTCTTTACATAAATCTGTGTGGTCTATGCATATGTTATGGATCAGAACAACCGTCAAGGTTGCTTTCTTTGTCTCCATCCTGAAACTCGGGTCTTCACTCATGCATAACACAACCAAAGAAAATATGTGATTTGAATTCCAAGTGGTATTTCTGAAATTAGCCTCTCTAATCAAAGCTTTTGGTTTTGAATACTTAAATCTAAAGGGGGTAAAATTCACACAAGGAAGTACGATACAGGAGAGGCCAAGTTGTTCCCTCGCAAATGTGTAAATTTGAAGTCTGAGTTTACTCTTTCTTTTCGAATTAAACAGAATGACTTCAGTTTTATGTAAAGAATTGTTTGTGTTATCCACTTCCTGAAGGTATTGCAACAATGGTTTTCTCCTTTTTTACTTATTTTATGTGGGTTGATGTTTTATGTGCCCGTGTGAGGGTGTCTGATTCCCTGAAACAGGAGTTGCTTTACATATAGTTGTGAGCTGCAATGTGGGTGCTGGGAATTGAACCTCTGGAGGAGCAACCGGTGTTCCTAAGTACTGAGCCATCTCTCCAGCCAAGTTTTCTCTATTTTTAAATACATGGTCTAAAATTTCCTCAAGAATTAACTTGGACAAGATCAAAATATAAGAGTACATTCAACCCTAGGGCCTGTGAACTCTCCACATGAGTTCTTGGAGAGATTTATAGCACCAGATATATAACATGCAGAAACTGGACCTAGGTCCCCTACACATTTCTAGCAGATGAGTAGCTTGGTCTTTTTGTGGGTTCCCTAAAAATTGGAGCAGGGGCTATCTCTGACTCCTTTGCCTTTCATTCGATCCCCCCTCATCTGTACTACCTGGTTGGGCCTTAGAGAGAGAGGATGTACTTAGCCCTGCTGAGATTAGAAGTCCCTGGGTGGAGTGGTACCCAAGAGGAGTGATAATGGAAGAAGGATTTGCAATGGTGGACTGAGAGAGAAGATTCAGAGGGGGCTGTGATTGGGATGTGAGGCGAATAAAAAATAAATTATGAAAGAAAAAAGTGTGTGGAGAATGAAAAAAAGGATCTCAGTATTAGACATGAATCTCAGGCTTCTGGAAGGAAGAGTGAAAAGTGCGCTTAAGGACGTAAGTTCTAGTAAGCACTTTCTGGATAGCAATCTGGCTGCCCAAGAAATTATACCAATAATAAAGTAGAACTACATTAAATTAAAGAGTTCTTATTGCAAAGAAAACTGTTAATTGAGTTAAGGCAGCCTACAAAAGGGGAAAAATCCAGCCTGGTCTACAGAGTGAGTTCCAGGACAGCCAGGGCTATACAGAGAAACCCTGTCTCAAAATAATAATAATAATAATTATCAATGGTCAAATGCAAAAGTTAACTTGTATTGTCTAGAGTACTTCCATTTTATACAGCAGACTAATAACTATATATCAATATCTTGCCATAGGAAAATCCTTAATAACCTCTATAGTAAGCTTAATCACATACATTCCATTGACATACCTTTTCTAAATATTTTTGTCACTTATGTTGTCAACATACTTAAACATGCCTCTGCTTTAACTGTGTGTAGGGAGGCTCAATGTTGACATGGGGTGTCTTTCTCCATTGTTTCACTGTATTTATTGAGATGGGAGTCTCTTGATGTTTCCAGAGTTCACAAATACTAACTAGTCTAGCTATCCATCTTACCCTTGTCATCTTCACAAGTTCCTGGGTTACAGGCAAACCTCCATGTCTTCCCAGGTTGTATATGGTTTGAAATTTCAGATTCCTGTTGTCATGTGTCCTGGTTAGTGTTTGTTAATTTGACACAAACTTAGACATAATTTGGAAGAGGGAGACTCATTGGAAAAATACCTACACCACATTTCCTGTAGGCAACACTGTAAGACATTTTCTTTATTAATGTTTGATGTAAATGGGTCCAGTCTATGAGTTGTATAAGAAGGTAGGATGTCCAAGTCAGTAAGATGCAATCCTCCATAGCTTTCTGCTTCAATTTCTGCCTCAAATCCCTGACCTGACTTCTTTTGTTGATGAACTGTAATCTTCAAATGACATATGTAAATTTTCCTACTATTAAAATTAGTATTAAAATTATCTCTTAAAAAAATGGGCAAAAGAAAAAATCAAAATCTGAGGGGAAATCCAATAGTATCTAGAAGAGAAATGGATAAATAAAACATGTGGCATTCATTTATCTAAGTCATTCAATGATTTGTTCAACATCAATAAGATATATTAATATAAATACCTCCCAGTAATCTTAAATTTTAATTTTTGAGACATTTATACACAACTACACTGTATATACATCATGTTCACCCTTTCCCTTTCTTCATATAATTTTTCTCATGTTTCCCCCAACAAATCCCACTCAAATTCATGACCTCTACTATAATCATTATGTGTGTGTGGTGTGTGTGTGTGTAGTGTGTGTGTGTATGAGCTTAATTAAATTAGTATCAACACCTTTATACATGTGTTTAAGCCTGAGAATAATATGATTGGGAAGCCTCTCATGTCTTCCTCAACAACTCCTTCCTTTATCAATTAATAAGTCAATACCCCAAGACATGTATGTCCACAAGTCAATCTGATTTAGGCAATTTCTCAATGGAGGTTTTTCTCTCAGACAACTCTACGCTGTGTCACGTGGACATCTAAATCTAGGTCTGATACTTCTTCACCAACTGCATGGCAGGTAGGAAGTGAGTCGAGACACAGAGACAGAATTTATATCATATAAGAGTCCAAGGTAGTGTTAATAAAGACAGTGTTACCCACTTGGCTCATCAAGGACTTTAAAGATACCCAGTCTCCTGATTCACAAAATTTACCCATGTTCCTGGCATGTGCTCATTAATTTCTACTCTTTCTTTCATTATTTCTTCTTTCTTTCCTTTAACTTTTCTAGATGTCTACCATTATGAGGAAATAGAAAACTCAGATGCAATGGACTTGGATTAGGGGCTTCTATGATAGTGATGGCAGCTTTTTCTGATCACTCCTCCCAACCAAGGGAATTCACAGTGTGTATCCATGTCCTGATACTGGATGATGATGGATGCTAAGTGAGTGCTTATTCTTTCACCAAGCAGGTCCTAATGCCTGCTGATTTTATATGGTGATATTATCTATCCTACAAGGCCAAACTCTGGTAGAAATTGAATTTAACATATAGAGCCCTATCTCAGTGTTCCCAGCTATCAATGAGAGAAACACAGCAATGGTGTACCTGGAAGGACAGGAAGCCAACCTAAATATTATTTAAGAGCTGAATACCTAAACCCATGGCTGGGAAAGAAAGATACAACTCAAGCTAGTGAAGCGGGTTCCTGCATATCTTCTATGTAATTTTGCTCTAAACTTTCATGAACTATATTCTATTCCTAGTTTGCCACAATCTACTTTCAAATCTTTCCTGTTTATTTACTATAGGCGGTTTCATCCATGAGAGTACAGTCTCCCAGGTAATGAGAACCTTGGGCATGAGGTTCAAAGAAAAAAAATGAAATTTTTATTTTTGTATTTTTAACCTGAATGTCAATAAGAAACAAAAGCCAAATTCATTCATAAAGGTAAACCCTTCCCTAAACCTAGCAACCTAATAGCTCACGCGTTCATTGATTATTTTTCTTTCATTTAATTTTTATTTTATCTGCATGGATGTTTTGCCTGAATGTATTCCTTTGAACCACATGTGTGGTGTCCATATAGAACAGAGGAAGGTGTCAGGGATTCAGGAGCTGGAGTTACAGATGGTTGTAGCCTTTGTTGCTTCCAACATGATGCTGGAAATCAAACATAGATTCTCTGGAGTGGTAGCCACTGAGCATCTCTTCTAATTCAGAGAGGACTTATTCCACTGAGTTAAAAACAAATAATCCGGAAACACACATAGAAAACCCAGCCTATTCTGTTTCTGAGTTCCAAGATTTTCCACCATCCTTCCCAAAAACTACTGTACTCAGATCCATCACAATATCACCCCATTTGTCTGGTGCTAATTTCTGTTCTAATGATGCCTTTGTGTTGTTTTGACAAAATACTCTTGTAAAAGACAATGGGAATGTTCTAGTTCCCTTTCTTTTGCTGAAATTAAACACTTGAATCAAAACCAACGTAAGCGAGGAAAGGGTATAATTGGTCTCAGTCCATCATTAAAGAAGTCAGAACAGATACCCGAACTAGAATTTGAAACACAAACCATGGAAGAACCCTGATAGCTGGCTTACTCACAGGCTCATGCTTAGCCAACTTTCCTCTACAAACCAGGCTGACTTGTTTAGGAATGCTACCATTTTCAGTAGGTTGGGTCCTCCTATATGAATATATAATCAAGACGATCTCCCACAAATATTCACATAGACCAATCTGATCTAGTCAATTACTAGTTGAGGGTCTTCTATCTGATAACTCAAGTCTGTCTGAAGTTGATAGAGCAGAAAGAAACAATGAGAACAATTGATCCTAACTCCACCTGGGAAGAGAATAAGCCTAGAAGACTTGGGGGATCATACTAGCTCTTTTATCACTGTAGGACTCAATAAGAGTAATCAAGAATAACTATACAACAGACCTCAAGTTTCATTGTCTTGAAATTTCCATTCCTAAAGAAATTAGTCAATTATTTTTAAATTTAGCCTAGTATTAATTCCCTAGATACAGGCAGAATACAGTCAGATTCCTTGCCCAAACATCATATGAATGGCCCTTGATCCAATTCTGGACAATTCTAACACCTGTTGAGCAGGGCCTCTGGTGTATGCATTTCTTTTAACATTACCGTTTTCCAAGTTGCCACTAGAATAGTCATTAAGCTTTGCATATTTCCAACCTAAAGTTCCAGAATCTTCCACATTCTTTCTACAAATTAGAATAAAAAACAAAAACAAACAAACAAACAACAAAACCCCCACATTGTAGGATTTATCACAGCAGCAGTCCTACTTAACAGTGTCAGAAAGTAGAACAAAATTAACTAGAAGTGATGAGAAGAACCAAAAATCATTGCTATGATCTAGACTTAGACTTATTGGGCTCCCCAGTATAAGACTTGCACTTCTCAACTCCTGGAAAGCATTAGGTATGCCCTCCAGTCCTTCTAGGTTATGCCCAACTATGTCTAGTTCTTTGGTCTCTGGACTTACCAAGAGATAGGACCCAAGAAAACACCCACCATTTTCGCCAGTGGTTGGCCCTGAAGTAGAAGTATATGAACCTCAGGTACCCTGGCAGAATTAATAAATGAAACCAACAGGTATCTGGACCCTGAAGGCACAGATTCAGGATGTCCTATAGCACTCACTTCCTGTGATTATCATTGGGACTCAGAATGGGCCCTGACACAAGGGATTATCTGGGGTGCACAGATGGCAGCTGTGAGAGTTGCCATGGTTACCAACACAGTCTCTACACCCAAACTCTCTATTCTCAAGTCTGCTATCCTAGAGGCTAAATGAAGATTATGCTTAAAGACAAAGAAAGGAAGGAAGAATAGAAATAGAGCAAAATCCACCAGTCTAGGAAAGTCTAGAGAGTGAAGGAGAGAGTCAGTGACTGTGGACAGGAGCTGGCAGCTGGCAGCTGGGTGTCATTATGTGTCGGCACTCTCATGGCTCACCCATAGAGTATTACGACTTTGTTGCCTTTGTATCTGTTGCCATTTTTAGTTTGCATCCTTCATGAGAGAGCTGCCCTCATCTTTGCCAAATGGTTACCATTTGCTTGGCTTGTAGTCCAAAAACAAATACTGTATGGTCCTTCAATAGAGTCCCCACTCTCCTGGCATGTTTTGAGGTAGAAGGTGAATATATTTATGTGTAAACTCAATTACTGCAACACATGAGTATACAGCAAAGTAGAGGATCCTAATGTCTCTAAGGATGGGCATAGTGTCATCCCAGTATAGTATCCCATAGTATCCCAGTAGGCCTTCATCTCCAAATGTGAGCCCTGCTTTGCAGCCACCTCCACATCTAAGTGCAAATCTTTCTTGGCAGTCACTGGTGCAGCAGCCGGACTGCCCTGCATAAGCTCTGTGGTCAACACAGAGAGAAAAAGTAAGAATGTAGACATATTCTTGCTTTCCAGATGAATGGTTACATAAATCCCAGAGAGGAAAGAAGCTAACATGGATAGGATGGATCTGGTACCTTAGACTGCCTTTCGAGATTTCATTATACCACCTGTACCCAAACACCCACGTCCAGAATCTGGGACCATCTCTGTGGGGATGCATAGAATGGGGAATAAAAATAGCACGCAAGAAAAGAAGCAAGAAGGAAGTCAGGGAGGAAATGGTACATGGTAGAAAGAAGGAAGGAAGAGAAGGAAGATGGAAGAAAAGAAAGACAAAAGGAAAGCATCTCCTGGGCTCCCTTGAGTTACAATTTTGAAGAGATCAAAGACAAATTTTCCTAACTAATGACTCGCCAACTTTCGGATGGACTAGATTCCAAAGAACACTCACTAAGATTTCTCTGTTCTTGTGTTCTGCAATAAAGACTTGAACTAAGGACACATGGACAATGGTAGAAATAGCTACAGTTTATGAAGACAGAATTTCTGAGGGTGGAAGTGGGCCTGAGAGCTGGGCAATTTTAGAAGCTCAACAGCCTTGGGCCACATGAATCATGACAATTTATGTGTCATTTACAGAGCACTCTTCTTTGTTGCATTTGTGTATCATGGGTCTCCTCATACATGCTATATGTAACTCTCTGTTGGGGTATTATTTTTTATGCCAACTGGTTTCTTTTGTATGATAACTTGATGCTCCTTTGTCCTCACCCTGTTCTCCTGTCCTTAACATAGCACTGTGTATAACCATTAAGTAGATGGACAGAGATTCATATCCTTGGAGATCATTGAGGGAAGTCCCTTCTTCTCTCATAATTTATTTTGAACCCTGCCTCCTGTTTCTCTGGTAACACACAAATCTTAAGAAAAGCCAGCATTATAATTTCTCCTCCTTAGAATTTAGACCATGTAAAAAGGAGGAAGGTGAAAGTAAGTGGCTGTGTTTAGGACAAATAAAAGCCATTTAATTCTGATAAAGTTTTGACCATTTTATGAACATTTTATTTAATCTACCCTATTACATGAATTATGGCTAAAAGAATGAGACCTGAGGGACAGTGAGATGGCTCAGCTGGTAAAGACACGTGCTGCCAAGCCCAATGACCTGAATTCAATCCCTAGGACCCATAAGGCAGGAGTTGCAAGTTGTCCTCTTGTTTCCATTTATATGTTCTGGTTTATAGTCCCACAAACATGCACATGCATACACACATAAAATAAATCAGTAAAAAGGTAATAAGAATGAGATCTGAGTTTCAGCTCTGACTCTGAGTGTCGTCTTCTCCTATTGTTTGACTTGGTTTGACTTAAGTAGGAAAGCCTGAACTATTTTGAAATCCACCTGTAGTTATTAGTCATAAAAGGCAAACCAAGTTCTTTGAACTTGAATTGTTTCTGACACCATCCTCTTCCCAGTTCTGTCTTTATATTTTAATCTCTCAGTCTTTTTATATGATGGGCTTTCATGTTGGTTTCACTGAATTATTTTGCATCTTTTGGGCACTGAATTACAGAAGCCAGTCAATACATGTGCGTTTCTTTAAGTTTGAAAATACTATCTATGAGGAAGTAACCAGTAATAATAGCAATTATAAAGTCAACCAAGAACTAGAAGATTATGTTCAAATTACAAATGTAATACACAGAAATAATGTTGCAAATAAAAATATATAAATAAATTCTTGGTGGCAAGTTACTCAGTTTTGCTGACAAATGCAGATATAAGCTCAATAAAAGAGATACCAATACAAGTCACAATTAATAGTTCCATACTATAGGAGAGTGGTGTGACTGTCAAGTAAATCTGCATCAATCAATGATGACTAATTATAATTCTCAACTTGTTTGAAATTGGAGTCAACTGAAAGATGAGCCTCGTGGGTAGGCCTGGGAGGACATTTGCAGGAATTTACTGAAGGAGGGGAGACCCACTTAACGATAGCAATTTCTCTAGACCCAGAATTGATTCTTAATGATATTGAAATTTGCCTTCAATTTTCCATCTTTCTGTCTGTGCAAAGAAAATTCTGAAATAAGAGTGTGTATACTAAGCTAGCATGTAGCTCAACTAGGACACTGCCTGCCTAGCACACACAAAACCTTGTTATAATCCCTGGCATTGTATAAAACCAGGCATGGTGGCACATTTCTATAATCCCAGCATTTGGGAGTTGAAGATAGGAGCTCAGAAGTTAAAGGTCACCTTTGGTTGTTTACATAAAAAGCTGGAGGCAAGCCTAGGCAACATGAGACTGTCTAAGATAAATAGAAGTGTGTGAGTTCTCATCATTTCCAATATAGTCATAAATCTAGCTTCATATCTCTCCTCTCTACAATTCCACTAAACTGGTTCTGGAAAATTGGTGACTTATAATAGAAAATAATTGTTATTTGTCTTTGTCTGGTTTACATAAGGCTTTGCAACACAGTGTTTGGAAGGTTTCTGTATAACAACAATACTTGTCTCCCACACACTGCATTAATGGGTGAACTACCTGGCCTGAGGTTCTGTGTTGACGTAATAAAAAGAGAAGAAACATCAAAAATAAACAAGAAGTTGGCTCTGCTAGCAATAACTTCATAAGAGTATTCCAGAGGTTTGGGATAAAATAATAGGTTATTTTGGATGACGTGGCAGTGTCTAAAAAGAGCTTAATGTTAAATATCAGAAGCCATTGTTGGGTATTTGTAGCTAATATTGAGCCTATTTGCAGAATCTGAAACTGGGGACCAGGCGTTTTGCAGAGAGAGTACCCATTTTCCAAGTTGTTTCACTCCCTGCATTTCCCCCATTTCTCTTGCATTCTTACTGTGTCCTTCATAAACTCTGTTCCAACTGCCTGCTTCCTACACACACATTCCTGGAGGCACTCTGCTTCAGTCATTATACCATGGCCATTGTGTACCACAAGGAACTGAAGAGAACACACCAGTGGGCCCATGAAACAACAAAATCTTTTATTATACCTACCACATATGCAGAGCCACTATACAAGGAGGAGGGAGATTCGTTTCTTCTGGGAGTCCTACGTAGGGGCTGAAGCAGGGTTTACAAGCATTTAAAAACCACAAGCACCTGGGCTAGGTTACAGTTGTAACTTTGACCAATCAGAACTCCATGATTAGGGACTTTCCTAAGTGTATCATCATTGTCAACTGACATTGAATGTAAGTGTTTTTTCCCAACCAACCAAATTCACTTATTCCTTCTGTTGTTAGGACCAGGCATTACGTTTTGGGGAACTATCATTGCTTAGAGAGGAAACTGGTCAGCTTATGTAAAATGGAGTCTGAAGTCAAAGTGGCAGTAGTTGAGACAAGTTCCTTTTATCTGCTCCCAACACAGTCCCTCCTTTTTTTTTTCCTCAGCAATCCTCATTTTAATTTTCAGCTGTGCCCTCTTGATCTCTTATTCCTTTCTTGCTCTCTTGGGCTCTTCCCTTCCCCCTTGCCCCATCCCCCTCTCTCCGAGTGCTCATGGCCAAGCCTCTACTAATCTACTCTCTTCCTCTCTCTACCCTTCTCTGCCTCTGCTACCCTCATAACTCCCCTCCCCATGCCCTGGATAAACTCTATTCTATACTTTAAAAAAAATTCAGTTGTGCCGATAAAATAGTTCATGTATATTCATATCTTTAACTTAGACATCTGATTTACATTGTGACCAACAGTTGGACACACAACAGCTCTACAGCACCTATGCTAATGATAGCAGGAACAGTAGAGGTAGAAGAGAAACTGAGGTAGGCTTGTGACTAAATTGGAAATTTAATAATGATACCATTAGACACTTACTTTTATAGGCACCAGCCCTGCTGGAGCTTGGTGTTATTGAAGAGGACTCTGGTGATCTGAGTAAACTTGGTATTGTTCAATACAATTGACTGTCCTCTTCACTCTGGAGGGGGATATGGCCCAACTAATATTGACTTTGGGCAAAAGGCAGAAAAGCCTAAGGTCTACTAAAGCTTCCTTAAGCAACCATGCAGAGGTTATTAGTAAAGGCCATTCCAAGAGGCAGTGTTGGTCCCGAGTACAAAAATCCTTGAGCTGCAGCAAAAAATTTGGCAGATCTGATTCTTAAATCTGAAAGAGATTATTCTACCTAGAATTATCATAACACTTGTCTGTTTCTCGATTACAATGAATAATAGCTTGTTTCATTTAACTTTCTGCTGTCTAAGATTTATTCAACTTCTGATTTCCATAACTATGTGAACTATTCTAGACTTAGAAAATAAGCAGCTAGTACATATTTTTGTATCCATACATCAATTTCTTTCAACTTTTCTTGTAGAACAGAAACATTGCTAACACTTTCATACATTTCCTTATGCTGTGGTAACCTCCCCCCCCCCAGCCATGACATTATTTTCGTTGCTATTTCATAACTGTAATTTTGCTACTGTTACAAATCGCAATGTGAATATTTTTTGGAGATAGAGGGTTGCCAAAGGCATCACGACCACATGTTGAGAACCACTGGACTAAATACTGTATCAACCTCTTTTGGTATGATTCCTATATAATAAATAAGCACTTGAAGTAACTATCCTCACCTCATTACAATGATGAGAAACAGAGGCTTATAGGTGTTAGGGTAATTGATAATGTCACACACAGAGAAAACCAGGCCAACTCTGAACCACTCTAGAATGCAGCTAATCATGGCCTGTTTTGCCATGCAGCCTAAACTGGGTCAAAGCTGCAGACAGTGTAGGTGAGGGTTAGTTGATGGTCTTCTTTGAACCCAGTGTTTTCCTACCTTTCAGCATTGATTAGGTCAGGTTGAACAATGTACTTATGCATAAGGCTTGTTGAGATTTAATATTGCTTTGTGTTGGTTAGTGGGCAGGTGTTTGTTTAAAGGAAGTGGAAACAGGTGTGCCAGCCTTGATTCAATTATACCAGGAAGGGAGACACACTGATCCATGGCCATTTTCAAGGAGAGATGCTGATTGCGCTAATTAATCATTTGTCTGTCAGAACTAAATAGAACATAATAGAAAATGATGTTCCAGTCGCCATAGGTATGGAACATGGAGTCTTGTGCCTGGCTCTCCTGGAAAGCAGATGCAACTGTTTATCATGACATCAATTAAGATGCAGTGCCTGACTCCTCCTGGATTACCACGTCTGAGATGACTAGAAGGAAAGGTGTTTTCTAAACTCTTGCCAACAATGTGGGACCTCATCCAACAGGAACTGCCTCTCACAGGAACATTTCCTTTCAAAGAGATTAATTGAGTCTTTTTAGATCAAGAAAGTATCCCCAAGATAGGGTAAAAGGAACATTTGGTATTCTGTATCTTGAAACACTCAATCTACTTCACCTGTCCAGACAGTCATGTTCATAATGGGCTATCATAGAATATTTAATTTATTCCTTCATTTATCTACTGGCTACTCAATAGTCCATAATGGCCTTTTAAAACCATAAGTCAAGTACATTGATCTGCTTAAGTGTCTTCAATGACTGGCCAATAGATTTATATTTTCATAGAAATGAATAGCAAATCATAATACAGTGGGACACATATTGACAGTTTACAATATACATACTTCTAGCTATCATAGCATACTCAGAAAATAAGCATTTGATAGAATTTACAGTTTTATAATAAAAATCCCCACAGAAATAGAAATCAGAGGAAAATTCATACAAAAAAGGTGAAGGGCATCAATAAAGCTCAACAGTTATCATCAGCAGTGGTGAAAAGATTACTGGTGTTTGCTAAGATCAGGACTGAAGTATGGAAGTTCACTCTCACCACTCCTAAGCTGAATTTTATTGGATGACTTAAATAGAGCAAAGGTGCAAGAAAGTGAATGAAAAGCACACATGTCTTTAAAAGCTTAAATGTATTTATAAATGAGACTATTGTCTAACTAGAAAATTCCAAAGGTTCTACAAAAGAGCGATGACACAGTGAGTTTACAAGATGACATAACACTAGCTCGGTGTACGAAACTTGTAGGTTTGTATGTTGCAATGAATAATTAGAAAAATAAAGTCTAAGTAAATTATAAAAATGAATGAAACATATAAATTTTAGAAAATATACAAATGTTTTCTTACTAAGAAGTATAAAATACATGGGTTTTTTGTTTTGTTTGTTTTTTGTTTTTTCTTTTTTTTTTTTAAGGGAATAAATATGTTCTGAGTCAAATGAGGGTAACCTTGGCCAGGAACGGGATTCAGGTTGCTTTGGATGGATAGGGTTATGTGATTTCTTATACAGACATAGAACAAAATAAAGTCTTAAATCAATGCAAATGTATTTAGATAATTGGATTATGTAGAGAAATCTTTGCTATACACTTCAGGTGCTCTCTGGTGCTTTGGAGGGTGCATTTTTGTTTATTAATTTTGTTATTGCTCTTGTTTCATACATATAAACAGTATATTCTTATTATTCTTTCCCCTCACTCTTCTTACCTCCCTCACAACCATAGGGATACTTATCCTCATAGCCACATATTCTGACCTCTTGGTTTTTTTTTTTAATTTATTTTTATTTATTTTATTTTTTATTGAATATTTCATTTATTTACATTTCAGATGTCATCCCCTTTACCATTTCCCACCCCCCAGAAACCTCCCATCCTATCCCCCCTCCTCTGTTTTGCTTTAATATCAGTTTAATTACATGCAAATATCAGTTTAATTACAGCTAGTCCCTAGGTTGAGGGACTAGCAATACAAGAGATGCAAATAGTCAAGGAACAAGCAAGACAATAAATACAAATAATCAAAGAACAAGTAAGGCAGTAAACAGAGTCCCATGATCAACACCGTGATCACTGTTTCTATGGGCTTATCAGGATGCCCAAAATATCTGAGCCAATTTCCCTGTCCTAGCCCAAAGTCATTTTCATGTCTGGAGCCTACTTCCTTGTTCTAGCCTAAGATTGAGATTCCTGCCTGGAATTACTTCTTTGTTCTAGCCTAAGATTGAGATTCCTGCCTGAAATTACTTCTTTGTTCTAGCCTAATGTCAGATTCTTGCCTAAAGCTCATTTCCTTGTCCTTGGCCAATGTCAGATTCCTGCCAAGCAGCCCCAAAAGCTTTTACATTTCCCCCTTTTTTGTTTTATACACAAGACTGAGCCTGTCTTAGGTCATTCTGACAAGAGTGCCTTCTTTACCCATCGTGGAATATGCATTATCAAAAGCAATGCACTTCTGTCTTAGGTTAGTAAAGCTCTGTGCAGAATCTTACCCATCCTTGACTTGCTAGCCAAGGCTTGGTTTTGTTATTGATCTCATTTAACTGGGCTAGTTCAGCCCTGGATTTTAACTACAAACAATTGATGAATATGACCATAAAACTGAAGTATGTAGGTAGGCAATATGTTTATGAATTGGAAGAGTTCACAGATATTGGTAAATTTGTCAGCATGCCAAGATTTGACCTAGGGATTCAACTAAAATTAAATCTCTCAGGAGACTATTTAAATAAATTGATCATCATATTCTAAAGTTTATGTGGTAAAATAAAAGAAGTAGAATAGACAAGAAAATTGAGAAAAAGAAGGATAAAGTTATGAAGTTATAAAGTGATGAGGAATGAGGATAAATATCCCTATGGTTGTGAGGGAGGTAAGAAGGAGTGAGGGGAGAAAGTGATAAGAATACATATTTTATATGTAGGAAAAAGTACAATAACAAAATTAATAAACAAAATTACACCCTCCAAAGCACCAGAGAGCACCTGAAGCCTATAGCAGAGATCTTTCTACTCAGTCTTAATTCAAAGCCTATTATAAAGGTAAAATTAAGAAACTAAAGCAGTAGTAAAAAATATGAACAAATAGAATATTGATTTAAGAAGGATCTGAAGAAATGACTCAGACATTCAGTCAATCCTTATCATTCATAGATAATATGTTTGAAATTCGATTTGCTTGGTCCTGTTCCTCAGAATATGTCCCTGCCTATCCATTAGCCGAAACAAACAAAAAAAAAAAAGTATGACTATGTAACCAGAGTCATTGCTTGGACTAGGAAAAGACAGATTAATTTGAAATGGAATCCGGTCCTTCTTGCTCCACAGAGTTCAGGAATGATAGTAAGAGAAAGTACGAAGCAGGCAGATATTGGTATTGCAAAAATCAAGTTGTAGGCTATAGGACCCTAGGTATAAGTGCTGGAGTTGGAATAAGACTATGCTCATTAAAACAAAACAAGACAAACAAAACAAAACAGAAAAGAATAAGCCAGGCTCTAATAAGGACTAAAGAAAAGAAGATGGCAAAGGCATCTACTGATTCCATGCACTACAGACAGGGTTTCAGAAACAGGAGTGTAACGTGGAAGCTGGTCACAGGAATAAGCTCTGGTGCCAACTGGCACCAAAGCATATGGTCAAACTGGACATGGATAGTGATTGGAATCTAGTTAACATATGGCTATCAGAATCCCATTGGGAAAGAACCATTCATATTAGTTTACAAATTAAAAAAAAAAATCAATTCCAAGAGTATATCAAAGGCAGAGTCTCTTATCTATAATACTCCGACTGTATTTCAAGGAACTTCTCTTAGATAATTACCCATTGAATCACTAAGTAGGATAGCTGATTTGTTCAACAAATGGCTGAGTGCATATTCTATGTAAGTCAATATCATAGTGTCTCAAACACTCAAAACATGGTCTTTCTTTCATAGTGTTTATTCTGTTAGATATGTTAGGTATTCAGGGCATGAATAAGTAAAATAAAGTATGTAAAAGCAATACATTTTTGTAATAGTAAGTGCAATTATAAAATATAATTAACAGATTAGATGTGATAGCTGATGTACGGTGTCATCAGCCATTGGCAGCTCCATCAGTGACATAGAGGCCAAAATAATGAAATTAAGTGAATCACGTATCAACAAGTGTTGAGGATGCAGAGAAATGTTTGTGGTAATAGAAAGATGGACATAACCAATTTAAAAATTATATATTAATTTTTCAATATGGTGGACTCAGAAATACCACCTGACCTAGCTATTCTACTCCTGTCTACCACAAAAATTCATGACTGCATGTATATTTATACACAAATGTTCAAGAAGGATTGCTCATGATCATCTGAAACAATATAAAACTCCATTAGCTTGTGGTCCACAATCTTAAGAGTCCCTTTAAAGAAGGACAAGCTTTGAAATGGCCAAATTTCCTTCAGGTTTGTTGTTCCCCTTTAAAGGTTTTCACTACCTCTTTAAAATGCCACAGGCTAATGTCCAAGCCTTTACCACATAGCCTTTAGGGACGTCCAAAACTATAGTAGTCTATTAAGTTCAATAAAGTTATAATTTTGTTTTGAATATCAAAAGAAGCTGCTGGAGGATTTGAAGCATGGTGGTGACTTGGTGTGATGCATTTTAAGAGGTTTGTCTGGCTACCTTGTGGGTATTTGACTCCAAACATAGGACAGGAAACAACGAGCAATCAGACAGGATCTTCTGTTAATAGTTGTCCCACTATGATCTGTTAATAGTTGGCACAACGCCCAATTTTTGGTCACTTTCTCGGTTTTCCTTCCTTTCCTTTTCCTTCCCTCCTTTCTTCCCTTTCCTTCCCTTTCTTTCCTCTTCTTTCACCCTTCTGTTTCCCATTCATGTTTTATTTATAAATAAGAGAGAAGGTTGCTGTGGATTGAGCAGAACAGCTCACAAGATTTTCCAGAAAAACTGTCTACCCAAAATACCTGTCAACCTTCACTGGCCACAAGAAGATTAGTTTATCAGTATCAAAAACTTTCAATTTCTCTTATGTAATTAGGATATATTCAGGTTGTATTGCCCTACCTAGTATTTTGATCCATGTTTTATTAAAAAAAAAAAAAACAAAAAAAAAAACAAAAAAAAAAAAACCACACTCAAAGTAAAATACAGGCCCCTTGGAGTGACTATGGCAACATTCTCCATTCAATCCCTAACTGACAGCAAAGAATAAATTTCCCACATCATGATCTGCCATCATCAGAGCTGTACTCAGAGAGAACAATAGGACATCTATCTGTAGAAAAACACAATTTTCATCAGACGCCTCATTTTGCCCAAGAGGCCATTTCCTTTGTGCAGATTGATGTGGGTGGCAAAGAATAGGCAAGCTTTGTTAGACTTTCACTCACATAACAGGATTTGAGGGGTGCTATTCAGCACCATTTCCAATAGCCACTTTTCCCAGGATTGAATTGCTTCCTACAGCCATTTTTATTATCAGACATAATTTAAAAGTAAAAGAGAATAAGTTTCCCTTATTTTCCTTGACCCTCCCCCCCAGTCTTCAGTACATCTCCTTACTTGATGTAGAAGGTTTGTAAAGCAAGCACACTACTGTGTAAAACCGTGACATGTCCCACTATGATCTAGGACTCCTCCAACCCCCACCTCACCCGTGACAGGTCCCTGAGTAACTCTTCAGATATCACAGATAGACCTATGTTAGAAGACAAACAACCTCAAATGTGTAAGCGACTTTGCACCTTGTCTTTCAGCCAGTCTCAACCATTAATAGACGGCATGCCCAATTCTCTATAATGCTGAGCCCTGAGCCATGCTTACCCATTGTTTGTCAGTTCTCAATCTTTCCTGTCCAGTGTGTTTTTCTTCCACATTCTTTCCTTTATGTTCCTACGTACTACTTTGCAAGCTCTGTTACTCTCTTGATCCCACTAACGGGCAACTCTTATCTCAGTGTGGCTTGGATTTTAAAACAGTTAAGCATGTTTTTAAATGATCCTCAGGAAACTACTTAATTTTAAACCCAGGATATGATACAATGGCTTTACCATCTCTTGTCACAGAGTCCCATTGCACCTGGTACCATATGCTGGCACACTTGTGTCCTATGCTCACTAGGTCAGCTACCTGCTGTACGTTGCCCACCGGTTCCATCTCACTTCACCAAACTAGCACAGTGAAACATCTGACTTTCTCCCACATCATGCCCGGGTTATCAGGATAGCCTCTGCTTATCCTCATGTAGAAGGAATAAATAAGATTCACTCATATGAGAAGAAACAGAGACAGCCTATTAAAAGCTGGCCATAACATAGGGGTCAGCTGTCATCACATGCATTTGTCAGACTCAAAGGCAGGTTATGGGTTGCAAAATTTCATGGTAAAATTAAAAGTGGAAGAAAGACTACTGGTGTGTCCTGATTCAAAATTGGCATAGAAAAGATAGAAGCAAGTTAATAAGGTGGGTATCTTATACAATCAATTTATACATTTTTTTTTACTCTTTTTCTGCTTGAGTTTAGTTAAAAGTGAGGAAAGAGAGAGAGAGAAAAGGAAGGAAGGAAGAGAGAGAGAGAGAGGGAGAGAAGAGAGAGAGAGAGGGAAGGGAAGAGAAGGGAAGGAAGGAAGGGAAGGGAAGGAGAAGGGAAGGGAAGGAAGGGAAGGGAAGGGAAGGAAGGAAGGGAAGGGAAGGGAAGGGAAAGAAGGGAAGGGAAGGGAAGGGAAGGGAAGGGAAGGGAAGGGAAGGGAAGGGAAGGAAGGGAAGGGAAGGGAAGGGAAGGGAAGGGAAGGGAAGCTGACTGTCAATTGTGTCAATTGCCAGGTCCTGACTTCTGACATTTTGTACCAGATCTAATCTCTCAAGAGGTGGATGACTAGGAGTCTATTTCCCAACTTAATCTTGTCATTCCATCCTTTTAGGAGGGAAATTACTTCTCTTTCTCCTCAGTATGTAAGAATTCTTTCTAGACTAAAAACATCTATTGTTTGTCATTTATATTGCAAACACTGTGAGTTTGTTTAATGTACTTAGATTAGTTAGTGAATTTTGTATAAATATTCGGTTTTCATGACCTCTGCTTTAATGTTTTTCATGTTCAAAACTATGAAATTTGTCTTCTCATATTTCACCTGTATTTCCTTCTAGTCCTTCTCGTGAGCAATTTTATTTCTTGCTTTTCTATCTATGTAGAATTTATTCTGGTGAAAGCTAAGATAGGTTTCTGATTCCTCTGGGCCTCCCTTGGCTATCCTGTCTGTCATCAAGGCTCTTTTCAGGGGGCCACTATGTTTACCTAATAGAAGGTGCAGTGAGTCCCAGTATGTTTGCCCAGTGTGTAGTATTTGTTGTCCTCAGTGAAGATGTTTGGGGAAGAGGTAGGATTCTTTCTGTCCATGGATCCGCAGAGTTCTCATCTGTCTCTCCAGCTCTTACCCCACCATGGAAGGGGTCTCTTTATTTCTACTTACAAGTATTTCTCCTTCTCCCTCTGCTGCTGCTGAAAGCAGCCATAAATACCTTCTCTCCCAACAGAAGTAAGTTTATTAAATTTAAATCACTAGGCTTCTTTTCATCATCATCCTCTCAATACTAGGTTCAAAAACTAGTTTCTGAAATCTTGCGATTTTCTACATTCTAAACAATAGCACAAGCCTCTTTTCACCTTATATTTGATTGAATAAAGGGAAAGTCACAAAGTTATAATTTTTATGGTCCTGGTAATGATAGATCTTGTAAATAGTTTTCAAAGTTCTAATGAGTATCCAAGCACAGAGCTGTCTTTGCTGATCCAGGAGATTATCATAAGAACAGAATTAAACTTAATTTTTTGATTTTTATAGTTAGTGGGACAAGTGGGCAAAAATGAGTAGGTTAAAGAAAAGAGAGTATTTTTCGGTGTCTACGATGGATCAGCTGTTGTATCTGACATCTTGGTATACCATCTCACCTCTGTAAAGAAGCAGGTCTATACTTTTCTAGCTGGAAAAAAATGAGATTTCAAAGTAAATTATCTATAGTCATCATGGTGTAAATTGAGAAGATGGGATTTAAGCACAATTCTCTGTGCCCTCAGGCCTTCTGCTGTCTCTCCAGGTAGATCATATGTCTGAGACAGAAATGTGTATGAAGACCTGGTAGATAAGATGGGATCAACCCAGGTGAGCCGGACATTGATGTAAATGCCCAAAACTGACCTTGCAGGCAATTGATATCATTGCAGTTTCCTGCATGGCAGTAGGAGTCAGTCTGTCTGACAACACAAACAGAAATAAGATACGCTTGATTTTCTCTATACCATTACCCCATACCCCAAAGAATACACTATTGAATGAGAAGGCATGTGCTTCCTTACTAATAAAGCTTAGACACCTTTCCCAAGCCTCTAGACTACAGCACATAGGCTGTACACATGTGGCACTCTTGAGCTGTCACTGCCTGGCTGGTGAGCAGACCAAAGCTCTGCACACACACCTTTGCCAACACCTGGGGAGCTGACCTTCTCACCAGCAAATGTAGGAGAGCTTCCCTGGGCTTTATGAGTGAGCTGACATGCGGCACACACGTTTCTTAAAACCAAGTGCAGAAATTATAGCCGCTTTTGCAAACACATGCTGGGCCTAAAATTTGCTTTCACACATCCCCAAATTAGGTGTCATTTTTTATACAGTTGAAACCAAAGAGGTAAAAAAAAAAATCTTAAAACTTAAAAAGATCTTTTCCACATTATAAAGATCTTGCTAAATACTTTTCGTTATGCTCATGGAGAGTTAATGAACTTAATTACTAATATTTTGTAGCATAATTCAAGAACAATAACCCTGCATTTCTAAATACTGCTCTGTGTGCAAAAAAAGGTTTTTGAATACATTGTTACATACCTTAAAATTCTATGTGCCCTCTGGGAGAATGTACACGCTCACTCCCTCTGCATTCAGAAGCCTGCAGAAGCCATGTGTTGTGTTTGCCTCTCTCTTCACCATCTGCTAACTGACATCAATCCCCTCTCTGGCTTCCTCCAACAAGTTAGCCTTATAAGAATGCTTGCAGAACATTTCATGGGCTTTGGCAACACCGTGGGGATTGGACTTGTTTCCTCTACTGCCTTCTTTCTGTAGTGAAGCTTTTTCAAAATTTGGACAACTTACATTTGAGAATTACAATAGCTCATTGAGAAAGAAGCGAGCAACAATTTTATTCTCCACAGGCCTAGTCTTTCTTGGGTGTTGTGGAGGTCAACAGTGACCAGGACAGCCCCATCACAGCTTGGTGCTGGATCTGACAGTGCATTCTTAGCATCCTTATCTTTTTTCAGTACACATATTGATTGCACACCTGGGAAGCTGACAGAATTGATACTCACACAAACCTTTTGAATAGTGACTGGGGGAAAACCACTCTTCTCCTAAGCAGTGATCACTCTCATACAGAAACCAGGTGTGCAGATTTGAGAAAAGGATTCTTGTGACTCAACCATGGTCAGATACATTTCAGCAACACACAGGAGTGGGAGAGCAGAAGCACAAGAAGACTACAAATGTGTGACACTCAGAAAATATCACCCTCATCACAGAGAAAGAGACCAAGGACACCATGGACTCTGGAGAAGAGGTACCTGGCTCCCAGTCTCCTCTTCTCTTAGTAGCTGTGTGTCTTGTCCAGGACCTGTCTCAGAAAATCAAGTTTTACCTTGAAACATGATGTGAGAGCATGCACTTGGGATGGAGTGAGAAGGTCCTAAAACGTAGCCAGGTCAGGGCACATTTGGTGAATTGAGAAAATTATGGTAACTGAGTACAGATTAGTGACTGCACAGACCAGCACGGAGGGTAGAGGAAGATCGAGAAGCTGCACCCCTAAAAGCCCAGCAAGACGGACATTGGCACTGTGGGGGTTATCAATGTCTCTGCATTGTTCTGGCGCATACATAAATGTACCTGGCTGGTAAAAGTATGACACAGAAGCATGCAAAAGATATACAAAAAAATAGAGACGAGCCGGTGGTTGAGCGAACATCAATATCCTCATTCAGTAGCTGGGATCTTCTTCACCAGCATTGTAAAATGTCACCAGTGAGGAGAACTTAGTGCCACACACAAAGGCTCCATCTCCGCTAGTTTCTTCATAACAGCCCAACTGAAATGAAAGACATTTAAAGATTAAGTATGTTATATGTTTTTGTTGCAAGTAATTTGTCAGAAAACACAATTTCTTGTTCTTATCTCAAGTGCGCCCCGTTATCAGGAGCCAAAATGTATTCAGAGCTGTGCCCCGAGCAATGGCATAGACAGCTGTTTACCAGAAAGCATTGATCTGAGGCAGATGATCGCCTCCCTTGGAGGCTGATACGGGCAGACAAAGATAGCTCCAAGACTTCTGGGAGTCTCTCTCTCTCTCTCTCTCTCTCTCTCTCTCTCTCTCTCTCTCTCTCTCTCTCTCTCTCCCACACAACACACACACACACACACACACACACACACACACACACACACACCAGCCATCCCCATCGAAACTTTCATAGATCGATTTTTGAACAGCAAATGTTTTAAGAGCCCAGTTTATGGGTTATTAACTGAAATAAAGTTGTTAAGAATTGTGTACTTCTGAGATCAGTCTCACTCCCAAAGATTCAATATTTGCGAAAAAGTGAAAATGCGTTCATCTATATACAGCAGAAGCCTCAGGTGTCCGTCCATCAGAGGGATCTGCATAGCTCAGAGCAGTTTGCAGACACAGTAGCCTCTTGTACTTACACTGAGAGTTCAGCCACGGGTCGGTGGTTGCACCAGAGCCTGCGTGTAGTTGTTATTTAAAGCTCTCCAAGGCATGCATCTGCATTACCATCTGTCATTTCAGTTGCAGTTTTCATCTGTCTTGAGAGTGGGGAGGGACATGACCAATTGGAGGGTGTATTGAATGTATGTATGGGGGATGGAGCGTCCACAGCAGCCCCAACCTGAACTTGGGAATGTATGTGCCTATGCAAAGAGATGTAGAAACCCGATAGGCTTTGTAAATAATCCATTTGAACTGTGGTAAATTAAATATCTACGAAGTATATAAAACTCCACACAGGCTAGAATGCCTTACAATAAAACAGTTCAGTTCTGAGGAGTCTCAGAAATGTTTCAATTACTTCTGCTTTTAATTTAGTGATAAATTTGACTCTGCAAAATTTTAAGAAACTTTTGTGTGTGTGTGTGTGAAGGGCTTTACTAAGATATAAAAAGATAAGCAAAAATGTTGAGTAAATATTTGCAGAGTAAAACTTTAATTAAGGACTAGTATCTAGAATATGTAAAGAATTTTGAAAATTCAACAATAAAAAATACAATTGGAAAAACGAGTGAAGACAGAGAGACTTCCCAAGGAAAATATATACATGAAAAACAAGCACATGAAAAATGTTTAATATCGAAGTCCTTTAGGTATGTAAATCAAAATCACAATGAGCTATCACTACATAATGAGAAGAGTGTTCAGGAAAATCGTGGCAATATGAAAGGCTCCTGATGATAAGAGACCAGAGCATTCTGCTCTGCTACCGAGGATGGAAAACTGTACAGCTGCTGTATGGTATCATAACATTAAACATTTGATTGCCAGAAATTGTACTTCTGGGCACTTATCCAAGAGAAACAAGAGATTTTGTTCACACAAAAAGCCTCGACACACATGTTCAGAGCAGCTTTATTTGTAATAGCCAAACATTGGGGACAACCCAGGTGTTCTTCAGTAGGTGAACGGTTAAGCACACTGAAACCAAAGAATATTATTCCATAATAAAAAAGGAAGGTCTTGCTGGTACAGGCAATGATGAATCTGCTGAAAGAGAAATGCCAGCCCAAAGCTGCCTTCTGCAGGACTCCATGCTCATCACATTGTTGAAATAACAAAATCCCAGAAATATAGAAAAACTGGTAGTAAGGCAACAGGTTAGTTAGTGAGAGGTAGGTTTACCCGTATACGTGCCTGATGAGGGAGTCATTTGATGTCAAAAATGGCCTGAATATCATAACATCAATACTATGAGGTCACTCTGATATTGTTACAGTTTATCAAGATGTTTGCATTAGCGGGAAACTGCCTAGGGGTTATAGGAATTCCTTCTGAATTATTTCTTTAAATTTCTGTGCTATGAGCTGTTTTTATTTGAAGTGATTTTCTAAATAGTGCAATGAATTACACTCTCAAATGTCTGAAAAGACAGCAAAAATGTTCAGCATTAATAAGATTTGTTGAATTATGTAAACTAAAAAAAAAAGTATTATAACTTATGCTACTCCAAAAGACTATTGAAACAAAATCTTAAGCATTTTGGGAGAAAGTGTATCCTTTCCACTCATGTTTAAATGAAGATACCGCTAATTAGCAAGGCTGTTGGTTAGGTGACAGGCAGCTGGAAGCAGGGAACTGTTTCCTGTAACTGTCCCTTAACATGAGCGACCTTGCTTTAGCAGTCTTCATCTTTTGTTTCTTTGGTTGGTTGATTGGTTGCTTTGGTTTTGGTTTGTTTTTCATTGTTTTGAGTTTTTGCTGTTGTCATCCTCATTGTTGATGTTGTTGATATTGTTTGGGTTTTGGAGATACAGTTTCTCTGTGTAGCCCTAGCTGTCCTGGAACTCACTCTGTAGATCAAGCTGGCCTTGAACTCACAGAGATCCACCTGAGTTCTGCCTTCCAAGTGCTGAGAATAAAGGCCTCTATCCTTTTACAGGAAGTCTTTGGGGATGGGGGCTTTGTTTGTTTGTTTGCTCATTTGTTTAATACTGGTAATGGGCATCAACTGACCCAGAATATAGAGCATTCCTCTGAACAGACCAGTGTGTCTTACCCCCTTACTTGAGCCCAAGCCTTTGGTGGTACACATATGATTTTTGGCTTTGGAACATTTCATTTGGTTTCATTGAAGGAATATAGTTTTCTAGGCCCCCAAACGGTGCAGACAAGACAATCTTTTGCTGTTTGAAATGTTCCTGAACAAGTAGCAGGGTGGGGTGGCCAGCAACAGGGAATTAGTATCAGTTACTGGATTTGAACCCTCCCTTTGCTGTTTGCTAATGGTAAGAGCATTTTCTTGTCAGTCTTGCAAGGGTTATGGGGTCTTGAGTTTCAAGAGACTTCGTGTCCTCCTGAATAAATATGTGATCTTTGGCGATGGTCTGGCCTCTCAGCTTCACTCTCCTGTTCAGATGGAAATTGCCAGGGTTGTTCCCTTTAAGGCTGTTAGGGCTAATGGGACTAGAAGAATTCCTGGCACTGGAGAGTGCTAACAGTCTGTAAGAGTTAGTAAGAGGTGCCATCATTATTCCTTTCCTCATCATGACATCAAGCTCTGGACTCAACTGGCACAACTTAAGTGTTGCAGTTTGCTGTGGACCCCTCAGTGACAAACTGCTACCCTTTGTGCCTCAGTTTCCATATTTGTAATTCCAGGCCACCCTACCCCTGAAAAACAGTTTTTAAACCTGCCTCTGAATTTTAAGTAGGATTCCAAAGTGGAGTTGGTTTGTGTTGATTTCCCTGACACACTAAGAACTCAATGTAGACTCCGTGTGCTGCTGTTGTTTGTAACATACAATTATTGCTGCAGAGAGCAGGGATGACCAAGTTAGTTATTGTTCTCTCTCCATCCCCCTTGCCCTGGTGCCTGAGAAACAGAGCATCCCCATGGCAACTACAGCAGCTGGTCCCTAGATAAGAGGAGCTGGAGTAGGGCAGCGGCAGCCAGTACAGCTGAGGAGTAGAGCCACAGCACGGTGAGACGAACTACCTCTAGCCTTTGCCTTCTCAGCTCAGCACCTGCACTGATCAGTAGGTAAGTGCTTTGGATTTTTTACCCAGGAACTTTGGTGATTAAAAGAGAAACCAGCCAGCTGCCAGTAACTTACTGCTTCCTTGTGTTTGGTGGGACAAAGCAAAGCACGCTGGTGGCATTGCGTGTTCTTCATGGAGCAAGGCTAAACTGGGGCTCCCTAGGGCAGATGAAATCACAATTGTTACATCAGTTTGCTGGGGTCCTGGGGGTCTTGAGCTCTGTGATAGTCTGTGTCCTCCCAAATGAATCACTGAAGCTTGGAGATGAATGTGGTGGGTCTTCATACTCATGGATGCCCTGGGAGTCTTGGCAAAATGTTTGTCTCCATACATCCTCATATCTTACTTCACAGCACAGCTGGACTGTGAAGAAGACTGCATGCAGGGTTATGTCTCCATATAAAGGAATTCTATCTGCACATGTGGTGCTCTGGGACTTGAGTTCAATCCTCAGTTCAAAAGAGATTGGCAAAGTGTGCAGGGCCAGAGGAGAGGCTAACCAGGCTTACACTGGGCTGTGGATATAGTCTTTCCAAAACTTTTATTGCAGCAAATAAAGTTAGACCTGGTTGTGTGGGGGATGACCCTTAGATGTTATATGGCTAACAGGGTATCAATTGGCTCCTGAGACTTGCTTCTCTTGATCCCGAGGCCTGAAAATAGGTGTTCTCCGCTTTTGGTCTGTCTGTGCCTTCGGTTGTGCTAATTTCATTAACAGCTTTGGAAAAGGCTGGCACTGGGATGAGATTGGTATGACAATTTAGATTAATTGAAATATAAGTATCCTAATTACAGGGTGTAAGTGAGCAAAGAAGGCATCCATCCACAGAAGGGTCAGTGTGTTCCTGGCTTCTGGCTGGGCACTGGTTCTCTTACAAGCCCAGTTCTTCCGTGAAGAGTCCCTAGTATACTCAGCTCTTGCTTTCTTGGCCTTTTGACTAGGAACAAGTGTACAGACATGAAAGCTAACTTTGAAAGATAATGCCTCACTTTCCAGCAAGAGTGAGGAAAGTAACCAAGACTGCTTCTGTCTAGGCTTCCATAGTGTGTCACTTTTGGAGCAATTTTCTGCCCATGTGTTAAAATGTATATCCTTACCCTCTTAAGGGAACACAGTGCCTGGGCTAGCTTGTGACTCAAACTGAACTGCAGAAGCAGAACAGATGTCCCTTGAAAGTAGCCTGGGTGAGCAGAGATTGGCCTCAGCAAAGTGTGTATCTGGGTTTTCATAGCTGTGCGGACATATGATGGCCCTCTGGCTCTCTTGCAACTTAAAGAGATACCTTCCCTGGTGTCTAGCTGGGTGACAGCTATCACCAGCACTGTGGCATTTGCATTAGTATGAATTCCATAGAAGAGAAAGGCTGGGTCCCTTATGAAAAGAGATAGTAAGGAAGTTGCAAGATCCTAACATATGGAGTCCTGGAAATCTCCCAAGATCCTAACGTTACGACTGTTGGTCTAGTACACACTTCCCATTCAACCCTCATTCATTCTCTCTAGTAACCACCAAGAAAAGACTTCAGCTATTCAGCCTTTTTTCTCTGAGACATCTGAAATGCAGAAAGGGCGAAGGACAGTGCGGCTGTTATATAGTTGGACAAAAACTCATTTAGTAGCAGAACCTGACCTGAGAGGATATGAATCTTCATGGCGTCGCCCTTGCAGCCTTTGTAGTGAATGCTTGACTTTGGCTGTAGAAATAATATGTGAGATGGCCGGGACTCCCCAGGGCCCTTCTAGGAGTCTTACATAATAAAAATGACCTGGTTTCCGCAGCACGTTTGGCCTCAGCTGAGGGTGGGTGAGCCAAGGCTGATACTCAGCAGTGAGTGAAAGCAAAAATTCAGAGACCCCGCTGAACCAGGAGGAAGCAAGAAAATGACAAAGTCACAAACCCTTTGACTAAAGGTTAAATGCCCCGAATGTAAAGTCTCCATGAACCAACGTCCCTGAAGGCCTTAACATTGAGGTTGGAATCTTTAGGCCCAGGGGAACCAATTATTTAGTTTAGAAAAAAAAAATAACTTGTTTCCCAGAATTCCGTTCCCAAAATTACAGAGAGCAGCCAACGGAGTCATAGAAACCTTCTCAGGCCATCATGACAAGTGCAGGGTCCTTCATGAAAACTCAGACACAGAGAGTTAAAGAGACGATGCATGTGTAGACCGGGAGCAGAATGAGACAGACCCTCGTACCATGTTAGGGAGCTTCCTTTCCCCTAAGGATGGCAGGGGAGAGCCAGGCAGGACTGTGTGGTTCTCTCACATCCTCACTCAACAGGCAGAGATAAGTGACCTCCCTCAGTGAGACAATTCTGAATCCAGACACTCCATCATCATTACTATTCATTGTTTTCTTTGAAGATTTGATGACAGGACTGTTGCAATAACATCACCCAAGATTAAAGTGTCTTGTAATCCCCTGGTCAAAACATGCCTCTATCAAACATCTTTGATATTGTCGTAATATAAAGTCCCAGCTCAGAAAACAGTCCTCCAGCCCCTCCTATCAAACAGTATCCTACTCCACCACAGCTGACTTTTAATCACACAGACTTAAAATAGAATTGCTTTTCCTATGACAAAACTATATAATTTATCATTGGGAGGAACTCTCATCCAATATGTGCTGAGGCATTGGCTGCCCCAGCCTGTCCAAGGGATCCTGACATCTCCAGCTGATGCTTCAACCAGCACTAAGTAGGTCCTTCCGGTTGTGGTCCATGGCTGATAAAACTGCTTATCTCAGAGAGGGCAGGTTCTCCCCAGCTCAACATCGACATGAAAGAGAAGTCTCTTACTGTTTCCTGGGGAGTTTTCAGTCATGCAGCTGCTCTCATCAATTGTCATAAGCATTGGTACAGAACAAGAACTATCCAATAGAAAGTGCCTTCAATGTGTTAAACATGAGGCGATTCAGCATCATCTTCACAGGGACTCTGTGGGAAAGGTGTTATTTCTTCAAGTCTCTTTGGCTTAAAAACATAGGTTTAAAGTAAAAAAAAAAAAAAAAAAACCAACTACTGGGCTCACAGGAGATGCGAACCCAGTATAAAGAGTAATTTGCTTTAGGTTGCAGGGAGAAGGGTAGCATCACAGAGCAATTTGGCAAGTGTACACTAAGGGTCCCGGATCTCTGCAATGATTCTGGTTGTGAATACATGACTACTGGCAGGTCAATTTAAACTTCCTAAACTTCAGTTTGTTTTGAGGATGAATGGTCATAGCAGATCACTGTGGGTGATTTTCAACACACCTGTGACATTGCAGAGAGGAGGAAGCTTCGTGAAATAGGGCCATGTTGAGTCTATCACATTTCCTGCAGCCCTTAGCATAGAGCTCAGCCTTCCTTGGTGACATTCTCCTTTTCAAAACTACTGGCACAAGGGGACAGTCTATGGACGGTTACAACACACTTCCTTATGGTTCTAGGGAGTTGGCAGACTATACCCAGACACTAGGAACAATGGTCTAAATTGATGTCTGCTGAAGTCACTCACACAATCAGTTTGCTAAGAGTGACACTAAAAGCCAGGCTCAAGTGATCAGCTAATGGCCCATCTGCTCTGCAGTGATCTCAGCTCATGGGGAGAATCCCTCAGTCTTCCCAGGGAGCAGCGACTTAATCTTCAGAGGGAAGGAGTTAGCTGAGTCTGAGCTCCTAGACTGTTGTTGAGGATGGTCCTCTGCTTGTTGTAGGAACAAGACTGGCATGAGGAGAGCATCAGTTTGGTCATTTTAACCTTGTTCATTTCTCTCTGCTCCTACCCTTGCTATTATGGATACCAGCAATAAATTATCAAAAGGGAACCCAAGAAACAGACTCGAATGAAGAGTTTCTCAGAACCACAGCTAATGCATTTCTCAACCAGACTTGACATGTGTCCGTGCAGAATTTCACTTCTCCTGGGCGAGGCTATAGCTAATCACTAGGAAAGCTCACTCATTTGTGTTCCAGGAAAGACAGGTATCCAGGGACAAGAAGGGACGTGCTTTTATGTCAGGGATCCCTGGGAAGGGAATAGAAATATTCACAAAGATGAAATTTTTCCTTCTAGGTTCCTCCTGTCCTCACGGATATATGAGAAGCAGCTGAGTTACTTCATAAGTTTCAGTTATGAGGACCCAAGAGCCTTAGTTAACTCGGGGTTCAGAGGATTTATTTATTTTTAAGAGACTAAAGTGCCAAGAATTCACTAGGACTAGATTTTAATCTAAACTTAACTAAGACGACGTGTGACAACTAAATAAATTAAGTGACTTGTGAGCTCCTGTTCTTCATTGGTTATGTAGATATAATCACACTCTACAGAACTCCACACAGAACATGCACATGGTGAATGTTTGATTTTTTTTTTAAACTCTTAGCCAACCATTTCTAATTTGAACTTGATTAGCTTCATGAGCACTTAAATGGCAAATAATTAAGATTTGACCTGCAGCACTTTCTAATAGGGAGAGAGATGACCCTGTGTGTATATGTGTGTGTGTGGGTGTGTGGGTGTGTGTGTGTTTGTTTTGTTTTGTCTTACATTTCAAATTTATCATAAACTATAAGACAAATACATAAAAAAATAGGATTGAGATGGATCTGTAATAATAATCAATTGATATTTGATGTATTTATTAAATAAACAAGTGAATAAATGAACAGAAGGTATACTTACATACTTAGATACTGTTTTTAACTTTTCCAGTGCCAGAAAAGACCCCCCTTTCTCTCTCTCTCTCTCTCTCTCTCTCTCTCTCCTCTCTCTCTCTCTCTCTCCTTCTCTCCTCTTTCTCTCTCAGCTGAGGATGTCCACTGAGATGATGGCCACTGAACCAGTACAGCCTCTGGAGCTTTCAGAAGACATACTGGACAAGCTCGATCCTCACTGCAGTCACTCAGGTAAATACTCCATCTGCAACAGTCTGTCCTGTTAGCCACAGGAGAGTTCTTTGCCATACTGCTTTCAGGCAAGTCTGAGGGAAGGGCCCCTGAAATCGATAGCTGGTGCCTTCTGGTGACAGTCTACACCAGATGGACAGGCAAATAGCCATGGGTCTGTGGGGTCCACCACGTAAATATTAGCTGAAGTACTGGAGAGAAGTTCATCTGAATTAGAGAGGAGGGGCAGAGAAGCATTGTCCTGTGTTTTGGTTCTGATAGAGTCCCAGGCAGAGCATTTCTGAGGCAATAAATGGAATGTGGCAATATAGCTTGTTTCCAGTATTTTCCAGCACACTTAAACCCCATGTGCAGTACCAATAAAATATTTCAAATATCTCTCTTTGCCTATCAAGACAGAATTTTAAATAGCCCCTTTCTGCTTTATTGTCAATCTGTTTCCTTTCCAGAACTGACTTTTTGCATAACCTTTGTAATGAAAACACCAAAAACATTTCTGCCTCTACCCATTTCTAAAAATGAGACACTCAGACTTTTGATGGATGGGCCTCTTGCATATTCATAGCCTTTGTTAATGCCTCGTCTGGCTATGACTCCTCTCATCTCCCTCTCCTCGATTGCCTTCAAGAAATTTTATGTTCAGGATTCCTCCAAAAAATAGGGAAAATTACAATTGAAATGAAAGTCAAAATTGAAACAAATGTCTCGCTCTCTGCACTAGGTGCAGAGTAGCACCTTGGGCTTGGATGGTAGCCCACCCCTAACAAATTCATATGCAAACTATGCCTTCAGGGACCCCACAGCTGGGCAGCACCCATCGTAAACATCAGTCAATCAATACCTTTAGTGTGTCTAACATGGGGAAGGGGAATAAGCCACTATGTGGTAACAACTCTGAAGAATTACAGTGTCAGCCAGGCTGACAGTCGAGCTGAGTAGCTCCAAGACTTAGCATGATCCTTATCAATAACCTGGTCACATCTGAAAATGGAAGATGAAAATAGAACAACCACAGGCTTAGTGTGGGGATTAAATGAGTCATTTGTCCCAGAACGGGATGAATATTGAACAACTGGCAAAACATGGGCACCGAGATGCTGGAAGAGCCACATGTGCAGTGAATTCAGGACAATCTCCCCACACCTATTTTCATTTGTAGGTGAACTTCACACAGCCCAGGGCCCTCAGAGAGTACAATCCCAGTAAGTATTGATTAGATTGAGGCTATTGGTAATATTATCAATGTCTTTCATTTAAAAGAAAAGCTGACTTTTCAGTGTCACCAAAGAGAATCATGACATGTGGATTTTTTTTTCTTATGTTTTTATATGGGGATGGCTGATGATGTGTGCACATGGTGAGTAGTTACTGAATGTTCCTAGTGTGACTTTTCAAAACATGTGGACTATGGAAGAGATCTCTAATAGACGACAAGCATCTTGGAGGCAAAGATAACTTCTTACCATTTTATTTCTAGAATCTAATGAATGGTTTGACAGATAGTAGGTGGTTAAAAAATGTCTGGATGGAATCACAAATGATGTTGGATATGTCTGGACCCACAAAATTGAATCAAAAGATTTACATATTTAGTCTTTAATATTTTAAAGTAATTTATCTGAGCATTTCCCCCAAAGAAATGTATAAAGAAAGAAAAGGGGAAGCCAAGTATAGCCATATGCACCTATAACCCCAGCACTTAGGAGAGGGAGGTAAAAATATCACAAGTTCAAGGCCAGCTTGGAATACACAGAGAGTTTTTGGGCTGGAATGGGAAGGGAGAAGGAAAGGGGACAAACAAGGAAAAAACAAGAAAGGGGGAGGGGCAGGGAAGTACTGAAAGGTTAAATCAAATCAAGCTCTGAATTCTGCATATTCTTTTTCATATTTCTAGAAATACCCAGATTGTATCCAGGCCACAGTTAACAGCTTTAAAGAAAACATGCAGTTTCTTTGTAGATTCAGAATAGAATAGCTCTTTACACTAAGTCTATTTGAGTCCATTCATTCCAGGACATATTGGCTGCTAAAATGATTTTTTTAAAAATAAAGTACTATCAGAAATAATACTGACATCATCCTTTAAAATATTATCTAAGCAAAAAATGCTATTAATATTTGGGAAATTAGAAAGAATAGTCAGGGCTGGGTTAACAAAGACTGAGAACGTTGGGACTTCCTCAGATCTGCTGGCAGCTCAGGTTGAGCGATGGCAGGATGGGTAGGACACTGTGCAGGTGACATGTATCAGACATCCAAAACACATGCACACTGATTTGATGTCACCTCCACTTAAACAATGGAGACAATGTCAGTGTGTCTAGAAATTAAGTCCTGAGTTTTCAGAATCAGCAAATGAGAGGCTAAGGATGTGAACTCGATTAGCGTTCATTCAACTTGCATTTAGAGCACATTTGTTGAAGAGAGATGCAATTAAGAATGAAATTCCCCAAAGTGTGTGATCTTTGTCTTCTTGAAGACTCTGTCTGGAGTAGGAGACTACAGGGATTAATAATTTCAGAACAATGGATCAGGGCTTGAGCAATGGCAGAGAAATGCAAAGCAGAGCAGACAAAGATGCCTGGGTTTAAGATATAGGCTAGACAGGGCTTTCAGGAGCCAAGCGACTGGTCTGGAGTCATCACCTGTGAGAACACATAATGTAGAAGCTGGGCTGTACAGGATCATGGCTGTGAAAAGTAAAGAGATCAGACAGAAAACAACATTATAATTTTATAACTTTATAAAGAGGAGACTTGCAAAAACACAGGGCAGAGAGGAAGGTAGATGCTAAAATTCTGAGTAGGGCTTTTCAAGAGGACTCAGCAGCCCACAGAGGTAAAGCAAGTAAGAGATTCACCTTATATCCTAGTGAAACAAACCAGGATGTAGGAGCATGTATTACCCTGGGCTTGTGGGCATTTAAAGAAAATGATTCTTGAGCCAAAGAGGCTGAACAGTGAACAGTGAACCTACTGTTCACTTGAGCTGCAGAAATTCATCTCAAGCCTTATCACATTTTTCTGCTTGTCTTTATCTTGACAACTTCCCTGATTTCTCTAAATTTAAAGTTTTACCAGGGGGCTGGAGAGACGGCTCAGTGGTTAAGTTCACTCTTCGGCCAACAATGTCACAGTTCAGAACCATCTAGAACTCTAGTCCCCGCAGGAGATACCAGTGCCCTCTTCTGGCCTCTCTAGGAACTTCATGCACAGGCATCCATGCCGACAAACACCCACACACATAAAACAAAAATAAATGTTAAACACTTTTTAAGCTTTACTGAGTTCTAATGATCTATTTTATGTACAAACATATGCAAGTGTATTCGAGTCTTCCATTGATTTAATAAAAAATAAGCACTTTTCTGGCTAAATGGCCTTTGTCCCTAACATGAAATGTGGTTAAAAACCAACCAGTTGTGACTCAAGAATTAATTGTGTTATTCCTTTTCCTTTTGAACCCATTTCCTCTTTGAAACCAGATGACCTTTCAGATCAGTTCGTCAAGGACTGTGACCTCAAAAAGAAGCCAAGAAAGGGGAAGAATGTGCAGACCACTCTGAATGTTGAGTCAGATCAAAAGAAACCCAGAAGGAAGGATACACCAGCATTGCACATCCCGCCTTTCATACCAGGTAAGGGGTGAGACACGCTGCTCTGCGTGGCTGCAATGGCAGGCTCATAAGACCTGACATTGTCACACATGGAGAATAGAGTTCCCACAAGCTTCCGAAGTTACCATGAGCGTCTACATGCAGCAGGCACGGGGTGACATCAGGATGGAGGATTAATGGGGAAGGCCACATGAGATGGGCCTTCCACAGTCCCAGGTGTCACCAGACCATGGAGGAAGCTGGAATGGCCATGGAGACCAAGCTAACATCTCTATTGCACTTTCAAGTATGTCTTGTGTTGGCTTCGTCTCCCCCATCTACTTTACCCCTGGCCATTTGCTTTGTATCCTTTCTACTCATAACATGTTTTGAGGGATGCTAAACAAACAGTGCACACCTAGGTAGGATTTTCAGCAAGAAGCAACACTGTCATGAAAGTTCTTAGATCAGAATCATGGGATATGAGTCTGAGGAGTGATGGTGGAAACGTTTGCAAAGGAAGCCATTAGAGAAGGATGAAATGGTGGAGAGTCACCACCGCCCAGCCCCTCTCCTATGCAGGAGGCAGCGGGGTGAAAGTCAGTGATAGTGGAGGAGTGACTAAGGAATCAGGAGGAAGGAGTGTCCCTCAGAGATTGCATGCTTTAGCTCTGAAAGTCAGAGGTATTTTCTCTGCCTTTTTTTTTTTATGAGATAGTTGATAGTGGCAGCATTTCAGGCAAAATAAAACTAGGCATTAAAATCACATAATAATAATAAAAAAAAAAACTATTCTCACTAACTTATAGGAAACCTTTTCTTCTTCTTTTTTTTTTAAAGCAAGTTTGAAAGCTACATTATTTGCCTTCTCCCGGTACCAGTCCACAATGTACCTATGCACAACACTTCAGCATTAGGATCTGCAAGTTTCACTGCTTGACCCTGTTCCTCTTTCTCTTCCTCTAACTATGCAGGTGTGATTTCAGAACACTTAATTAAAAGATATGATGTTCAAGAGAGAATTCCAAAGGGCAAAACAGGCCCAGCTCTCCATAACACTGACGTGGAGCAGAAAAGGCCAAGGAGAAAAGACACGCCTGCCCTGCACGTGCCTCCCTTTGTTACAGGTAACAACAACAACAAGCTGGTATAGAACATTCACAGGAGGGATGGGAGCAGTTAGAACCTTACCATCTGGAGGTGCGAGGGGCATGCCCTGTGTCCTGGCCCAGCACGCTGTGGTGGCACTCATGTGCCCGGGGAAGAGTACATTTACTGCTGCCTTCTGGGTTTGTTGTCATTGGTAGTTCCCCAGTGGCTGACTCAGAGGAGGAGGAGGCTGAGAAATAATCCGCTTCAGCACTGGTCAGAGTCACCTGCGGTAAACAGTCATTGGGTCTGAAAAGTGACATTCCGCTCCATCTTTTTTTTTTTTTTTTTTTTTTTTGGTTTTTCGAGCAGGTTTCTCTGTGTAGCCCTGGCTGTCCTGGAACTCACTCTGAGCCAGGCTGGCCTCGAACTCAGAAATCCACTGCCTCTGCTCCAATGCTGGGATTAAAGGTGTGCCACACTGCCTGGCCCGCTTCCCCCATCTTACATGGATTATGTATGCTAGGACTCAGGGATAATTTCCCAAAGTGGATGAACTAATTTTCAAGACATGAGACAGAGATGAGTGAAGAGAGAAAGATGTACAAATATCAATAGGTATCTTAATACATGTCAGATCACACACACACACACACACACACACACACACACACACACACATGCAATGAGGTTCATACACAAGTTGAGGAGTGAATGGGAAAAGAAGCAAGTAGAATCACAGTCAGACTGTGACCCTGCAGACTTGGGAAGTTCCTTGGTTAGGGAAGCTCTGCTGTAAGTACCTTCATTGGCAGACATCATTGCATGGCCCCAGCTTCTCTTACTGTGTTAGCTGAGGTGCTTTATTTCTGGAATCTTTTAGTATGTAAAGAATTGGCAGTAACCACAGTGCTAGTTAAGCTGAGAAGGACAGAACCTTTTGGCGGGTATTCAGAAAGACTCATGCTGGTTCTAATAAGGTTGTTGAGAGGAACTCACAGGCAAACACACCATAGAGACATATCTCATTAACCCTTGGCAAGTGGAAACTGGACAAGGATTCACTACCCCATCTAAATCTCATGCTAACCATCTCACTCCCTTAGGTTAATGAGCTTATTTGACAAGTCCAACTGCCTGAATGGAGCCTCTGTGGGGAGTCCTCTAAGGCTTCCCTGCCAGGCCCAGGCTTTTTTCGAACTTGGCCCACAGTTGAAAACTTCACGGCAGAGAGTGTTGGTTGTGATTGGTCAAAAACAGAAAGCAAGAACTGTTTAGAGAAAAAGAAGTACTTAGTCTACATGGGGAGCAAAAAGATCGAAACAAAATAAGGACAACACAGCAGGTTATAGTGAACACCAACAGGATAGTTGGGAGTCAGAAATCAAACAGTGCGCTTATACAAAGGAAAGAGAGTACCTCCTTTGAAAGTGGCATATGTCTGTTCTGCTCAGGGGAAATCCCTTGGTTTGGTTTATGAGAACAGATGACACCTTTGCCAAGGATTCTCAAAGTTTGGGAAACATCTACTTAATGCGGATAGCTATGGTTTGGATGGTGCCTAGATGAGATATTACCTAGAATCGGCACAAAAACCCGGGATTAGAAATCTTGGCCCAACACCAAGATTTCTTGGCCTAACATGCTAACATCTTACAAGCAGCCAAGTTCGCTAAACTCTAAATCCTGCTCTATACAGGAAGAAAAGAAATTGACATTTGCTAGATCTTTACTATGTCTGAGTCTTGTTCTAGATGTTGGATGTGTGAGAATGCCAGAACGTGACTGTTGCTCAGGGATTCCTACCGTGCAAACCATGATTTTGGCAGAAGGTCTATAGGGTATTGTTGGAGAATTGTAGAATGAAGATCTTAAGAGATGGCTCAGTGGATAAAATGTAGGTCTTGAGTTTAGATCTCCAGACCCAGCTTTTTATCTGGGTGTAGACCTGGAGCCTGTACCCCCAGGGCTCATGAAGTAAAGGCAAGGGGTGACAAAGGCAGGTTGGCTAGCTAGCCTGGCGGAATTGTTGAGCTTCAGATTAAGAAACCTTATCTCAGTATATAAAATGGAGAGTGATTATGGAAGATACTTTATCTAAAGCTCTTGCCTCTAAATGCACACACATGTAAACATGTACCTGCAAACATGTAAACTCACATGCATGTATACAGATACATGAAGAATTAAAAGGATAAAGAAGTTGAAGGCCCAAGTCTCTCTTACAGCATCAAGTACTTGAGGAAATGCAAATTATCATCCCCATGAGGTGGGCTGAGACTTGGGTGGGTTGAGGGAGCTCCTCAGTAGGGACCAATGACCAACGGAAGAGCTCTGGCTTTAATGTCTCCCTCCCTCAGAGACACAGTTCTGACTCTCAGGAGAACAGAGACCAGGAGGAAGACAGATCCTACCAGTGTTAAGTGTCCTCAAATGCTCGAAGGACAAGGACAGGAGATGCAGCGGTAGCATGTGCCCCTCTGATGTGGGACACTGCTGAGCTTCTGTAATGGACATCCTTCCAACACTGTGACAAAAACACTGGAGAGAATCAGTTTAAAGAGAGGAAAGTTTTGTTTGCGGTAGATTTCCAGAGCTTCAGTTCATAGTTGCTTGGCTTTGTTGCCTTTGTGGCAACAAAGTGGTAGGACTGAACATGGCAAAATGAGGTACATGGTAGAACAAAGCACTTCACCTTGCAGTGGCTTGGAAAGGAAACAGAAATACGGGCTGGTGATAGGATGCTAATGTCCTTCAAGGGCATTCTCCCAATTATCGATGATCTCATTTCCTACCGATAGGCCCTGTATCCGAACAACTCCACCATCTCCACACACCAGCAGCAACTGGGAGATCCATTCAGAGCCCAAATACAATATATCCCATATGGTTCTCTTATAAACTATTACAACCAACGTTTACCTGTGTTGATTATAAATTCGAGCTCATTCTGCTCATTAAATTATATTCTGTGCCCTTGTGGGCAGATTGTCCCACTTTAGGACGGGCCAGCCTTTACCATTTAATATGTTCCTGCTATTCTTGTTGTCCCAGGACCTCCTCCCACATTCTGGCCCAGATTTTTAAGGACTACATTTCAAGGGCACCCAAAGTAACTAGAAAGTTGCTGATCATAGAAATTTAAAGATTTTTGCCAATTTTAAATTACACAAAATTTGGCTTATTGTGAAGAGATATCCAAGAAGGAAGGATGTGAAGTTTGACCCACCAACATAGCTAATTCTACATGCTCCGGGCATACTAGTTTTAATTCTAAATAAAAAAAAAAAGAAAAAAGAAAAAACAACTCTATGCAGCTCTTATAGGAGAAAGTATCTCCAACTGTATTTTATAAGTGATTTATGCAAAAGTCTTAGCTTTAGCCAGACTTGAAATTATTTTTCTCCTCCAATAAATACTGGCTAATTGGCTAAAAATATAAACAAATTAGGAATTGAATCAAATGAATAGTCATTAAGATCGACACATGGTTTTCATTCATTTGCTGCTGTGGAGTGGAAGCCAATGCTGTAGAAAGGCCCCTTGTGGAGCACAGCTTCCAGTCCCCAAGCTGAGATCTTTAGGAAGTGCTGTGTGGACCAGAAAATCTCTAATGAGAGGAGTGGAGGCAGGCAGTGTACGGCTGTGGTAGGAAGCATGGCTGGGACCAGAGGGAAGGGATAGAAATTACCCAGACTCATTCGTCATTTATTAAAGAGGTCCTACTTTCATAAATGGGCAACATCAATGAAGTCTCCTTTGCTGGCCTTTTTGGAACTGATCAACTCTGGGAAATGATACCAAGGAAGGAAGGGAAGGAGGGAGAAAAGAAGGCAGGGAGAAAGGAAGGAAGCAAGGAGGTAGGGAAGAATGAAAGAGAAAGAAGAAGAAAGAAAGAAAGAAAGAAAGAAAGAAAGAAAGAAAGAAAGAAAGAAAGAAAGAAAGAAAGAAAGAAGGAAGAAGGAAGGAAGGAAGGAAGGAAGGAAGGAAGGAAGGAAGGAAGGAAGGAAGGAAGGAAGGAAGGAAATTAAATAAAATCTTATGAATTTCACAGGCCAGTAAAAAACTTCATATTTTGCCTAAGTAAGTACTCATCTACTATATCTATATTTTATAAAAATGGGGATATTTCAATTCTGTCTTCAAATGAAGAATTGCTCTAAAGTGTGGCCATAGGTGTGAGAAAATGCACTGACCTCTGGTACTTTCCCTTTGCTCTGAAGCGTGGGGGCTCTGTCATCCAAGGGCTGACACAGGAGAGCAGACACTCAGAGCTCAATATTTTCTCTGGTGCTTTTAGGCTTGACATTATTAGACTTACTCAGAAGAGAAACAAACTAGCAAATTATAGAAAAATTAAAGTGGAAAAAACCATATCATTTAGTACATCACAGGTGTGTGGCTTTAAACTTTTTTATAAGATGAATTTATGAATGGGGTGGGGCGGGGCAAGCAGTACATGTGCTACAATGGCCATGGAGTCAGAGGACAACCTGGAGGAATTAATTCTCTCCTTTCCACCATATGGGTCCTAGAGATCAAATTCAGGCTGTCAGGGTTAACAACAAGCACCTTTACTTCTGAGCCATGTCACTGTGTCACAGATGTGGATTTTTGCTAGGCATGTTACAAACATCATATTTAATTAATATTCAATTACAAAGCCTCTTTGTAATAAGTATTAGTGTTTTCATTTTACACGTGAGAAGAGAACATTTAGATGAAACATTAGGTTGCACCATTTACATTAAAAGAGTGGCTAAACGGAAACCCTCAACAGTTGGACTCCTAAATCCCTGTGCCTTCTATCCTACCATACTGCACAGGGGTGAAGGCGGCCTATGGCTTAGGTCTCCCCTTGTGTCCAGAATGGAGTCCTCTTGAATACCTCAGCAAAGGTCTAATAAGGTCATTTGGTTCTCCCCAGACATGGAAGCATTTCTGGGTCACTGTGCCTTTGAGAACAGTCTTGGGGCTCTTGGGGCTGCCTGATATTTCAATTGGATGTTTGTAATTGCAGGTCTACGTTTTGTTTTTGCAGGTTTGACTCTGCTCGGGGATGAGAGCGCCGGAGTGATTATGGAGGATGAAGAGATAGATGGTGACAAGCTAGCTATTTAAAAACATCTCCCTGAGATTGCCTGTAAATAGATTACATTGGTTCCCTGTGGTGATCTAGAGGGAAAAAATAGATTTGTCTCTGCTCTCATTTTGTCCTAGTCGACTCTCAGATCTAGATACCTCCTCCCCAGGAGACCTACTATTCAGATTGCTGATCAACTCTTTGTCTTCCCTCTCCAGTTGCTTTTTAGCCCAACGTCTCAAACTTTCATTTTTCTATGCAATGCAAAGGAAAGTGATTTTTTTTTCCAAAATAAGAGAGGTGAGACCTCAGCGTTCCATATCTGCAAGCAAAAAACATGGATAAGAGTTGAGCGGAGGCAGTCCTTTCCTCCTGGCTTAGTGTCGTGTCGAGGCAGTCTGATTCAGTCAGCACCAAGAACTCAGGAGTCCAGCAGGGCCAAAACTGCTGGTTAGACTGTGAGAACATTTGGACTCTAACTCTCAGAATGCTCTGACAAAATGGTTTTTCCTTTCTTCCTTCCTACCTTGAGAGTCCAATTCTGGTCACAGTCTGAAGACCCTCATTACAGATGTTATAAGGGTTCAAGAAGAAGAAGCCAGCCCACCATTGAATAGCAAAAGACATCAGAGGCAGAGAATGCTGGTCTATGTAGGAGGTCTTACATTTAATTTTATTGTTAAAAATGAGAGTTCTTAACTATATTGGTTGTCTTGACATTTATGAATGATGTCATAAGCAAGCCATCCCTAACTGGAGGTAAATAAATACCAATGATTGTAAGGAATTTATTTTTTAAAATCTAAGGCCAGTTGAAAGTTGTTCTGATATTTTCACCATCTCACTTATTTTGACTCCAATACATTTTCTTGTATAAGAGGTGGTGCTGTCTAGTGAACACAGATGTGAATTTGGCTCCTGTGCAGCTGGCAATCTCCGAGTGCCTGTGGGGACTTTGCATCTGTACTTCATCCACCAGACAGCAGACAGGGGGAAGGTGAGGATTAAGAGGGAGAAAAGCAGGGGATCTAGTGCTCAGGACCAAGGTGGGGAGCATGGGCAGTTTTGTTCATCTTGAGGCTCAGCTGTTTGTTAGCCTTTCTGTCTTTCTGTTCCCCTTACAAAGATGTGAAAGATGCAATACATTTCAGAAATAAAGATACTTCAGCTCACCTCTCTGTGTCCCGGAAATTTCTCCTAACATTTACTTAGAATTATAAAAAAAATAAATAAATAAAAACAAACAAACAAAAAACAAACAAAGGTTGATAACAAAAAGCCACAAACCTGGCACAGTTTGACTTTGATTTGCTTGTATTTTTGTTTGGTCTGTAAAGATTTCTTAAATTCCTGAATTAGTTGTTAATATTTAAGGATCAAATCCAGAAAAATCTGTATGAAATTCTAGATTTTATATTGTCTTGAGAAAATGTCTGGAGAGCTAGCAGTCTAGGCAGGCTAGGCTTTATTAAAACATCGTAGCTAACCCTATGACTACTGAGTTCTAGATACAATTCTAAAAGGCATGCACACTACATTTGAAGATCTGTCCCACCCCAGTTACTGACCCACTGACTTCATGATCCAACATTTTCTGGAGTTTAGTATCCTGGTGGTAGAGAAATGGAACCTATCCTCAGGGCTTTCTTGTCTTCTTCCTTCAGGCAATCCAAGTTCATGGAAGGAGCATAAGACTGTGACCAGATTGCCAATTGGCTCATAAATGATGAAAGGGCCACTATAAAGTTTTTAAGCAGTCCAAAGCAGTTGCAGGCAAGTGAACAGAGCATTAGTGCACCAGCCATAGAATGATTTGCAGGTTTCTCACCATGAAAATACAGGTGCACTCTTGCCTTATTAGATTTTCTGTTTAGACACAGGGTTCACCTGCAGGCTGTGCTTAATAACTCCCAGTAACTTGGGACAGCACCCATCACTTCTGGTGGAAACAAACTAGCTGTTCTAGAAGTGAGGGCCTTGGATTCAAGTCCTAATTGTGTGAGACTGAGCAAATCCCTGAAGCTCTGAGCTTGAATATGAGGATGACGGTCCTTATTTTACCTTCTTTGTAGTTTGAGAATCAACATGTAGATGATGGGTTTTGTAAGCTAACATGCCTATCCACTCTGATCTTGGAGGATTTGAGCAGGGACAGTCCCTTTCTGTGAACAAACCCCAGTTGCCTTACTGTTGAGTGGTGAGCAGTTATAAAGAACTGGTTCAGAGCATTGGAGGGGATCTTAAGTGGGAGAGTCTGTCACCTGTGCAGCCCCCATTTAAATGTCTGCCTTCTATTCCTGGGAAGCTGTCCCTTGTGACAAAACCCAGCCTCTAAGGGAAAGGGGCAAAGCCAGATGAAGTGCACTCAAATCTGGATGTCACTGCAGTGATGTCAGTCGAAGCCAAATTCCCATGATACCCTCTGTACCATGTAGCCCTTTCCTGGGTAGTAGATTGGATGGATATACAGTGAGTAGGCTTGTGACTAGTTCTCTGTATACTGCAAATTCCCTCCAACCAAATGATGGTGCTCATAGCAAATGTATTTCAAGCACCGAATTCAGAAAGCAGGCCCAAGAAGCAGTTGGCCCAGCATTCTTTCGACAGCATCCTCATAGACCCTGAACTCCTTAAGATGAAGAGATTCCACACATGAGAAGTCTCTCTCTCTGAAAAGCAGCAGCCAATCCAGACAGCCTTTCATTGTTGTTGGCTGAGCTCACACAGCCAGCTTCTAATGCCTAATTATTACTTAGAAGGTCACAAGAGGTGCTGCAGGGTGGGGATAGGACTATGAGGAAAGAGAGCAATGTCTTCTCTTCATTACTGTTGGGTCAGTCTTTCTTCCCAGACTGTGGTATCTAAGTTGCCCTTTTTAAAGAAGACGAGAATGAGTTGGCAGGCAGTTGTGAAAATAAATCAGTTAAGCAATTATTTTCCCCAGCTAAGAGGCTAGTCACATGATGGGTTTAGAGATACCTTTTATTTCAGCGGAGGGAAGCTTTCTTGCTACTGTGATTCCTGGGTGTGAAAAGGATATTCACAAGAGTATCAAAGCAGCAAGGGGAGACACAGCCACTGGGCAGCTTCGAATGTCCTTATGCTCCCAGACACCTGGCATCCCTTTCAATCTATCATCTTTTCGGATGTTCTGAATACATGTGTGAACCCCCAAATCAAGCCAGAAGACTGTGCCCTTTCTTTCCAAAGAGATCTTCACTGGACCAAAGCTCATTGAGATAAGAAAATACCACATATGAGAGTTATTTTTTTCAAAGCACTGGCCAGAGTCTTTCTTTAAATCCAGACAGCCTTTAATAGCATTTCAAGAACTTATGTGCTGTTAGAAACAAGCTCTGCCCTGGAATATCCAAGATGCCAACTTACTTTTCTCAAGAAGAAAAGAATAAGTGTTTCTTCTGATGAGAAGAATCCTATTACCTTAAATCAAATTCTAAGTGCAGGGATGTGCAGGAGGAGAGGAAAGAGCCAATCAGCTAACAGTTCCAGGCAGAAACAACAAAAGGCACTCTCATACTCTTGAATATATACTGGAATCCAGTTTTGGATCCCAGGCTGCATGTCAGTAACTGTTATGTGTGAGAACTGCAACCGATCCAGGAAAGGTTTCATTCTCCTTCTGAATTGTCCTTCTGTCTTTCTGTCTTTCTGTCTTTCTCCATGCCTGGGGGCACTGCTGTTTGTCTATACAGTGTAGTAGAGGTTCCATGGAAACAACACATTGTTTTCAACTGCAAATTTTCAATGCAGAAATATTCTTTTTAAAATTATTTTTATAACATTTAGGTGTGTGTGTGTGTACTTGCAGAAGGAAGGAATCTGTTCTCTTCCTCCACCATGTGGGCCCCTGAGATTAAACTCAGATCATCAAACTTGGCAGCAAATACCTTTACCCACCAAGTCATTTCACCAGCCCTAAGAAACTTGCTTAGCTAGAGTCCCAAGAAACAACTTCCTAAACAATATTTCACCCTGTAGCTGGCGGCAGAGAATCCTGCCCAGAGCCTGGGTCTTTTCTACCCCAGTATCCATAAGGGTGCAAAACAAACAAACAAACAACAACAAAGACAACAAAACTGTTTAATTTCAGTGATTTTTCTCAGTCTCTGTTTTTTGGAACCTAAAGTAGCAGGTGCCTCCAACAAGTTAAAATTTCTCAAAGAACTCACAGGAGAACAACAGTAAAAAAAAAAAAATGAAAAGGAAAATTGTTTATCTTAATGTGTCTCTTCCATTTGATGCTAAAGATTAGCCTTGTTAGCTAGGAGAAAAGAGAGAGAGAGAGAGAGAGAGAGAGAGAGAGAGAGAGAGAGAGAGAGAGAGAGAGAGAGAGAGAGAGAGAAGAAGGAGGAGGAGGAGGAGGAGGAGGAGGAGGAGGAGGAGGAGGAGGAGGAGAGGAAGGAAGAGAAGGAAGGAAGGAAGGAAGGAAGGAAGGAAGGAAGGAAGGAAGGAAGGAAGAAGAAGAAAGAAAGAAAGAAAGAAAAGAAAGGAAAGAAGGGAGGGATGGAGGGAGAGAGACAGAGAGAGGGAAAAGAGAGAAAGAGAGAAAGAGAGAAAGAGAAAGAGAGAGACCAAACCAAACAAAAGACACAGAACTAATCTGAACTGTAGGGCCTCCTGTCCCCATGTTATATGCTAGATTATACATTAGCGATACAGAGAAACAATATGTACCTCAAAGCTTACCAGTGGAATTGCACACTGTACTGCCCCTCAGGAAAGAAACTCTTCTCTGACCCTTGTCTCCCCTTTTTCCCATGCTCCTCCTTTAATCCTTAAAAACAACTTGTAAAAAGTCAAATAAGACCCAGAGAACTGACAGTCAAGGAAGCTCAAGTAAGAGTCCAGGTCTCTGAAGTAGCTCAGTGCTGTTCATATTGTGTGGAATTCTGAGGGGCTGTAGCAGTCTTTCTGTAATCTAGGATTTATAAGATCCCTTGGAACCATCTTTCCCATTGTCATAATCCAAAGCATTGGTTCTCTTTAATGGTGCTAGCGTCTTCAGAAACATCCCCTTTCTTAGTTGCATCTGTGCACAGGACTTTCTGATTAAGCTACAAGTCTTTTCAAGTTTATCTGCTCTGCTGTTTTGATTAAAAATATCGTTTAAAACATTGCTAAAATAACCAGCAATAACCATGCCAAAGCCCGAATGCTGGCTGCTGCGATATTTCCTTCATGACATTAACTAATCTATCAAATTTAAATTCAGTCTCATGCAGACTATTATGACAAACAAAAACAAACTATAAACAAGTTAAGATCTATATTGTAATAATGTGATCTCTACCTTAATATCTAATAGAGTTCTCATTCCTATCTGAGCCCTCATGAGTCTGGCCTTCTCTGTCTAGATTTCTACTCTTCTGAAATTCTATCAAAAGTTTCCCAGCAAGGTGCTGTTTCCAGTTTTCTGGGCTTTTTCTACTTAAGCTTTGAGTTCTTCCGACAAACCACTTACAAAGCACTTATGAACCACATAGTCAGGTTTGTCACAGAAACAACTACACTCTGGGATACCAATGTTATGTTTTGGTTGCTTCTGGATATCTATGACCAAAATGCCTGAGAACACAACTTGAAGAAAGAGCAACTTGTATTCAAAAGATGTAGTGCAGTGGACTTTTAAGCTAAGTTTCTTATAAGAACAGGGGGCAAAAGAGTAAAGCAAAAAAACTTGACCCCATACCATTAGGCAGAGCAACAAGGCAGCAGGAGTGAATGGTTGAGGGGACTCTTTACTTGAAGGTGGACAGGAAGCAGACAGCCTAGGAGGGACAGATCTGGTTTAGCCCTCAAGGATACAGTTTCATACCTAACCCAGTGTTGTACTTTATCCAACTAAGCCTCACCTCTTAAATGTTTCTAAACATCCTGAAATAGCACACACACGGCTGGAAACCAAGCACTCAGTACATGGTGTCATAGAAGAAATTTTATGTTTAACCCACAGTAGCACTTTCAATTCAAGTCATACGTAAGAACTGCTTATCATTCGCATGTTACATCACTACCGCATTAGCAAGTAGATCCATCACAAAGTGTGTGCACGAAAGTGTCTTTCTTCAATGTGCTTTGCTGCAAAGTAAAAAAACTGGTGACTCCCCAAGGCTTTAGGACTTGACTCATGCGGTTCTAGCCCTAGACTCTGAACATGCTTACCTGGTGGTAGTGATCCCAAAGTAGTCCTTGACTGCAGTTATAGATGTGATACAGTAGACAGAGCACTTCTACACCCAAGATCTTAGAATGCTAATCCACAGGCTGCATCTCATCCACGTAGGCGTGTACCTAGAGCCTCTGGCAGTGTGTGGAGAGATGGCATGGGATGGACACTAGAAGGAAGACTCAGTCAATGGAGAGAGAAGAGTAAGTTCACCAGTAAATCCACAGGGAAGTTAAGGGTCACAGTGTAAAAGGTCACAGTTATTAGACCCTCTTTTGCTATACAAGGACAGAAACCAAAGTGCAGAGAAAATTCTGGCCCTCTTGGGATGAGACAACAGGAAAACTCCCATCACGTTCATCTTGGAGTTTGATGTAATGGTTCAGCCACAGTTTAAGGGAAAGAAGGTTCTAGGCTGTTGGTAGACTGTCTTTGGGGCTATAAACATAGCATCTTACCGGAGGCTAGACAGGTGAGGGCACTGTCCATATGTCCTTGCTGCAGGAGGCATGTGAAAGGATGAGGAGAAATGCCAGCCTTTCTACTTGACTGTCTTTCAGCCTGTGCTGGAGTGAGAGGCAGGGAACCCAGGCACAGACTTAGACAGGCACCTGAAGGAAACAGTGCTGTATGTAACACTCTGCAGCTACTAGCTGGTTCTGAATACCAGAATAAGTGTAAATCTTACATAAAATGAAACTAGAAGTCATGCGACTCTGCCCAGTTCCATTGTTCTGAAAAGCAAGCAAGTGTCAGAGCATATCCAATCCTATTCCACACCACTAATGTCAGCCCCAGAATGAAGCTTTTTGCTCCATTGTCAAGTGTTAGCGGCTTCTTTTGTTTAAAAGAAATCACACTTAGAAGTGTAACATGTGGAGTACACAAAAGCTGAGGTTCCAAGTTGGAAAAGTGGGAACAGTCCCAAGCCTGCCCTCCATTCCATTCCCTCCATACATACTTCATTTGGTGGCTTTTGAGGGAATCCTTAGCACTCTTCAGAGGGGACCAGAAAGCACCACATTGGGTAATTAGGCACTTCTGCTCTTTCCTTCACTGCCTCCAACCTGAGCATCCTCTGTTCACACTCAGCCCCAAGCCTCCCATGTGGAGTGGGATGCAGGTTTTCATTGTGTGGGTAATGTATGGGTTTTAATATACAAGTTTGCAATCTTTGTCTTTGATCTACCATGTGCATTTCTGAATAGGAACAACATCCCTGGTGACTCTTCGCTCTGAGTAGCAGCCAAATCTGCAGCCAGTCTCCTGTAGAGCAGCGCAAAAAGCCAGCAATAAAAAAACTAACTAGCAAATCAACAGGGTGTAGTTGTTGAACGCATGCACATTCATAATTTGTAACTGTGTAGCTATAAATCCCCTCCTAGTGTTTTGCTTGAACGATCTGAAACAGAGGATGCTTTTAGTTTTTCTGCATTTAGATATTTGGTGAAGAAGCAATATACATTTGCAAATAGTAAAAATATTTATACCTTTTATTGCCTCAAGGAATTGCCTCAATGACAGGCATTGCAAAGAACCAATACCAGATTTCAACAAACCCTAAAATGAAGTTGCTATCAGCCCTAGATTATTTTAAAGGAAAGGGAGTATGTTTAATATGCCTAAGAGGATTTAGGACATAAGCCCTTTCAGTAAACCATCAACAACATGACTAGCTGTATAAACCAGTGGATGCAGTAATAACTGACCCAGGTGTTCCTCACTTCAGTGCAAAACACACAGGGGTTAACAAAGAAGAGAATATTCTGGGTCTTTTTCATCTTAAGTTCAACTCTGATACACAGGGACAAGGGAAGGGGTCAGCAGACAAGACATTTCAGTGAAGAGATTATGTGTACTTCCCAGAGATGATTTTCTCTCAAATTGCTTCTGTTACAGGAATATTTAATGTAGCAAATACATATTTGAAACGATAGTCATTAATAAGATTCTCTGTAAGGACAAAAATGTTCTAATCAGTGCTGTCCAAGTAGACATGAGCCTCATGTGGCTAGTAAGACTGAAAACTCAGTAGTTTTAGTTCATTTTAACTTAAGTAGATTCATGTGAGAAGCGGTTACCATACTGCACAATACAGATCTGGACCTAATTTGATATTCTGTGGCTGAACACAGAATCAAATTTACAAGCAGTAGGTCTGAGCAAGAGTTTCAAGACAAGGGACTTGAAGTTGGAAGCTATCTTAACATCTGCATGTCCTAGGCTTGTTTAGAAATGGCATTTGAAGCACAGAGATGAAATGATAGTGGAGTTAGGTAGGAGTAACAGCAGTCACTAGCAAGCAAGGCCTTCGTGGAGGTACTCCAAATCACACATAGACATGCTAGGCTAGGAGCCCAGCCACTTATGGGGTTACATAATGAATGTTAAGTCAAAAGAAGGCAATGCAAAATTATGTCTTCTGATCACCTGGCTGGTAGCAGGTGGTCTCAGCAGTGGGATATGGTTTCCCCTGAGAGGAGGAAGGTGGGAGAGTCTCAGAAAGGAGAAAGCTCTTGGCTTACACTTTGCAAATAAAGTTCATGTAGTGTTGCACTAAAGCCTCTCAAAGTTCTGTCTTTCTTCTCATAAGAGCTTCCTAGGGTGGGCCACTTCTGTACCTGGGTCTCTTCTCTCTTTTCTTTTCACTTCTCATTCCTTTTTCATGTACTCTAGTCTCAGTCCCCAAACCCTTCTTATCCTGTTTCTTCCCAGCACCCCTTCAGACACCAATGCCCTCATCCTGCTTGGGTATTGTGAGTCCCTCACTTCCTGCTCAAAAGGTCACATCTGAGACCTGGTCTCATCTATCTAACTACACAGATGATGATCCTGTTCTCGGAGTTATAGATTCTACTGGTAAGTCTTGCTAACCATACCCAAGCAATAAATACTTACTGAGCACCAGAATGAATATATGCCAAAGTGTTGCCTGCCAGACCAGGTGGACAAGGACATTGACCACAGAGTTTCTAGTCTGCCAACTGGACAGATATCAGTCAAAAAATAATTCATGATATCAAAACACAGTTGTGCTTGCTACTTTAAGGTTATGAGAGCTCGTAAAAGAAGGATCTGACCTATCTGGGAAAGAGGAGTAACCAGGAAAACTGCTCAAAGGAATAATATTCTAATGGAGAGCTCAAGAGTATACCAGGTAAAGGAGGGGTAGCGAATTGAGGGAAGTGTATTTCCAGGTGGTAGAGAGAGCAAGTATTGAGGATCTATGAAAGAGAAGACTTCAGGGAGAAAGCCAAAGTGGGCTGTCATGACCACGCACAGACAACAGTTAGACTGAGGCAGTCAGGGGAGTGTTCCTGTATGTATGCATGTACACATGGTGTCAGATCCTCTGGAACTGGAGTCATAGAGGCTGTAAACTATAATGTAGGTTCTGGGACCAGAATCACAGTCTTCGGCAAGAACAACATGTGCTCCTAACAACTGAGCATCTCTCTAGGCCCCTGTGAATCCTTTCAAGGCCCTTAATGTATATTTGTCTTTCTCCTCTTATTGAAGAGGAAAGTTAGAAACAAAGATGGAAGATGGCATCTCTAAGACTAAGAACTATCTATTAATAAACTCAAACAACCAGCCTCTTGACTCTGGTCGCAGTTCTGCTCTGTGGTTTTGAGACTACAGATAAAAGTGCAGGCATACATGGCAATAAATCAAACTTTCATATTGAATTGATTTTTGATTTCTGCTGATGCCCCATCACACAGTGGTAATGTTCATGAGCAATCCTCAGTCATGCTAGCTCCTCTGGAAACATGTGGCACTATAATCTCTCAGGCAATGGTGTCAAAGAACTATATCTAAGGGTTTTAGATTCCCAGGTTGCTTAGGTAGTAATCCTAGAGTCTGTGGGCTAGGAGTAACATAAAATTGTTATCTCTTCTCTGGGAAGGAAAACAAGCTAGCATTTTTCTCTCAGTGAAGACAACCAGAATACCTAAAGTATCACCTAACAGCCCCAGGGAGGGTCACTATCCTGTTTCTCCCAATTATTGACTAATGAGACTCATTCCTGGTCCACCACATTGACAGTGCAAGGATGGTGCACATCTATACAGCTGTCTGTTCACTGTTGTTTTGAAATTTTCGTTATGGCAAACAATTGTCAAAGAACATCTAAAAAGTTTGAAAAATAATTTTAAATAACAAATAGACATTTTTAGTCCTTACAACCAGTTCTTTATCCTGACATTTTTGTTTGTTTTAATATTTATTTATTTATTTATTTATTTATTTATTTATTTATTTCATGTATGTGAGTACACTATTACTGTCTTCAGACACACCAGAAGAGGGCATCAGATTCCATTACAGATGGTTGTGAGCCACCATGTGGTTGCTGGGAATTGAACTTTAGGACCTCTGGAAGAGCACTTAGTGCTCTTAACCACTGAGCCATCTCCCCAGATCCTATTCTGACTTTTTAAATATTAATTCACTTGTGTTTATTCTTTTATCACTTAAGTACTTATGGATTATTCCTCAATCACAGATTATTTAGAGGTGAAATAAGACACAGTCCTAGCCTTCTCTGAGCTCATCTTGGAGGGGGCCACCATGAACACGCTGATGAAAAACCATGTCTGCTTCTAACAAAATGTCAGTTCTGGAACCTGGGAGAGAGATTGGAGTTAAGTGCTAGCAGGGAGTTTCCACAAGGGAGGTGAAGAGTGAGCTTGGCTTGAATAATTCAACTGAATAGAGAATGGAGAAGAAATGGTTCTTTCAGATTGAAGGACAGCGGGGGGTAGAAGCCAGGGGCTGAGGGATGCCTCTGCAGCCTTGGGTGACACATCCTTCCAGCTGGACCTTAAAGTTTGTAATTCATGGTCAGTCCACACTGATATAACTTCAGGCTTCTTACTACTAATACTTAACCTTTGGCATCTGGACCTTTTTGGAGTCTTGCTTAATTTTCAGAGAGAAAAACATTTTAAGTGGCCAATATAAACTTTGCTAGGCTACTACAAAGAATACCTGCAAAAGCATGAGTAAGCTTCCAACATGGGTGGCATAAAGAAGGCCTGAAACAGGCAGTCAGAGCTTGTCAGTAAGGCCGCATTCTTTATCCCATTGGTTGAAGGTAGACTTCCACTTGGGCTCTCCAAGGGAGATGGCTGCCAGACAGTCATGGGTGAGAATCTGGTATTGGGAATGGTTCGGACTGGGTAGATTCCTTTGTTTCTTATCAAAGACTTTGCCATGACAATAAAGCAAAATTCCATAAAAAACATAACTCCCAATTTGTCTTCATAAGCCTGAATAGAGTGGGTATTTAATAATGGCCCAGGAAGAGAAAAACAACAGTAGTATTTTGTGATTTTTATCATGCCAAAAACTGCATTTTAAATTCAACAATTGCCTCAGAAACACCCTTAGCCCTAAGGGCGCCAAAAAGGAAAAGGATGAAACCTGACAGATTCCCATCCAGAATGGTACCTGGAGACTGGTTCCACACTGAAAGTTCAATGCACTTAGGAAATCAGGATCTAGTCTGCAAGGGGTGTCTGTGATAAAGGGTCATAGGAGATCTCTCCCCTCTAATCTGAGATCCAGGGCTACACAGGAGAAAGTTTTGTTTTTATTGAACCCATTCAAGGATGAAAATTATTCAAAAATTTCCTCAAGACTTGTCATAAAAACAAAAAAAAAACACATAAAAATGCAATTTGTAACAAGTATGTATCTGGAAAGGGTTTGTATGTTGGGACTTTATAGTGAGACTACAAAGGCATAAAGAATAATTCCTCCACCCGAAAAGTGAGGGAGCCAGAGAGAGGGCCCAGCTGCTCTTGAAGAGACCAGGGTTTAGTTTCCAGCACCCACACTAAACAGCCCACAACCATCTGCAACTCCAGCTCCAGGAAAGCAGACACCCACTATGCCAAATGCACAAAACCCCACAGGGACACATAATTAAAAATAATGAAAAATAAAACCCAGTCACTAACTCTTCCCACTGTGTAGCAAATTACTAAGTTTCCCTTTGTTCCGGTGTCCTCCTCCATAAAAATGACTTCGTACTGGGTTAACTGAGGACACTTGGTGAAAGTGACAGGCCATGAAGATGAGTCCTTCTGAAGTAGGAGAAGGTAATAACTCCATGTGATCTGTGTTTCAGAATTTCAAGGCAGGTGGGGTGGGCAGCCTGTGTATAAGCCTGACAGACACAGAGGAGGACATCAGGAAAATAAGAGTAAGCCATCAGGAGTCTGCAGGACCTGGGTCTATAGGACAAGGGAACTGAAGGGCAATGAACCAAATGTTTATTCTTCCAAGAGCCCCAAACAGTCCCTGCTAAAAATCATCTTCCAGACCATAAGTAAGGCACTGGATAGGAAAAAGACTGACAGCTTTTAGCCAGCAGACAATGCATGAAAATAAACCCTTCTCTCTGCCTGTGCCCTGTCTCTGTGTTTGTGTGTCGGGGTGTGTGTGAGTGTGTGTACTAATGGTTTGTTTCCCTGGGGAACACTAACTACACATTGACAAGACTTAAGAGTTTTTCATCCCCACAACTTCTGTTTGTTCTGTTTCATGTTTGACAGTTAACATGGCTAAAATCAATAAAAAACCCTTGGGGATTCCTGGGCAGATGTTCTTGGATCTATCCTCAGGAAAAAAGGGGGAGGGGGCTTCACAAAGCCCTGAGGCTCCTCAGCTCAGTGAGGGATAGCTGCTGAGTTAGAGGAATATAAAAAAGATCCATCTATCACTAGGATGGAGTTGGAAGTGCTCTATTGTCATGGTGGGAAATCTTGGGATCTGACCTTAGAATTTTCATTTGTAAAGGTAACTTAGTCCATAAGTTCACATCTCCAGACAAGAAAACTAGTAGGCATCCCAGCATTATCTACTTTCTTTTGTTCTTGGATTGGGGTGAGTGGTTCTGTCCCAAAGGACACATACATATTTATGAGATAAACTGACTTATGATGTCTAATTTGTTAGCTCTCAAATGCATGGAGATTGAGTATCTCCTTGTTCTCGCCTAATGGCTCCTTTCCAATTACCTGCATCACATCTGAGCCCCATGACCAAAGCAGTAGCTTTGGGCAAAGAGCCACTCATTGATTAGAGATTTACAGAACATACTGTACAGTTAGTCAATTCTGTGTGGGAAGGGCAGTGAGACACAACAAAGGAGGTGATGAAGCTAAGTCAAAGATCATGGTTGCATTCAGTGTCTTTTTGATGTTCTTTATTGAAAGAGAACAACCATTATGGTTTATGTTTAGACAGATAAGACAGAAGCAAGAGAATCAAAGTAACTTGCCCAAGTGTGCTGAGGAAAGAAGCAGTTTTTCTATAATTAGGACCTAGGGTTTTGCTTGTGAATCTTCATGCACTACCTTTTATAGTCTCACCTTTCTGAAATATAGTAGTAGTCTACCATGGACCCCAATTTCCTTAAAAAAAAAACTATTCAAATTCTAGCTCTTTAAATGCATATTTAATGCATAAAATGTTTTTGATATTGTAGAATCAACAGAAATACTCCACCACTGGAAATTAGTGCACAACTAATTTCAGAGGCATTTACTGTACTGCTTTTGCCTGCGTGACTATTGAGGAACTCACAGTTGGATTTCGAAAGAGATCCAACCCCTGCCTCTGACAGCTTTCCATCATGAAAGGTAGAGGCAAGTTTTCAGAAAATCAGTCACAGAAATCATGTCAAAATGATCTTGAAGGTTAGTTTAAGGACATCCCTCTTGGGTCACAAATGGGTCCCAGGACCCTTCTGAGGTCAAACCAGCAGTTTAGTGAGAGGCTCGTGGCTCCTGTTCAAAGCACTCTCCACTTGTCCCCACTGTGGTCCTTCCTTTCAATGTAAGTCAGAGTACATTGGTGAGGCTGTTCCCAAACTGGCCACTGTCACCCATCAGTAGCAAGAGCATAGCTCCACAGCGTAGTCTACACAGACTGAGGATCCTCTCAGAGCCTCAGAGACTTCTTCTACTCAGTCACAACAGAGATTCAGGACCAGAGGGGAGCAAAGTTAACAAATTTACTAACCAGGATAATGGATAGATGGACTTCAGAGTCAGCCATGCAACAGCCCACATCTGGAGCAGAGCAGGAGCTGTGCAAGTGATTGTGGGCTTGTGGAGTTTCTTCATTGAAGGGAGATGATCTATGACAAAGGGTGAGGCAGGAAAAATGTAGTAGTCTGCACATTTTCTTCCAGGAATCAGGTTTCCCTTTAAATAAAATAATAAGGTGATTCATGGGTACTGGTAGGCAGAAAAGGTGTGACTGAGGCCAAAACACAGGTTAACATGTAAAGATTAAACTGATTTTGTTGTGCAGGTTATACAGTGGTTAAGAAACATGCCCTTACACAGAGCATTATTCACTGACTGTCATGATAGCCTTGTCTGTGTGTTTTTTTTTTTTTCAGGAAGAAAGTATAATTTCTGTGTACACTTTTCATTTGGGGCAGTTTCTAGCCAACGATGTCAAAAGTATTGATTCAGCAAGAGATTTAAAATAGGCCCTGGTGAGTGAAGGGTCTGTGCCGTTCTCATACTCGAATGATCTTTCAACTTTGCCTCAGTAGCAAGGAGCCATGGGGCATCACACATATTTTATAATTCTAAAAGGAAGAAATACTGCAGTGGTTTCTAGAACATACCCATTAGTATCCATGTGAATGTCTTGTTCTGGAAGTTTCCCATTTTTAACAAGCATAGAAATCCTTCTAATGACCCAAATCTTAAGGAGTAAGGCCTTGCAGACATTTATCTCATTAAAAACTAATTGTAGTAAGCTAAGAAGAAAACAAAATCTTATTTGTTCTTTCCACATGTGCATATATATCACACACACAGTTCTTTCAGATGGTTGCTAAGTGTTTTAAGTTAGAACATACAAAACTTAGGTTGTTTAGAAGAAACTACCTTCAAAACAGAGTGTGAGTTGTTTTGGCTTGGAGATCTGAGAGAAGGGAAGTATTTAGGGGCCTCTGAAGGAGGGGGTCTTGCTCCTCAAAGGAAGAATCTTCAAACAGCGTCTTCATTCTCAAGGATGCACTGGAAATACAGAATCCTTTGCCTCAGCCAAGTCAGAATTTCATTTTCCTAAGAGCCCTGCAGTGACTTGCAATTCCTACATACCTGACCTGGTTAGAGTTACAATTGCTGTGAGGAAACATAATGACCAAAAGCAAGTTTGGGAGGAAAGGGTTTGTATAGCTTACACTTCCACATCATAGTCCATCATTAAAAGAAGTCAGTCCAAGAACTCAAGCAGAGCAAGAACCCGGAGGCAAAATCTGATTCAGAGGCCATGGAAAGGTGCTGCTTACTGGCCACAAGGGTGTTTGCTCCCCTTGATTTGCCCAGCCTACTTTCTTATAGAACCCAGGACCACCATCCCAGGGGTGACATCACTCACAATGGGCTTAGATCCTCCCATATCAATCACTAATTAAGAAAATACACAGGCTCTCCTATAGCCCAATCTTGAGGGCATTTTCTCAGGTAGGGTTCCTATCTTTCAAATGACTCTAGCTTTGGTCAACTTAATATAAAACTAGCCAGAACAACACCTAACACCAGAAAGCACCTCACTGTGATATGTAGGACAAGGTTTGCAAGACTCCCAAGTTCTATATTTGCCGCAGGGTCTGTGCTGGAGTAGGGAGGTCAGAGTCTACCTATCACTTGCAAACTGGATGTTCAGTATAATTGGGAATTCTGAACCAGTTTCCTTTACCACCCAAAGAGAATAATGGTTGTTGCCATATATTCAGAATGTTGGTAAGCGGGAAGAAAGGCTGTGCTCACAAAGTAGACTGCTGGCCTCCGAGGATAGGTGTTCAATTTTCCTCTTCCTTCCTGGATCCGTGCATCAGAGGATGTATTTTTGTCTTACTTTCTTCTGTACCTTTGATGGGTCATAATGGCCAGATATATGACATTGCACATACAGTCATCAAAGATGGACATCGACAACAAAGCCAAGCACATTCCATTTATTCCAGGACTCATACGGAGTGGTGTGTATCAGCCGCTGTGTGTGGGTGCGTACCTGCAGGGTTAACACTTCTAGTCATGCATCCACCAAGTAGTCTTTTCTTTACTTATGGGTGAAATTTTACGGTACAAGTTCATCATGCCTGTATGTGCCTATGTCCACCATTTTAACCACTTGAAAATGTACTCCGTGATTTTGAGCTAAACATGCCCCATAATGTGTCTGCCATTATTCTCTTTTATTATAGTCTTAAACTGAGTGTGCTCAGGCCTCTACCCCTTAACTGAGCATGCTCAGGAATCTACCCCTTAACTGAGCATGCTCAAGACTCTACCCCTTAACTGAGCATGCTCAGGACTCTACCCCTTAACTGAGCATGCTCAGGACTCTACCCTTAACTGAGCATGCTCAGGGTGCTTACTCCTAAAGTGATTTATAAAAACGTATATGTACCTGGGTAGAGTTCCCATTCCTGCTTTGGAGATGACTCTTCTGTCCCTGCTCCTCTTATCTACTGCAGCAAAAAGCTTCCTTCATCTTTTGTCTCTGCTGTGCAAAAATTATTTTGATTCTACCATTCCTGTGAACTGCTTCCAGGCTTGTCTTTGGGATTTTTTTGTCCTTGTGATGGTAAACAGCAAAGGTCCATGGATGAAGAACTGGTTGTGGATTTCAGTTTTCAGTTCTTTTTGAAAATCTCTGAGACAGAACCCTGCCTGTCTGAAAAAGGACACATTATTCTCTATCACCATGGATTCTACCAGCTAGAACACCTCATTTCACTCCTATTGGGTCATCACACACATTCCTAAAATAGTGCCTGGAGAATGAAAGGGTTAAAGACTCATTTGCACACTTCTATGGACCACCCCAAGCCAGCCTCCACTCTGTAATGACCTTTGTCAAAAACAGCTTTTTTTTTTTCCTACACAGCAGTGCCACCTTCTGGATATATTCTCACATTACAATTTTAACTTCTTGCTCGTGCCTTTGATGACTATTTCATAAACTGATTTGTAATTTGTAATTTCGGAGTACTGCAATCCTCAGGCAATGTTAAGGTTTATTGTGCTTTTTATAATTGCCAGATAAGATGTTATAGAAGGTGGGGGTAGGGGTGGGGTTAAGAGAAATATCTTGGGTAAGATTCCAAATTATGAGTGTTGCTGTGGGGAAGACGCTTTGTAAAATAAAACTGGAGGGAGGTCAAATGTGATAGCCTTATGAATTGACACAGAGGTCAGGGACGGACCAATTGGAGCTTTAGGCATTTTAAAAACTGCCCACTTAATGCAGTCAATGTTCTATCACAAACTCAATGATCATTAGGGCAACTCTCCCAATTTCAACCATAGCTGTGGGGAAAATAAATGAAACCAGCACCATTAACCTAGTTTAATGTGTTTTTGCTCATATTCAATAGAGTTGTTCCATCTGACAACTAGAATCAGGAATTCAGCTTTTCAGTAGTTTGAGCTAACCTCTCAAATTAATAGAATTTCCAGACTCCACCCTGGAAGCCTCAGCTCACTCCTGAGTCACTGGGAAAAAATAATGAGCCTCAACCTAAATTAAAGCTATTTCTCTGAAGCAACCGTTCCAGAGTAGTATGGTTTCGATCATCACTTAACAGGACATAGTGAGTGGAAGATTTCAGCCTTGCTGAAGGATGTCACCTGAGAAAATGAGGTCATAGAAAGCCTGATAACCTCAGAAAATGTGCAGTAGGAACTCGTCTTCTCCCTGATTGGGCTGCACTCTTCCTCCTTGTGTCTCTGTAGCACTTCCTGACCTCTGTCACCACCCCTGCTGGGTGCCTGGAGTGATTATCAGTATTAGAGGGTTTCTGGTCACACCTTCTCCCAGCCATTCAGCCAAGAAAGCCAGCAGGAAACCAGAAAGAGTGTGTGTGAAGATGAGGGAAGCAGGCTGGATATGCAGCGCCCCCCCAAAAGCAAGCACTGGTTGAAAACACAGGAGGCCATGGCTGGTGTTTCTGGGGAACTCATTTCTACAGCATGAAATACCTTGAAAAGAGACTACAGAAGTGATGGCACGTCCCTGTAATTACAGATCTAAGTAGGCAAGAGAAGAAGGATCAGATGTTTGAGGGAATCATGGGCAATTTACTAAAACAATAATAAAAATAATAAAAAAAAAATGCTTATGGTAATGTCAAGCTGGCAAGAAAGAACAAAAGCTTCAACTCAAGAAGATCCCAGGCACCATTTTGCCTTCATGATTCTTGCTGACCAGTGAAAGACATCATACTTCTGGAAATGGTAGGGACATAGTGGATGAATGTCCACGTCTTGTCCTGTGGAGATCTCACAGCAACTACTATGTCTGTGTTCTTAAAAGTAAAGGTTTCATTCCTGCCCTAGCCCCTAACACTGTCTCACATCTGTTCACACCCCCTCACACACACATACCTATGAATACCTTCAGTCACTGTGATAAAACACCTGCCATAAGCAACTTGGAGGATCAAGAATTTCTTTGGCTCAAGGTTTCAGTCCATGGTTCCTTGACCCCACCGGATTGTTAAGAAGGTTATGTACATTTTATAATGAAGGCATTCCAGCTACTATTGAAGGTATTTGATCCATACAAGCAATTGCTGGAAGGATCCCTCATCCAAAGTCACATAGTTCATACAACTCCTAAGCCATAGAGTTTTGGACCCATTCTAGTCATGGTGGGCTAGAGAGCTCAGGATAGTAGCTTTAGTCTCTCCAGAAGCACCTGAGAGCACATTCCCAATGTAGGATCCCCGAACCATCTTACATTGTCTGCCTTGTTTTACTAAGCACTATTGGCTTCTGGCCTTGAGTGGCAGTGATTACATTTTTCTATCTAGAACTTAGATTCTAACTAGCTCATCCCATTCAGGACCGTAGCCTTGGGGCTATCCAAATGAGTTCGCTCCTGTCGCATTCCAAAGCCAATCCTGGTTCACCGGCTAACCTTGATCAAGCATAGGATAGGCAAAGACAGTAAGAACAGCGGGGATATGCAACAGTTGAAGCCCATGAACATGAGTGGGGTGAGTGAGAGATGGTCGTGAACATGAGTGGAGACATGTGGAACATGTTCTCAACCTTCCCAACACTGCAACCCTTTAACACAGTTCCTCAGGTTGTGGTGTCCCCAACCACGGAATTATTTTTGTTGCTACTCCATAACTGTAACTTTGCTACTGTTAGTAATCACAATGTAAATATCTGTGTTTTGTGATGATCTTAGGTGACCCCTGTGAAAGGGTCCTTTTATCCTCCAAAGGGGTTGCAAACCATAGATTGAGAACCATTACTCTAAATCATCTTAGAAAAAAGCAACTTAGCAGCATAATACCAACAGCATGCTTCTGTCTTCTACCAACAAATCCTACAATACAAAGATGATGTAACAGGCCTGGCAGCAATGAAGATGTTCTAAAGAAACACTTAGGTCTCTCATTCTGACGGTTGAAACAATGGATACTAAAGAAATAGGAATTTCCTCCCTGGAATCTCATGCTGGGAGAAGAAAAGGGCTTCAGCCTTGTGAGACTGTCTACAGGATGAGACTGAAGCCCAGACAAGGATGGTCAATGGGGGGCTCCCTGCTCACTTTGCCCCGTGCCTTCCCTGCCAGTCTGTTGTAGCACTTTGTATGCTTGCAGTTGTCACATCCATCCTGACTTCAGGTCCCTTTCTATACACAGGCTTATCCCTAAGGGTAACGATTGCATGTCTCAAGTGATAAGGCAATCCCTTGAACAGAAGGTCTTTAAAAACAGAAAAAATAAATAAACCCTACCCATTTATGTGTTGATCTTGGACGAAATTTGAAAAATAAGAGCAGAGTCACTCTCACAACTAGCATTTTCACCAAAAAAAAAAAAAAAAATCTGGCAACCTGGGTCTCTGTAGAGCCTCTTGGGAGATTCTTACTCTACCCAGATCTAGGTAACCTCATCTGTCTGCACTGCGTGTCATGGTGGCAAGAGGGCCTCTAATTGTCTGCGACCTGCCCATGTGGCATGTTGTTGGGAAGGTCAATGGCTGTCTTCCCCCTACTGTTCAGTATGGTGTGGTTGCAGGACAGTATCTGGTTGTCTTCCTCTCCCAGAGCTGCTGTTGTGTGGCAGCAGGCAGGACTCTGCACGGCTATGGCCCAGCTGTGCCATGGGGCTGAGGGCAGGTCTGGGGGCATCTTTCCCTAAGGGAGCTGTGTGGCACAGGTCTCTGGATGACTCCTGAGTTTTAACCTCCAATGCCATCAGCACAGCCCTGGGTTACTGTGATGACCTCCTTGTCACAGCAGGTCCCGGCCCAAGGCAAGTCAGATTTTATTTTATTATTTTATTTTGTTATTAATTTTAGATATCTATTTGTTTTCTATTAAGAGAGAAAGAACAGGTGTTGATTTGGATGGGATGGGAAGTTGCGGGTATCTGAGAAGAGCTGGTGAAGGGAAACTGTAATCAGAATATATCTTACAAAGAAAAATGTTTAAAAATACAAAGAAGGAGGAGGAAGAGGAGAAAGAGGAAGAAGAGGAGGAAGAGGGGAAAGAGGAGGAAGAGGAGAAAGAAGAGCAAGAGGAGGAAGAGGAGGAGGAGGAAGAGGAGAAAGAAAGAGGACGAGGAGGAAGAGGAGAAGGAGGAAGAGGACAGAAAAGAGGAAGAGGAGGAGGAAAAGAAGGCCCTGCTAAAAGGCTAGCATCATGGCTCTGCAGGTAAATCTGCAGGTCTCTCTACCATTTGTTTTCAACCAGGAAAAGGTATCATTTTAAATAACAAGCATTACTTTTTGACCTTTTTTGGTCTTACTGGGCATCTACATGTACCTTATCAATGATCAACTTAGATGCTGTCTCTTTGAGGTTTAAATGTTCTGATTTGATCCCATTTAGCATCCTGGCTTGGAAGCATGAACTTTGGGGGAGAGATCTCCAGGTACCACAAGTTAACTTTAAATTTAGCTTTTGAGGGTTTCAACAACAAAAATTAAAGTATGTGGTTCAAAGGTCTTAGAATCAGTCATTATAGACACGAGAATAAGCCCATTTATAGACTTCACCCTAAGAATAATGTATTTTCTCACTCAGATAATAACCTATACCTCAGAGAACCTCCAAGTTTGTGAAAGAGGGTTCTAAAGGGAGAGTGCTCACTGCAGGATATCAGGACAGAGGAAAGAGTTCTAAGAAATGAGGCTTTGCCCCTCTGCAAAGAGGGAAAGTATTGGAAAGGGCAATGTCTCACATCTGAATGAAGGATGGGGTATCAACCTGATGATGACTGATCTTAAATACCAAAGCTTCCCAGAGTTCCCTAGTGAAGCACCACTCCATGTAAGTGACTGCATATCACCAATGAGGCACCTCAGGTAACTCTAGATGTGGCAGGTAAGATGTTAGTTCCCTGTCAACATAAGAGCATTATTTATTCTCTACTTTAATCAGTAGCCTAGGACCCCATTTCAAATAACAGCATATCCAAGTGATGGTGGGAATGCCTTCAACCCAAGGAATTATTGTCATTCTAGCCTTGGTGGTTGCCCTATAAGTTGCCAAATAAAAAGGGATACTATTGGGAGTCCTCATTTAAAAGTTAGGGAACATTCCTAGGCATGTGGTTTCTCTTTCCAGTGAAACCTTGTACTAAGTAACTATATGCATATATAGGTATCTAGGATGCACATACACTACAGCAGCTGAAGCAATGCTGCTAGATGGGCCTTGTCAAGGATATAAATAGTCATCTGTTGTTTGCTAATACCTTCTCGGAGTGCATAAAGACTTACAACAAGCTAGAACTCGAGGAATTCTCTAGAACAACACTCTCTTCTTAGACTCAATGTTTGTAATTTCACACTAGTTTCCTTTTCATCTATTCAACCACTGGGTTTCCTCTTGAAATTATGCCTGTGTGTTTTGCTACATTCTCAATATAAAGTATGCTATAAGCTGCTTTGTCAAACAGTATTAAGAGACTAACCCAAGAATCTCACCCCTGGCAGCAAACTACATAAGGATGACTCCAGGTAATATATGAATGCAGTTTTCTTGATCTTGCCCTTTAGGGGCCATTCATTGACAAAATCAAATTATTTTTCTTTGGACCTTTTTTTATTTTTTAAAGATAATTTTGTAATTATATTTATATATAGAAAATTTAGCACTGTACAGTTAACTCTGTTTAGGGGCAAGTACTTTAGCCTTTACTTTTTCCAGCTTGGCAACGCAAATCACAGATTTAGGATCCAGGATGTTGTCTTCCCAGTGAGAGAGGATCTCAGCATATCTGTCACTATGATTGGTCCTCACAGCTTCCACTAGCTTAGCCAGAGCATCCTTGTCTTCTGAGTCAACCTGTGTGAAGGCAACTGTGATGAATTTGTTCTGTGGACCAGCTGTCCCAACCTGGTCTTTCCTTGATGATGCAGTAGGGGACCCCCATCTTGGGATATAGGAAGGCAGGAATGTGGTTTACATTGTAGGCAATCACCACCAGCTGAGCCTTCTTGTTCTCCACTGAAGTAGTGACTGTATTGACCACTGCTGGAAGGACAGGCGATCTCTTAGTTGGGAACTTTGGTAGCAGCTTTCTTCTTAGCAAGGGCCAAGAGACTTGTTTCTTTGGCTTTGTCCCTGGCCTGTACTTGTGGGTAAACTTAAGCAGCTAGGTATCTGTTTGCTGGTCCATGGCCATGGAATCTGGATAATGGTGGGAGATTCTTTGAACCACTTACAGAGGAGAGCCCCTTTGCTGATCTAACCTGATATAGCAGGGCCATTTGAGGAATCAAACGAGATCTCTTTGGGGCTGGATGTCCCACCCAATGAAGAAGTTCTTTGTTCAAACCACCTTTTTGGCCTCCTGTTTCTTCAAACAGTGGGGCCAGGGCCTCCTGCTTCCCATTTTCTTTCTTTGGGGCCTTTTGCTTGGCTGGAGGAAAGAGCTGGGCCTTGTGTTTTTAACTTATTCTTCTAGGATATAGCAATTTCAGTCCAATTGTAATGCCTGCATTTTAGCAAGTCCTGCTACAGGGGATCCAAATCGTCTCTAGCTGCTAGATAGACTAGGGAGACTCTTGTGGTCCCTTTCTGGCAGGGAATATGTAGCAGGGAATGATTTTAAAATGAAAGACCACAGACACTCGTTCTTAGCTATCCAGCTATCCCCAAAAGACTTCTGGGACTATGGCTCCCAGAGGGAAGCTGAGGCAGGGAAGTAAGGTTGAGGATTAAGTCTAGATGGCTTTACACAAAGGCTGCAGCATTACTATGTGAGAAAACCTGTTGGCAAAGAGACAGGTTTCAAAGCCCATTCCTGAGGCCCACATAACATGAGACCATGAGACCATCTTGTTATGAGACAACAAGAAAGACAAGACTAGGCAAAAAAGCCAGAGATGTCACACTGTGCAAAGAACTCCCAAAGCCCTATCCTTTATACACCACCTTCCCTTGAACTTTTAAACTTGTTCTCTGTGGTGACTCACTTCTTCCCTCGGGACTGTGTTGTTTCTTAATGACTTCTCTTTTCTCCTTGCTACTGTCAACGTGCCTTTATCCAATTCCTTGTTCTGGAAAACAATTCCCTGGAAATGTTGGCAGATGATCACCAAACACAGTATTTACTCTTATTATCCACACTGGACAGAACTCAGACATAGGTTCACATAATTGGGCTCTGGAAAAGAACATCCAAGTGTATGGAACGGAAATTAGCTTGTTAATGAAGTCAGTGTCATGCTCTCCCGATCCCATTAAGAAAAAATACAAGTTCACAGAACACACATGCCCATTTAAGAAGGATCAATCCTCATCAAAACTGTCTGCCTTCTGCCGTATTCAAATGAAGTTTGCCCATTTGAGGCTAACATGGACTTTCTGAGGGGCATATGACATAGGATAACCTAAACCATTATTTCCTGGGTTTTGGTTACACAATCTCTCTACCTGTTTGCAAATGGATTGGCCTGAGTGCTCATCTGTGTGTTCCAGTTTCATTGACCAGCCCTTCTTACCTACTGTACCCATGAATTCTTCCTACAAAGTATCAGCTGTGGGAACCTCCAGGAATGAAGAAAATAAGTACATAAGCCACCTTAGGGTTATCTCTCTCCAGAATCAGCTCTGTAGAGGGTGTCTACGAAGGCATAGAACACAGCACTGGTGAAAGCCTAGGAGACAGCTTTGGAGCCTACTTTAGAACTCTCTGTGATGTATTGGAAGGATAAAGGTAAAGAAGTCAGCTACTAGCTTATTCTCAAATATGGCAACAGAAAAAATACAGTGTTGATCTAGGCGTATATAACACTTATTTTCCTTTATGAAGTAAATCACTATATAACAGGGAGGTAAGACAGATAGATATGTACATATACATATGCTAGTATATATAATCATTTGATGAATCTATGTAAAATATATTTATATACTTAAAAAAATTAAGAAAGTAGTTGCCTCAGAAACCCACGTTGTAAATTTTCTCTAAAACATGCAATTTGCATTTCTTCAGTTATGACACAAATTATGATACAATCTATTTAAGCTGAGAGAACATTATTACTCTGTACTCAGTTGGGACTCGTTACTGTAGACACAAATTTTTCTACACTATTTTATTTAGGGTTCTAGAATGCTTCAACCTCCCTTCTAACCCACTGACTTTAGGTAGGAGAAAAAGGTTTATAGGAAAGGGTGTTGTGGGCCTGTTTAGAAGTAATTCTTTGGGGCAATTTCACTCTTTGTTGTCAGGATAACATCAATCTAGTCCAATAGCAAGCACCAAACATAAATTAGTAGCAGTGGCTCTATCCAGCAGAAACTTCAAGGCTCAGCTGAATCTGTATGAGTCAGCTGAAATGGCAAGAATCAGCCAGAATACCTTGAGAAGTTCTTTGGTGCATTTCTCTCTATGAAGTGAAAACCAGCAAAGACCAGCCAAGACCAGCAAGCATTCCACTACCAGTGAAAACCAGCAAAGAATAGTGAAGCATTGCAAGGTATAGCAAAGCAAGAGCATCCTTTTACTGTCAGTGGGGTTCTACTTATACTCTTTCTAAACATCATGCACCCTCTCAAACATTTGCTCCAGAAAACATCACATGCCCTCTCTCATGTCTGCTGAAGCAAACATCCTCTCACACATTTGCTTCAGCAAAACATCTTCAACGTGTGTTTCAGCAAAACGTTCTCTCACAAGACAGCTTCCAGAAAAAAACATGACATGACACAATGAGTTCCTAAAGAAACCAGGTTTACAGACATAAAGAGCATTGTAATATAACGATTTCCACATACTTACTTTCCTGAGTTTTCTCAATTATCAAATTAAAGCCATCATTCAATGGTGGCAATATGCAGCAAGGAAAGCTAAATTGTTCAGGGACTTCCCTCGCAAGCATGAGTCCTGAAAGCATATAAAAAGGCCAGGCATGGCCACATAGTTTGTATTCAGGGAGGCAGAGGCAGGTGAAAAGAAACCCAGTTCTCTCGGCTCAGTGGTCCAATATCTACCGTTTTAGTGAACTACAAGTATGAGAGAGACCCAGTCTGAAAAACAAAACAAAAACCAGTGGGTTTTGAGACACCAAGATTTTCTGTCCATTGTTCTCATACAAGTACATACATACCTGTATATACACTTTAACAACACACACACACACACACAAGAGAGAGAGAGAGAGAGAGAGGAGAGAGAGAGAGAGGAGAGAGAGAGAGAGAAGATAAATATAGAAAAAGTCTATTAAACTCATGTATTTTATTTAAGTTTAACAACTTGCTTGTCAAATTTGCAATGTCATTTTGTTCGTGTGATGCTTTCAAGGAGCATGGCCCCCATAGGCTCATATATTTGCATAATTAGTCCACAGCTGATGAAACTGTTTGGGAAGGATTCAGAGGCGTGACCTTGTTGGAATACACGTGTCACTTGGAATGGGCTTTGAGGCTTCAAAGGCCCAGCCAGGCCCAGTTTGTGCCTGCTGCCTGTGCATCAGGATGTAAAGCTCTCGGCTACTGCCCCAGCATTGTGCCTGTCTGCTTCCTGCCTTGATGATCATAACCACCCCTCTGAAACTGCAAGTAAGCTCCAGTTAGATGCTTTCCTTTAGAAGCGTTTGCCTTGGTCACGGTGTCTCTTCTCAGTAATAGAACAGTAAATAAGACAACTTGTTTCTTCATAATTAATGAAAATCTGCTGGATTCTGCAATTTAAAGTCTTTTAGTCTCAGATTTTGTCGCATCTTGACTTTTCACCTTCTTTTGTGCTCATACTTTGTCTTCCCTGGGTATAATTTCTGAGAAATTTGAAGCATTTACATGAGCTCTTGGTAAACACATTAACTAGTTTTCTCTTAATTTTATGACTCTTAGCTTCCATGGAATGTCTTAATCATCAATTCTTTGCCACGTTTTAACTTCTCATTTAACCTTTCTGATGTAAAATTAAATTCACACATTTAGTCATCTTTCAGCAGTTTTCTCATTCCTTTTCTTCAATAATAAGTATCTTTTCGCATTTTATTTCCTTCTTCTTTAAATTACATGCTCCCAGTTGAATTTATTCCTAAGATATACATTTCTGTTTCTTCAGTTTTGTCTGGGACACCTTTTTCTTCTGCGCAAACCCCTGTTCTGACTTTGGAACAATTTGTTTCTTCTCAGTGAAAGTCATTCAATGTGGTCAAGTTAACCCAGCCATGGATCTATTATTCATTGGCACATCTTAGGAGCTTTGCTCACTTTGATATGTTCAATAACCAAAGAATATATATTTAAACCCTTAAGGGCAGCACCACTCTCTGCATTTTTTTTTTAACACGTGCAGAGAAAAAATCAAAACTCTTTAGTGCCACTGACTCTGTGTCCAGCCCTACTGTTTGGCTAGGTATACTTACTTGATATCACTGGAATGGCCCACATGGCTCCTTTAAAGTGACATCATTAAAACACTTGGTAACTTCTCCCTTGACAGCCTGGAAACTTTTACATGTGATCTTAAGAGAACATGAAGATTTGAACCTCTTGATTTTAAAATTGTAGGGTTTTCTGGGTCAGAGATTAGTGAACCATCTTCACAAGTCAACCAAGACCACTTACAGGATTAGGAAGCCCTAATCTCCAGTGTCCTTTCAATTATACTTACCCATTTCACCATCTTTAGGATTCCTCTAGCCAGCTTCTGTAGCTGGTTTCATGCCAGCCTACTTTTTACCGCCTGTAAGAAGAATAGCTTGTTTTCCATCATTGAGCTGGACATATAATCTCTGGACACAGAGGACCATCATTTAAGGACCCACTCCCTTCTCCAGATTCCATCTCCTAAGTTTCGAGCACATACTGGGAACCCATAAAATGATGAACCCATTAATGGAGTAAGACCATTAATGATATCAGAGATCTCACAAACCAATCACTTCCTACCTTTTGATATTGCTGCAGGGAACCAGGCCTTCAGCACCTGATTCTTTGGTAGACATTTCAGGTCCAAACGGGTATACTAATCCATCCTGGCTAGTTTTACTGGCAACTTGACACAAACTAAAGTCATCTGTGAGGAAGGAACCTCAAATTGAAAAAATGCCCCCATAATATTGAGCTACAGGAAGGGAAGCCTATATAGGATATTTAAGATTCTGTATCCTAAGTTTGCATTACCTCCTGGGAACCTATAAAATTGAGTTAGTCTATTAGTGATGGCAGTGACTTCTCAATAAATTCACTTTCTATCTTTGGACATTGCTGCAAGGAAAATCAGCCTTAAACATTCTAATTAGAATTGGTGGGGAGGGTCCAGCCCAATGTGGGTGGTACCATCCAAGTTTTATAAGAGAGCAGGATAAGCAAGCCACTAGAGAGCAAGCTAGTAAGCAGCACCCCCCTGTGGCCTTTGCATCAGTTCCTGCCTCCAGGTTCCCAAGCTGTTTGAGTTCCTGCCTTGGCTTCCATCAGTGATTCAGGATATGTAGGCTAAAGACCTTTCATCCTCATGCTGACTTTGTTCATGATGTTTCATCACAGCCAATCATAACCATACCTAAAACATTATCACAAATCACAAAATAATGATAAATGCAATTAGTGAAAGGTTAAGTGCCCCACAAACATGTAAAATTTTGTGAGGTGCTGTACTCATCAAATTGAGGCTTCCATTTGAGCTTTCTTCAGAGCCCAAAACCAGCATCTTAATCAAGTAATTATTGTCATATGAATTCTACAATTGCCAAATAGATTAAGTAATTTCCATTCGTTCTAAATATCACCCTCTCTTTGCTCAGCTACACCACATGTGCCCATATAATCAGAGCCTTCTTCACCCTCATCATCTGCAAGGTCGCCAGCATCTTTCTCGAACTCCCTATTAATGTTCTGTTGATTCCCCTTTTCAATTTTATATCTCCACATTCACTTCCTCTTCTGGCCTCAATCCTTCCCTGTCTCTGAGATCTTGCTGAATTGTCAGTTTTGTCTCTTCTCAGCTTCTGGCAAATTCTCTATTTGACAGCCACATGAATTTTATCCCACTAGAACCCTGTTAATATTTTGTTTAAAAAAAAAGAGAAAAAAAAGAAAAAAAGAAAGAAAGTAAAGGAAAAAGAAAAGAAAAATAATGTTTTAATTACTTTTAATATCAAGTCTGACTCTCCAATACATTATTATAAACTATATCTACATTTGCCTTTGCCTATCCTGAGGAGCTCACCTCATGCCAACCTCTCAAGTGTTTACACCCTAGCACAGTGTCAGCCTTCTCCTGTTTATTAAACATATCCTCTTTGCTTGTGCTCTTTGCTCTCCTAAAAATGTTCATCTCTCTCCTCCAGATGCCTGAGACTGCAGGTCTGCACTAAGATGAGAAGGGTCATTGGGATGTAAGGAGAAATGGTACCTCCCCTTTTCATGACAGTAGAACCATGGTGTCAGCAACTGGAGTCAATTGTATCAAATCACATCAGTGTCAAATAGCTAACTGGAAAATCATACACCCACACATATGCACACACATATGCACACACACACATACACACACACACACACACCCCACACACACACACACAACACAAACACACATGCTTCATCAAAAGTTCAAACTTGATATGCAAGCATCTCCTTGAGACTCCAGTATCAGCTACTGACTTGGGAGCTGTCTTCCAGGGTCATAATACAATAGTAGACTGACAGCAACTTAAGAAGACAAGGGTTTATTTTTCTGTCATACAACAATAAGAACAATGCCAATGCGATGCATTTTTTGGCATCTCAGGGTAAACTGAGGCAGGCAGCCAGTGCAGGTCAGTGCTGAGAGCAGCTGATGGAGGTTGATCCATATACCCACTGGGGCTTCTGCCTATGGCAGTCAGTGATTAGAAAAATTACTCAGCAGACTTTTCTTTGATGGAACAAAACTTAATTTACTGGGCTTGGCATTCCCTGTATCCAACAAAAAACAAACAAACAAATAAATAAGCAAAGCTCTGAACTCTTTTAACTCCCTGGGCCAGTGAAAAAGAAAAGAAAAGAGAGAAAATTCATACACACACACACACACACACACACCACACACACTAAGTGAATGAAGTAAAAGACAAACCCACAATAACTTCATACATAAAAATGCATACACACAATTGGTGGATAGAGCAATCTCCAACACACACCCAAACAAGCTTTACATATCTACATACATACAGATTTGATGGATGGAACAAAGTTCCACACTCTCAAACAAACTTTACACAATACATACATACATATACATGTATACATACATACTTGGAGGTAGAAGGGCCGAAGTTCCAATGAGTTTATTTCTCTCTCTCTCTCTCTCTCTCTCTCTCTCTCTCTATATATATTATATATATATATATATATATATATATATATCCCAGCAAAATTATTCAAGCAGTATAAAGTTACAATGCAATTACATTTTAGTTTTCTTCTAATGAATGACTATGAAACACTGTGTTCCCCAATACCTTTACAAGAAATAACATTACATAGTACAAGTAAAGAAAACAAATTATTCCCAAAAACTCACATACATTTGTAAGTAAGCAACTTGTTATAGATTAACAAAGCGTGAAGCAAGCAAGGTAGTTTTCTCAGCCAGTTTCTCTTACTGGCAGGCAGCAATGTGAAATTATAGAGAAAGAAGTACTTGTTTTAATTTATTTTTAAAATTAATCTTATAAGAATCTTAAAAGAGGAGTCACAAATCTAAACTTTATATATAAAATCAGTCATATTCATTTCAGATCCTCAGAATGCATATCTACTGATCAACAATTTTTCGTAAATCAGATCAGGAAACCAAGGACAAAAAATAGGTATAAGAAATCAATCATCCCCAGTCAACTCAGTGAGACTCATGTCAACATTGCTGTCATTGTTCTTGTTCCCTGACCATAAAAGGTCCGTAGCTTAACTAATAAGAATGTGCCTTCTGAACTTCAAATTGTTCCCTAAGATTTTCTACATCAGTGTCACCAGCAAAAACATCTTAACCTAGCTTCACTAACAATTGCATTTTTCAATGTTTTCTAAGGTTGGGGCCATTGCTGACAATCTACATCTCTAAGTTCTTTCCAGGTGGTGATCAAATCATAAATCTGCTCCAGGAGCCATGTCTGAAAGGATCAAGCTACTATTGTGAGTGCCAAAAGATACTACCCAGTGAGGACTGGAAGCCCTTAAAGTTTCATACAATTCTTAGATTAAGAGGGGATGTGAGGGCAGCGAGCAGAGCAAGAGAGGGATGTGAGGGCAGCGAGCAAACAGAATGCATAACAGCTTGAAGTTCTCAGGATATGTAGTTGTTAGGGCCATGCCTCAATCCAGGTACCTCCATCATGTCTGTGCTAACAGTGGGCCACATTGCATGAGTTCTAAAACTGTCTGTCATCCCTCCTGCATGGCCTTCAGCAACCCAAGAGGTCAACAATAAGACCCAATGTATCAGTGATTCAGTAATGTAATCAGAGAGCCAGGCCTTCCGGTCTTGGTGTTTAGTGTCATGGAATGAGCTGAACTTCCAATTCTAAGTATGTGATCCTGTGTGGTCCTCCAGACATTGGTGAGTGACAGCTTAATTCTAAGTCAAGCTGTCACCCCACTTCAATTGGATGAACATCGAAGAAGTAGTGTCTTCCAGCTCTTCCAGAAAAGGAAAACACTGGCAAAGGTCTTTAGAAATGGTGGCTGTGTGGGTGTGCTGGTACAGGTCCTGGCATTCCACAAACTGGGAGGCCTAGCCAGAAAGACCAAGAGTTTGAGCACCAGCCTGGTCTACACAGTAAGAGTCTGTGTCAAGTCCAGGGACAAAACAAAACAACTTCCGCCCCCAGAAAAGTAGAGGTTGAGATGACAGATCACTATACTAGGGATAAGAGGGAATTAGTGCCAGTGTGTCTGCCTGTTGTTTCCACATACATGTGTGGATAGTTTGTCTACTTAGAACTTCATTATATTTCCTTTAATGTCTATAGCTCATCTTCTAGTGTTTCCTAAATTCAAGTTTCTTTCTGGGTGTAGACTTCATATATATGCACGCACATGCCCCCCCTCCCCTCAGCATTTGCACTATTACCTGAAACTCTAGTTAGATCACTTGGAAGTCATTCTTCTGAAAGACACCAGGTGGCAGCAATGCCTAAGAAGTGGCTGACATAGTCAGTTTAGCCCCATATAATTGAATCCATTTTAATAAATCAGGTAAACTGCAGAAGTGGGTGCCTTTGTCAAGTCCTTGAGCCACCAATCATTATGGCTTCAGCCTCACTTCCAGAAATGAGAACAGCCTGTGTGACCCACTAGTGACACATTTTATCTGGCTCTTTGACAGCCAGAGGCTGTTGACCTCAAAGAACTGCCTATAGCATAAGATTATCTGGTCCATTCAGGCAATCAGACCACATTGCAATTACTCTGGATTACTGCAAAGCCTTCACACATGGACATTTCTGAGGTAGACACCTAGACAGACCTTCACTCTAAGGACTAGGATGTCCTGCCTTCGTGGGGAATTTTGAATTTTAAAACACAAAGCAGAGGGATATGGAACAAAATAGCATTTTAAAAACATTTTTGGCCTAATAAGTAATCTGGCCAGAAGAGCAGAGCATTAAAATAAAGGCAGTATCGAGTCCTTTCCTGGATCGTGGGTGCTGACTGGCTTTAGCACAGTGACAATTCTGGCTTACTAGAACAAGCAGCCTGAAGCTCTGCCCTGGGAGACTACTGAGGTGGTCTTAATGAGAATGACCCCATAGGCTCAGATGTTTGAATACTTGCTCTCCAATCAGTAACATTGATTTGATAGGTTCAGGGACTACGGGCTTGCTGGAGGGAGTATGATACGTGGGCTCTAAGATTCATACCTGTGACTTTCCCAGCTGCTTTTTCTGGTTGGGGCTTACAGTTTAAGACATGATTTCTCAGCTTCTATCCCAGTCATTATGTCTCCTGCTTGCTGCCACACTTTCTACCATGACCCAAGACATTATACAACAAGGATGAATTAGACTTAATCCAGTGACACCATGCTTAAAACATGTAACTCAGTGGTTCTCAACCCGTGGATCACAACCCCTTAGGAGCCACCGATCAGATGTCCTACATTTCAGATACTTACGTTTGATTCATAACACTGGCAAAGTGAAATAGCAATGAAGTCATTTTATGGTTGTGGGGGTCACCACAGCACTAGGCAAGTTGAGAACCCACAGTGTATCCCCAGTGCTCAGGAGACTTAGACCAACCTGGGATACATAAAGATATCTGAAAAACAAAGCTGTCGCTTGAAGAGAAGCAACAGGCTCACCAAGAGTTAAACACAAGCCAAAGCAAAGCATCATTTTTACCTGAGGAGGGAAGATCCCCTCAGCCAAGAGAAAGTGAATTTTCTGTTGCACCTTAGAGAACAGCTCAGGTCACAACAAGCAAGCGGAAAACAGTAGACATTTCAGAAAAACAGGTAAACAAAAAACAAGGAGCAGGGATCTGGTTCAGTCAAGAAACTTCCTGTGTGAAGGTTGAGCAGAAAAGAACAAACAAACAAACAGTGCAGAAAGTAAGGGGTGTTGTTGGAAACAACTCTTCCTCCAGGAAGGGCAGTAATATGTTTTCCACTTGCTTACTCATTACATGGGCCTGCATGCTTTCTGAGCTTGTTGTAGCTGATTCAAATGTTTCTGCTCATGTGATTTCCTTATGCTGGGAATGATAAGGTAGAGTACAGGGGGTGGGTGGGGCAACCGAGACTAGCTGAGACATCAGGATTACCAAGACCTCACTCAGAGCCTGTGAACTTGTGGGCTGGTGCTGTGTTGCCATCTATGAGGAGCCCACTGATTGAGACAGGAGATGGCAAACTTATTTCTTCAAATAAGGCTTCTGCTATTGATCACCGGAAAGTGGATTTTCTCCTTCTTGGAGGGTGCCTTTTCTTGCAACAGAATGTTCTAAATGTTAAGGAAGGAACCTAGAGAGGGTAATAGACTCCTAGAGAGAAGAATCATGACCAATGATAAATGTGAAGGCTAAGAAACATAAATGAGACATGACTTCTCAAATAGAGAGCAAGGACAATGACAGTATGCAGACATATGGACACCAGGAAGAGGATAGTGTGAGACTTGAAGAGAAATCTAGGAATGAGGCTCACAGTTCATCTAAAGCTCTCAGGTGAAGAATTCCAACCAGTAGTTGGTAATGCAGATAGAGAAGAACAAAAGTCAGGGGAAGGGCTCATAGCCTTGGAGATCAAGAATAATTTAAATTCTAAGAGAGGATACAATTTGTGAGGAGAAATTTGGAAGAAGGGGGCAGAGATATGGCAACAAGATAGAGAAAGAAGGAGAGAGAAGCAGACAAGGACAGTGTACTCCACACAGGCAAGTAATAGTGAGGGCTCCTGACTGAAATCCTGAGAGCAGCCTTAGGACAGGCTACAGGACAGTCCCTGGGAACTCGTCTATGGAGACATCAGGATGCTTTGGAAAGCTATTTATCCAATAGTTGGGTTGGTCTTCTTGCTGATTTTCTGTGAAAATGAAACGCAAGGCTATTTTGGCCGCAGAAAGTGGAGAATGACTTAATGACAAAGACTGGCTTACAGAAGAGAAGAAACATGGTGCCTGTGAGATGCTGGAGAAGGTGCTAGAGAGTCATCTAACCAGGCTGGGAAGAAGAAACCATCAGAGAATGCTTACCCCACATTGACTGTTTTGAGGATAATGAGAAAGGCGTCATTCATTGGCTTAACTGATGAGGAGCAAGTTAAATGCATTCAATGAACAATGGTGTATAGAGAACACAGGCAAGATTATGAATGGTAATATCAGCACATTCACAGTCTTGTCCTTCTTGTTGCCACCAACACGAGGTCTGCAAGGGACTAAGTCCCAGAGAAAAAGATACACCATTTACATGTAGCTTACACAATCCTCCTGTATAATATAAATCATCTCTCGATTACTTAAAATATTTAGTAGAATATAAATTATATGTAAATGGTCATTCTATTATATTGTGTAGAGAATAGAATCAAGAAAAGAAAATACGCTCTTATTTAAAATAGGTACTTTTTTCCTGAATGTTTTCACTCTATAGCTGGTTGGATCCATGAAAGTAGAACCCAGACATACAGAAGGCCAAGTGTACCACATAGCTTTAATAAAGGGGACAGTCTGAATAAAAGAATGAGAGAAACTAGCCATCTATTGTATCAGAAAGAACTAGTCTTGAATTTCATGTTATAATGATTTGAGTATAGCTGGACTACAGAAGATTTGTGATACTGGCAAGCAGTTTGACATTCGCACAAGGAGAACATGAAGAATCTGTGTAGCACCATTATGATACGGAGCCATGCAGTGAGAAGATCTCTATTTGACGTACACTTTAACTTTTCTCTGTACAAATATCTATATATACATCTCCATAGGTAGCTTTATTACAGTGAGGTGAATCAAATCTAGAACCATATGCATTCTAGGCATATGCTATACCACTGAGCCACACACCCCACTTCAGCCTGTTACAAAATCTTTGGAGTCTCAATTTACCAATCAGCAATAAGAGTGGTAAGTCTTCCCATACAGATTTACATATAAGAATTAGATATCTTAGTATACACTAAAGTCCCTAGCTCCTGGTAGATACTTAAAAACAATTAAAAAAAAAAAAAAACCACTTTAAATCTCTTGTGCCAGAGCTCTGTTTATCATTCTGCCCTCTCTCACTTTGAGCATGTTTATTTCTGGTGTTGTATTTGCTTCATATCCTTTTACCTTTATGTCTTAACTTTTCAGGTTTTTAACCAGTGTGCTATGAAAGATGTAGCTAACTGGGCAACAACTGATTTTTAGATGAGGTAGTCCTCTATGTCAAGATTACTGAACGTCTTATGCAGATATATAAACAAGTACACCATGGAAAAGTCACAGAGAATCCCAGCTAGACATGAATATGAGTGCAGGTCAGGGCAGGACACCATAGTCACCATCCCTTGTCATCCCTCTAAAACAAGTTTGCAGAACCTTTGTCATAATAAAGGGATAATTGATATTTGTAAGTCTTAAATCAGTCTTGAAAAGAGTACTTCTCCTGACTCTCCCACTTTCTCTCCGGCATAAAAGGGCTGTCTCTTGCTTCAACTAATTTTGTGGTTGTTACTGTGGTGTATACCCAACATCATACAAGGAAGCATATCATTATTCTTTCATGAATTCCCAAACTCTAGTTCTAGGATATCTTTCTTTCTAGCTTTCAAGAGACTTCCTATAAATCAAGGTATTAGCTTAATGGAAGCTGTTCATTAAAAACAAATAAAGATAATTTATCAAGCAAAGCTAGCATCCAATGGGAAACAAACTTAGCTTTGCAGTGAAACAAATAACCTGCCATGGAATGGGGCTGTAGATGGAAATCCTAGACTCAAAATTAGGAGTTATCAACCGCACAATCATATCTTATGCCCATGGAGAAACCAAAACCTCAACAGTGAAAGCTGGACTCTGAACTACTGGAGTGGTCAGTGGCTGAGCACATTCATGACAGGGTTTAGGCAGCTATGGGAGGAAGCAGTAGAGTTCAATGTTCTCTTAGCACTGTGAGTGATGGTCAATGACCTGACCTTGCGTACATAGGTTTAATAACTATATGGAAAAGAAACAACTAGTACTGAAGTTTATAATGGTCAAAGGCTGGGAATAGAAGAGAAGGGGCAGTTATTCTGCTATTTTCTTACCTAAGACTTGGATCATAGTAAAAGGAAATTGCCATTGTGAAGATTCTTTGAATTCTTTGTTGTTTCAGAAATGAGACCTAAAATGATGTCAATAATTTTCCAGAGAATGCCTGTGTGCTTTAAAAATACCCAGAACTTGTGTCATGTAATGGATGAAAAGTGGATCGTTTTATACATTCATGAGAATTTCAGGCTCAGTGCCAGAGCAAGCAGGTGACAGTACAAGTCCAAGAATTAGAGGCAAATCTGGTCCTAAAGGACCCACAGTCAGCAGGACATCCTGCACCAAGGGACTGTCTTTACTGTTGTCTGAATCATGTTGAGCCTCAGGGTAAGTTCTGTGCAGTAGAGGTGTGGGTAGCATTAAAGAAGCAAAGCAATCAGGCTGGGATCCAATGGAGTGAAAGACAGAAGGGTAGATCCTATAAAAGACATGATGCAGGGGTGTGGTCGGGGATTCATAGGAAGTAGGACATAATAGTAGCACACAACTATCATGGTCGGATGGAGGCTCAAGACCTCTAAAATGTCAGAGATACAAAACAAAGGAGTGTTGGGGTGCAGATATTGTGTTTCTACCATATGGAGGAATACATGAAAGCCTTTAATTAGGGATGATGTGCAAATAGCCACACAAGCATCAATTCCCTGTAATGGCAGGTAAAGATGACACTTATGTCATGTCAGAGAACCAGTGAGGGAGGTTGTTCTCTAACTACCTGTCCTATTTCTTTCTCAGGCTGGTGCTCTTCTCTCCATAAGGAATAATAGCTAATAATTACAGTTTGTTCTCTCTAGCCAATCCCACACTATGCTGGGCAAGGCCTTATTGTTATCCTCACTGTACTGTAAATGAAGCAGAAGTTGAGAGCGATTATGTAACTCAGTTACAGAGGAAACTAAAGGGAGATCCAGGGTTTACTAATGAATTTTCCTAACTCCAAAGCCCAGTTCCTTACCACTATCTAGGCAGCTTGCCTGGAATGAAAAGTATGTTGCTAAACATGGGTGTTCTCCTACTGGTAGACCCATTGTAGGTTTCTGCTATTAGCAAATTAGCCTATTGAGTCTGAATGGATGAAAAGATTATAAAATTGCAATAATCTGTATACACAAATTCATAAACTGAAAGAGATGAGTCACACTATTCACCTTAACAAGACAAACAATTCTGAATACTGCCAAACTGGGGTGGTGGTGGGGTTACTTTTCAAGTACATTGCAGAGTTTAAGAAGAAAAAGATGACTCATAGCCAAGAAAGTCCATTCAAAGCATCTTTTTATTTGCTATAAGAATATAATCTTCATTTCTGCTTGTAAAACCTCGTAGACATTTAGAAGCAATGCCGACTCTATACACTGTATATTTATTGAACTAAAATTTTAGCAAAGGATGAAAAAAAATCACATCTTAAGAGAAAAAAAACACAGAAAGACAAACATCCTTAACACCTCACCCTCAATCAACTATGAAGGAGCAGCCCCACTGAGGCCTGAAACCTAAGGAAGTTTTAAGAGACAGGAAGGTCCCCCAAATCTTTTCAGTGTGTAGTGAAAATGGCTCTTTGCATTAAAGTGTCTGCCTATACCAAGTAGGCACTATCTGTGAGTTAAACTAATCCAGATGAAGGTACATTTCCAGTCTGCAGATAGCTTTTCTTTTCAAATACTGGGCAGGGAACTAAGAATTGTAATTGTCTTCCATAACAAAAGTCACAGTGATTTCTCACTTGGATAGCAAGTTTCTGAACAAACTACACTATATATGAGCTGCCCAACAACACCAGTGCTCACTGGATAGTGGAGCTGTTTCTTGGGTAATTATGGTCTATAGAAATGAACTAAACTCTCAGCAATCAAGTCAGGACTCTGTGACTATCACAAAAGGCTCCTTGCTTTCCTAAACATGGGATGCCCTGTACTCATGCTTCTCTGTACCTGTAGTCACCAAGTGTGATAATAGCTTCCCAAACACCAAAGTCCATCTCCATCACAAACAAATCCTAGCTTAAACAAACTGAGACTTGAAAGCATCACACTGCAAGTCCAAGGACCTGAATCAAGTCTCAGGCAGAAAGATGAAGGTCAGTCTTAAAACCAACCAAACCTTCAGATACCCCTGATCATTCTGAAGGGATCAGCAGCATCTCCAGGTGTGAGAATTCCCTCAAATCTCTATGATTTTAGTCTCAAGGTAAAACTTCTTGGGAAAGTTGTAGAAAAGCTAACAATGGCATACCAACAAGAGGTGACTTAGGAAGATTTCTGTCCCATCAATAGCGAGGAGAGAGGTGGGAACCCCAAGAGCTTTGGGTGGCAGGCTGTGGACTAGACGAGCTAAAGTCTAATTTAAAGGCATCTCTAGACTTAGGGAGACAAAGTTGGAAATGAGAAAACAACTTTAGGTTCAGTTCAGCATTTTACAGCTTCCTGCCTCAGTTCCACAAAACCATATTCCTCTGTGGTAATCTGGAGCCTGGAGGCTTTAAGCCACAGGCACTTCATGGATCCCTGGGTACTCTGACAGAGGGAAAGGATTAAAATGAATTGAGCCAAATGTCTATCTAGAAAACTCAAATCCTCCAAAGAACATTGAAGCTGCTAGGAATTAACTAGTGTCTCTCTCTCATCTCTATCTCTCTCTCTCTCTCTCTCTCTCTCTCTCTCTCTCCTCTCTCCCCTCTACCTTCACCTCCCCCTCCCTCTTTATATGGATCTCTTTTCTAAGCCTGAATTCTGTAAAATCAATGAAGAAAACAACCATCATTCATCTTTCCTCTAAAATTGTTATGCTCAGAAGCAGAACATTTGTTTTGAATGTGTTTGCTTTCAAAGTCAGACATTTGCTAGAATTTTGAGTAAGTATTTTAAATTTTAAATCAGTGCATTTAAAATTGGACAACACTAACAGACACGTTAACATGAAGCAGGGAAACCTTACAGGGTTGCAAGCCTAGACGAAGAAGTATAATCAATTAAGGAATGCTGAGAGTGGGAGAAAATTAGTTTGTCCAGGGAAAAGCACATCAACTGATTACCCAATACCAAATAGTCTTCTCTGAAAACACATACACACAAGTAACACAAGGGACTGAGCAGATTATATTTATATATTTAGGAATATATATATATATAAGATATATCAATATATATATGATATATATATTATTCAAACATATAAAACAAAAGGAACGATGCTTTAGAGAGAGAACAAGTGTGTACATAAGGGTTTGGAAGAAGGGATAATAAAGGGGAAATTGGTGTTTATATTTTAATTTCACAAAATAATATCATTTTAACTGGAAAAGTTATTTTTAGAAGTACATTTCTTACCCCTGATAGCTATTGAAGGCAGTGTTCATGTCAGGGTAAATCATCTCTTGGGGATAAAAATAGGGCAGTGGGAAGAATTTAATTTTCAGGATAAGATATATCATCTTTAATTTGGGTGCAACTTAAGACTGTTAAAGGCCCACACAGTAAAATCAAATAAATCTACCATTTACTAGCTTTTTGCTGGAGTCTTGATTGACCCCAAATGTAGTGACTGGTGCATCTATAAGAAAACACCAAGGAGAATCTCAGGCAGATTTCACTTTGACTTTCATGGTCAGTCACAGTAGTATCAGCTGCATGACTTCGGAGGTGTGTCCTGGTGCATCTAGTAGGTGCTGGAGGCAGGCAGGCAGGCAGGCAGGCCCTCCTCCACTCCCTCTGTTCTTATACTTGACCTATTTCTTGTTCCAGTGATGAGAGATGTTCTGGATCTTCTTCATCTTGATCCGCTGATCCAGCATCTTGTACCTTACAGGATGATCATCAGTTTTCTTTGGAACAGAAGGTGCGTAGGAACTAGATGCATAAGCAGGACGCTTAAAGTGACGCAAGGAGGCTTGATGACTGGAGACCATGGAAAGGAAGACAGACAACCATTAGCTTCAGAGACACTTAACTGGACATAGACGTTGTGGCTGCCTTTCTCTTTGATGTGCATGTCTTCTCCAAGTCAAAAAATGAACAGGATTGGATTTCTAAACTGATTGAATAAGCACAATATCCACTTAGTCATTGACTTAAAACTCAATAAAGACAAGAAACTGCTAGAGATAGGCAGTGGTGGCCTAGTATATAAAGTTTACTTGGTAATAAATGGATGAACTTACGAAAGGGTGTGGGGATGTTGGGATCACAAGTGGAACAAAGTTACCATGGAGAGCAATGGTATATTTATTGCTCATAACAGTTAGCATAGTGTGCAAGCTTTGGTGGGTGGGGCGTGAAAAAAATGCCACTTATTCCCAAATTACTAACTAAAAGCATATCACTGAGAATTTATTTGCAAAATAATTATAAAGGTCTAATATTCAAAATGTACAAAGAACTCTTAAAATTCAGCAGAAGGAAACAATCCAATGCTAAAATGGACAAAATGAATAAACTCCTTAATACAGAAGATACATATATCAAATAAGCACAGGATAAAATGTGAACACTGAAGAATTGCAAATAAAACAGCAATATTCTACTACAGACATAATGCCAAAGTCCAAGACCCCTTAGAATGCTCCTTCCTGCTGGCGGGAGTGAAAAATGTTGCAGCTGCTTTGAAAGAAAGATTAGCAATTTCATGAAGCTGGACACAGACTTTACCATAAATGCAATATAGTTTGACTTTTCAATTAGTTTACTAACTAATTGAAAAGACTATATTCACATACCACTTGACTGTAAAAAACCAAGATAACTTTTAATAGGCTAATGGATAAATACATTGTAATAGACATATATGGCATATATAATGGTATCATAATTTGGTTAAAAAAAATGAATGAGTTATGAAGCATATGAAGATGTGGACACATCATAAATAGACATTGCTAAGAGAAAGAAACCAGTCTGCAGAGGCAACCATACTATATGATTGTACTTATAGGATAAGCTTGAAGGGAAAAAAACCCCACAGAATTATGGAAATAATAAAAAGATCATTGGCTGTGACATTATCAAAGTGAGGAGAGAAGAATAAATAGGTAAGTAGTAGGAATTCCAGGGCCGTGAAAACTTTCTATGTAATGCTAGTAGACTCTGACACTATTTGTCAAAACTCATAAATTTTTATGGGAGAGATCTCTAATTTATGCAACTTTAAAAAGGCATAGAGGTTAGTTGGGATCCAGAATGCATTGGAAAAATAAATCTGACATCTCCTGCTAATTTAGGTAACAATGAGCCTTCAGGAATGAAAAGCTAAAGGACCACCTGAACAACTGCTTATAAGCAGGCTCTAAAAGAGCAAAAAGGCCCGAGGAGCTACACATAAACTATGTATTCTGGTTGATAATTGCTTCGAAAACAGGGGCAGATGAACGATTCCACTCTACAATTCTCTAAAATTGAAAACTTATATAAAAGGAGATCAGTTGACAAAAACTATCCACAAAGATGTTAGCAGCTAAGCAAAAGGAGGAGGCTAGAATGATCCAAAGGTCATTGATTAGACTTGGGGAAATCAATACAAATTCATTGCAGAGATATTGATGACTACATATAATTGCATTTATAAATAGGAGCTCTTACATGGCCTAGTGCACACATGTACATTTCTTTATTTAGACCTAGAAAAATTTCAGGATTTGAGGCTAAAGCAGCAGAGAACCAATCTTATATGTGCATTTTTATTTCAAATACCATTCTCCAATGAGGGAAACATGCATATCCTATAGCAATAGTTTGTTATAGAACTAAGCATAGTAGGTGGACTTGGATACCATTAGAGAAACAAAATTCAAAAGTACCAAAAAAAGAAAGAGAGAAGGAGGAGGAGGAGGAGGAGGAGAGGAGGAGGAGGAGGAGGAGGAGGAGGAAGGGTTTTAGTGTGGGTTGGACATGGTGACATCCTTCCAAAGAATGTGTATCCTAAGAAAGGATGAAAGAGCAGTCACAGTGAAGAAATATGACTGATATGTCCTCATCCAGGACATAAATTGACATAAATTCTGTTAACAGAGCATATCCTTGACTTTATGTGATGGGAGTTAATATATTGTGATGAAATTAAAACTTATATAACCCCGTTTTAACAGTAAGCAAACAGGAGATAACCCCAACTGTGGTAGACAGCCACAAAACACCTGACTAGTAAAGCAAAGAAGCCTGAGAGACTGAGAAACTGCAGAGCCAAGAAAAGCCTAAGGAGACACAATGCATTTGTGTGTTTCCCGGGGTGATCCTAGAACACAGAAAAGAACAGGAAGTGAGAAGCTGGAAGACATGAATGGGTTTAGATAATGATGGAGTCTGTCATCTAACCAGCAGTTCTGAGAGGAGAAAAGATGAAGAACTGATTATGTCTCTCTTCTCCTCTGTTCTAGTCTCCCATGACGCCTTCTTGTTCCTCCTGAAGTTCTGTTTAGTTAATAGACATAGGAAGAGGAATAATGTTGTAAGGTTAAAACAAATATGACAATTAGGTGCAAAGTGTGGAGGATCAGAGGTGGTGAAGCTGATTGCCCAAGTACCAGCTCTCGCTGCAGGCCACTCCTGCTTTTCCTAAAGAGCAAAGGGAAATGGTACCTAAGTATGAAATTGCAAAGTTTCTGTAAGGCAAAGGACACTGTCAATAGGACAAAACAGCAACCAACAGATTGGGAAAAGAGCTTTACCAATCCCACATCCGATAGAGGACTAATATCCAATATATACAAAGAACTCAAGAAATTAGACTCTAGACAACCAAATAACCCTATTAAAAAATGGGGTATGGAGCTAAACAAAGAATTCTCAACTGAGGAAATGTGAATGGCCGAGAAGCACCTAAAGAAATGTTCAGCATCCTTAGTCATCAGGGAAATACAAATCAAAACAACCCTGAGATTCCACCTCACACCAGTCAGAATGGCTAAGATCAAAAACTCAGTGATAGTAGATGCTGGAGAGGATGTGGAGAAAGAGGAACACTCCTCCATTGTTGGTGGGATTGCAAGATGGTGCAACCACTATGGAAAACAGTCTGGCAGTTCCTCAGAAAATTGGACATATCACTACCTGAGGACCCAGCTATACCACTCCGGGGCATATACCCAGAAGATGCTCTAACATATAACTAGGATATATGCTCCACTATGTGCATAGCAGCTTTATTTATAATAGCCAGAAACTGGAAAGAACCCAGATGCCCTTCAACAGAGGAATGGATACAAAAAATGTGGTACATTTACACAATGGAATATTACTGAGCTATTAAAAACAATGAACTCGATAAATTCTTATGTAAATGGATGGAACTAGAAAATATCATCCTGAGTGAAGTAACCCAATCACAAAAGAACATACATGGTATTTACTCACTGATTATTGGATTTTAGCCCAGAAGCTTGAAATACCCAAGATTCAACTCACAGACCACATAAAGCTCATGAAGAATGATGACCAAGTTGGGGGGGGGGGGGTTTCAGTCTTTCTTAGAAGAAGTAACAAAATACTCAAGGGAGCAAATATGGAGACAAAGTAAAAGACAGAAACTGAAGGAGGGGCCGTTTGCAGACCATTCCACCGGGTATCCATCCCATGTGCAGTCACCAAAGGTAGACGTTGATGTGGATGTCAGGAAGTACATGCTGACAGGAGCCTGATATAGCTGTCTCCTTAGAGGTCTGCAAGAGTCTGACATTTTCAGAGGCAGATGCTCACAGCTAACCATTAAACTGATCATGGGGTTCCCAACAGAGAAGATAGAGTGAAGACTGAAGGAGTTGAGAGGATTCTGACACCATGAGGAAAGCAACAATATCAACCAATCAGAGCCCCCAGGGTCTAAACCACCAGCCTGGGAGCACTTAGGGTGGGACCCATGGCTCCAGCTATATATGCAAGGGAGCTATATATAAGTGGGAAAGAGATCCTTGGTCCTATGAAGGCTGAACATCGTGGGGGTGGTATTTGAGGGTGGGGAGGTGAGGTACGGGGAGGGTGGGGGGGTACACCATCATAGAGGCAAGAGGAGGGGGGAAGGGATAGGGAGTTCCTGGGAGGGAGGGGGGAAAAGGGGGTAAGGGGAAAACATCTGAAATGTAAATAAAATTTCCAATAAAAAAATATTAAAAAAAAAGTATGAGGGTTGGAAGAACTTAAAGCTAAGGGACACTTCTGTTAAACACCTAAAGTAGTTCTTAGAAATACTCTCTCAGCAAATATCTTCTAACAATGAACAAATGTGTCTGCCTTTTGTTATTGCGGGGCTGAGCAGATGGTTCAATGACAAAATCTTTGCAACTGTTAGGCCCAAGTCAGATCTCTAGTATCCACAGAGAAGCTTGGTACAATGACAAACAAGAATAGAGCCCCAGTTCTGGGGGGCAGAGACATGTCAATCCTACGGTTTCCCTGGACATTCGGTCTAGAAGGAATGGCAAATTCTAGATTCAAGAGAGACACTACCTCAAAAATTAGTATGGAGACATCAAGTAAGGCATCTCTGGCCTCCACAAATGTCTGCATGATAGGCACCCCATACCATACATCACATACACTTACACACAAATGAACTATTAATATGATGCATCAAATTGTCATGTTTCAGGCAGCAAGATGGCTAAGCTAACAAATTATCTTTGAGACATCTTTGCCATAGTATACACATATACACACACACACACTCACACAAAAACACACACACATAACACACAATACCACACACACTCACATACTCACACATACATATACACTCACACACACACACAGACACACACACTCACACATAAACACACACACACACACAAAAACACACACACATAAACACACACATACACACTCACACATACACATACACACACACACTCACACATAACATACACTCACAGACACACACACACATATACACACACATACACTCACACACACATAAACACACACATACACTCACACATACACTCAACACACATATACTCACACACATACTCACACACATACATACACAGACACACACACACTAAATAAAAAATAGAAATATATTTCAATAAATTCTCATTTTTATTTAACAAAATACAGTACTGTGATATCTTGAAAATATGAGAGAAGTGTTTATTAGCAAAAATAGAGGCTTATGTGATAATATAATGAACAATAACTCTAAATCTAAACTAATTTAAAAAATTACATATATATTTTACATATATTACTGTTTTGCTTACATGTATATCTGTGTACCTCACCTGTGCCTGTTACCCTCAGAGGCTAGAAGAGGTCATCAGATTTTCTAGAACTACACTTACAGACAATTGTGAACTGTCATGTGGGTGTTGGGACTTGAGCCTGGGTCCTCTATAAGAGCAGCAAGTGTTCTTCATCTCTGAGCTAACTCTCCAGCTCCTAACCTAATCTTACCACTGCATACTTACCAAAGCATATTACCATGCGCAAAGGAAAATCTAAAAATTAAATATTATTTCAAGATCATGCTTATGTCTATGCAGCATGAACATTTGCTTTGATTGACTTTTAGGATTGTAATTTACAAAAGAAACACAACTAAGCACTTCTTCTGTGGAGTCATTCTGGGTCTATCCTAGAATACTGGGTCTATGCCTCACTTACATACAAGAAGAGGCATTCTTGTTGTAAACTGCTCTTCCCAGGCTTCTTAATACCCAGGCTGAAACTACTTGGAGTTATCTTCACATAGTGAATGAAGGCTACCAGAAAATGGGTCTGTTGTGACATGATAATAAATTCCCTGGTCATTGCTAGAATGGTCACCTTTAAGCTCTCAGAATGTTTAATCCCATGGTTTAGGGTAAACAAATATTATAGCCACCACCATTCCCACTCCCAACACATCTAGAACAAGTATAAAAAACATACTTGACCCAGGATAGAGAAGGGAGGGCTGAGAGTCTCAGATCAAGAGCTCGGGCTTGGGCTCACTGATTTATGTCTTTTGAGTCACAGTCCCTCTTCATATTCATCCTATTTTCGCAACTCAGCATGAACTCAGCCAAAGTATTATTGAATTTCCCACTTCTCAGCATGAAGGAGCATTTACCATTTGCTAGAATTCTGATTGTCAGAACAAAAACTCTGCTTGCCACTAGCTGCAAATAGCCTGAACCTACTGGTTAGAGCTCAGCTCCCTACCGAGCTATGAAATATGTGCATGCCTGCTGTCACCTCCACTCAATATGGGGAAAGGGGGGGACACTGTGCCCGATGCTGTTTGTGTGTACTTTTTTGCTTTTCTCCTATGCAGGGATAAAGATTTGACGGCAGGGCATGACAGCAGGGCAGGCACAGGGATACCATCTTGAACGCTGTGTTGATCTTTCTTCTTGGGGTTCTAGGTGTCCTTCTGAAGGGTAAGTTTTTATTCATCTTTGGCATGTTTCTGAGGTCTTAGAAGGGGCCTGATCCTCTTCCTTTCAATAAGTGCCATTCTCTACAGCTGAACAAAATAGTACAATTGAAGACTCCCACTCAAGGGAGACCCTCACTCGAGTCTCAGGATGACACGACCACCCAGTAACGCTCGCAAGACACTGAAACTGGATGCAAAAGCAGAGGTTTAATAATTCCAGTATACTGGGGTTCCCTCGCATGTAAGCAAGAAGAGAGAACCCCGAGTTCGAGCTAAGAATAGCTTTTATAGGGTCTAGGGGTTAGAACAGAGAAACAGTGACTAGGCACAATATGATTGGCAGAACAGTGTGACTTTTAAACTGATTGGTCTTTGGGGAATGAGGTGACAAGGACCTCCCTTGTCTGTCTACTTGCTCTGGCCCTTCCTTCCCCATGGTCTGAGAAATGTTAATCAGCCTCTCCCTTCCTCCTCAGAATGTTAATCCAGCAAGAGTCCTCTAAGGAATGTGCCCCTCCCAGGATGTGTCATGGGATAGTGAGATTCTTTTAATCTTAAATTCAAACTGAGACCTGACAATGTACATTTAGACCCAAAAGTCTTACACAATCTCCTTCTCTGGACAAAGAAGAACCAAATAGAGAATAGAACCCCATTTTCCATGTGCTTTATCAGCATGTGACATTAACACTTCTTCCACTAGTGGACACAGTGGGATAATACTTTCTTCTCTTATAGCAAACAACTTGCAGAAAACGATAGTATCAGCTGATGAAGATTTTGACCCAGGCTTACATACCTACACACAGTGTTAACTTAGAGCTCACTTTTGAACACACTCAGAAAAAGACTAACACAAAACAAACCATACACCATTAAGATATCCTTATTTACAATTACACATGATCTCTCTTTTTTTTTTGTTTGTTTTTTTTGTTTGTTTGTTTTTGTTTTTTTGTTTTTCGAGACAGGTTCTCTTGTAGCTGGGCTGTCCTGGAACTCACTCTGTAGACAGGCTGGCCTGAACTCAATCGCCTGCCTTGCTCCCAAATGTGGATTAAAGGCGTGCGCCCACCGCCCGGCCCACACATGATCTTGATTCCTAAAGCAATGCTTTTTATAGGAGCTTCAACTTTCATTTAGCCCTCATTATTTTCATAAATACAATTCCTCCCTCCCAAATAATGCCCATGGTTTTTTTTCTCTTCTGCTATTTCTCTGTCTTTCTGTCTCTCTCTGTCTCTGTCTCTCTCTCTCTTTCCCTCTCCCCCTCCCTCCCTCCTTTCCTCTCTCCCTTCCTCTGTCTCTCTTTCTTTCCTTTCCTCTTCCTCAGCCTCCCTCCCTTCCCCTCTCTCCTCTCCTCTCATAAACTAGTGCACACATTCATTGCTCCAGAAAACAGATTAAATTTGTTTACACATCAAACTTATATGGCTGTTGGGTTTAGATATGATTATATAACGGAATATTAATGTCTACTAACTGTACAAGGTTCCATGCTGAGAATTTAATGTGAATAGGCTTAATCCATGCCTCCGTTCACGCCTGCCTAGAAGCAAGCACTAGGACCACTCTTTTCCCAGGCATGGAAACTGAGGCTTAATAGATTTACATCACCGCTATGATGAAGGAAGTTTGGAGCCTTGATTCACATCCAAACAGACATCAGACCCTTCCTGATACATGGATACATATGTTGCCCAAATTTAGCTTTAATAATTGCTATAACGGCTTAAAATGTCAAGTGAAAACTATTTCCTGTAAGTATCACTAAACCTACAAAACACCTGTGGCATATGTTGAGTTCTGCAGTTCCCCTCTTATAGCTGGAATAATGCTTTCTTAAAACAAACATCTTCCTGTGCATGGCTCAAAGAGTAGCTACACAGAGATCTTGATGGAGGCCCCTGAAGTAATTGTTTTCTTCTGATGCCTCCTCTCCACAGCTAGAATGCTGAGTTTTCCAAGCTTAGGCCAGTGGAAACAAGTCACCATGCCAGGCAAGCTTGGGACCTTAGATGAAATTGTCCTTATTGGTTCCTTCTCTGTCTGCCAATGAAGGCCACATGAAGAGCTTCTAAAACTCCGAGTGTTCAAGTTTAGTTCAAGCACATATTACAGAATCTGTGGGACAGAACTGAGCTTCTACTGTCTTTACACCCCCACAATTCCAGAGAGCTAGAACTACTACCGTAATCTCTCTGGTATTCTTCCTGGTGTTTATCTCTACTATCTCATTTGCAGCTCTGCCATCTTTAGACAGTAGACAGATTCATTTTTGGCTCTGTCCTCATGTGACATGGGCACATTGTTTCACTTTCTCATCTCAGTAATGGAGATGAATTAGCATTCACTTCAGAAGTCAATAATAAGAATGCAAAGACCCACAGATCCAAAAGCAGTCAGCAGCCAGCACTGGTGCTCAAGGAAGGAGTGTCCCTTCCCTCTCAGTTTCTCTGCATCTTCTGAGATGAAGATATGGAATTGCCTGGCAGGTTTGTTATTGCCAAGAGTATTCAGTAGCAGTATCCTTTACAAATTCTCCATTCATATACATCCCAAGACGTGGAAGCATTAGCCTGAAGCCAGAATGATAGCTATCCTGCCCTTTTGTAGACATAGGATTTTACAACATTAGCCTAACCAGAAAAATTACTCTTCATCCACACCCATTATATGAAGTTGTTGTCCAAAGTAACACTTTATTTTTGAACTCTTCAAGATGTATTTCATATTAAACACTAGAATGACTAATTCCATTATCTACATTTTTAAAGATCCTGGCTTTCCAAAGACTACCGACAGAAAATGAGAAACCCATACATAGTCTACAGCTGGTTTTTTTTGTTTTGTTTTGTTTTGTTTTGTTTTTTCTCAGAAAGACCAAAGAACTCTGTGAAGTGAAAGGAGAAAGCATGCATTCTGGGAAGCTACCTAGTGATCTTCATATTGAGCCAAGGTTAAGAACCACAGATGGGCTAAGTTCATCTTGAATGAAAAACAATCTATAATTCAGTCATGTATCATATAATGATGCTTTAGTTAATAATGTGCTGCATATAAAATGGAATATTCCATACAGCCCAGGTGTGTTAGCAAGCTATATCATTGAGGTTTATGTAAGAATACTGCATGGTGTGCACACAATGAAATCACTTAACATATCCCTGGGAATGAATCTCACTGTGAAGTGGTGTATGGCAGTATTTAGGGTTAGAGAAATCTATGGTGTACACGACTAGGTCTGATTCATGTATGCAGATCATTCTTGTCCCTCTTTACCAGCATTACATGATACAGACTCTGTGATAAGATCTATGGCAGAAAAAGCCCCATGAATTTCTCTCTTGGAAGCAGTGGGTGGCATTATGGGAGAAGCATTGGCTTGAAGGCACAAAGAACTGGAGTCATTACTGCTCTATCTGAGACCCTAAGAGTCTTCTCCACACAGGGTTATTTTTTTCCTTTCATATATTCTATGATGTAGGGAAAACAGTAACTTCTTTCCATGGCTTTTATAAAAACTTTAAGAGGTTGTACACCGGGAGAACAAACAGGAAGGTTCTTTACAATGAGTGGGTAGAAGGTACTTGGTGACAATCATTACATGATAAATGACCATGGAAGGCCAGGATGTTTTCATCATGAAGTCTTCTCTCTTGATTTTCTTATAACAGTATTGAAAATTTATCAAATCTCCTACACACAATTTACACCTGAATGATCTTTCCACACAATGAAGACATTCTGTAATGTATTTCTTTGCATTTGTCAGAGAACATACTACTTAACTTCTCAAGGAAACCACTTTTTAAAAAAATTATGTGGCATTGTAAGCAAGGAAAAACACCCAAAACACATTTTGAACTAAGCAAGTAAAAAGATGGATGCTCACTCAATGACTCTGAGAAGGACCTGAAAGGTCCTGGAGCTCCGCTGGGAAGGATGCTCACACAACCAGTGAGGAGATGGAGCTTCGATCCTGATTCCTAATCTAGATGTAATTAGTAGGTCATGGGGAAACTATGAAAATGACAGGACTCATCCAGATTCCTGAGACTTTGCACTCTTTATACTGAGACATAGAAGTGCTCGGTGCCTGTGGTTGTTTGTTTTGTTTGTTTTAAACACTTCTTTACTCCATAACCACTTCTGTCCTGCAAGTCTACATCCCTGGGCAGGGATAATGTGCACACACATTTGTATATCCTGATGTAACCTCGTATTGATAATAGCTGGTACAGAGAAATGTTTAAATGAGTAAGCAGACTACTGTGTACCACACTCAGTAACCTTTACAATGCTGCCTTTAAAAGATAAATGACTCCAACTATGCACTTGCTGGCAATGATGTTGATGTTAACAGAAGCCAGCATTTCTCCCTTACTTCTGTGATGTCATTATACCTAGAGTCACTGCCTGTGACTTTCGTATAAGAAGAAGGATGGTGACAGTGAGTCCATCCCCTCACAAGCTTCAGGTGTACAGCTGCAGTGAACCTTTGCTTTACATAGATGCCACAACTCCGGCTTTCTATCTGTAGGTCTTCCTAGAACATGTAAAGGCACTGATGCAGAGCTCTTAGCCCCATCTCCTAACAAACTGGTGAAGGGAACGGACCAACTACATAAGCCTGGAAAGTCAAGTCCTTCCATATTCAAGCAGCAGCAGCCTTCAATTACCCTGTGCCACTTTAAGGAACGAAACCCTCCCTCAGGAAGCTGGTCATTTTTTTATTTCATATTTTATGTTCTCCTTTTGTGTGTCCTGGCATACACAAAGTCTGTGCTCCCCACTGTGACAAGTGGCATTGTGCAGTCTTTCACTTAATTCTTCTCAACATACAGATGCTTCTTCCACTTTATTTAGATTCAAAATGGAAATATAAGGCTAATGAGTTAGCTGTGTGCCCCATGTCCTGGCTAAGCCATTTCAGAGGCTTCTGACAGGAAATCAGTAGTAGTTACACAGCTATGGTGCCCGCAGCAAGGCATGAAAAGTAAGCCTTGATTCAGTCCACAGAAAGTGAGCAGCAATGTTCAACTCTCACGGGGAACTGAAAGTGAAAGTCAGTTGCATAACCACAGGTCAATGGTCATTCAGGACTCCCTTGAAAGAATCCTTCACTCCAGAGATATGGGCCTTAATGTCACAGGTGGGGAAATGATCTAAACCTTCAGGCAGAAGGCAAGTGTGTGAATAGGTGGCTCCAAGTGTGGAGTAGTTACCTCCAGCCTTTTCTTGCAACAAACCTCCCAGGAAATGAGAACAGGCTTGCCAGTTGCCAATAATTACCTTGGGCAAGCTATTAAGGTATTCATGCCTCAGTTACCTGAACTGTTAAAGAAGATACTACCATCAATGTCCTCAGAGAATTATCAGGGTTTAATATATGTTATTAACCACATTTTCCCTGATGTCTGTATGTTTAAAATACATATAATAGTATTTGTCTTTAAAAAGCTGTATTAGGGAGAGCAAAACTCACCAATTGAGGTTAAATGCTCAATAACTTACAATACATGTAGATTTTGTTTGGGGAAAAGAAATATAAGCTTTCCACACTGTCTTCAGACCTTGGAGGTGGTCAGATGTCTTCCAAGTTTCCAGATGATGTTTTATCCGTAGTCTCCTGCAATAGGACACAGAACACTATCATTGGGAGCTGGATAGCATTTGGCCCAGAAATCCTTTCTACAGCAGGCAGCAGAGTTCAGAAGCAGAGCCACATCTACTGCAAGACTATTGCACATGCCGCAGTGTGTGCAAGGAGCAGTCAGCTATATCTGCATCAGCAACGACTAGGTACTGTACCTTTCCTCTAAGATCACTTCAGCAGGCACCTGGGAAGCTGCTCGGAAGTCACTGCTTTGGATGGGTAACAGCTAAGGCTGGTAGTTGTAAAACTCTGAGCCATTCTTCAGGCAAGAGCCAACAGTTCCTCAGTTTGACATCACGGATGTCCCCCAACCCAAACTCCATGAAATCTCCATTTAAAATCCCATTGGACAACAACAAATAAAGTAGGTCCTAGAGAAAAACTATCTGCATGTGCTAGTCTTTTCAATGCAAGTACCACACAGATTTAGATGTGCAAAGGTTCCAGATGATGACTCCCAAGCAGCTTTCTTGAGCTGAAGCTGAAAGATGATTCCGTTAGATAACTGCAGAACTGTACAGTCCTTTAATGAAATGACTGTTGCAGCCTTCTGACAAATAACGTCTAGAGCTTCTAAAGACTTAACTCCTCATAGATCAACCATATCCATAGATTAGAAAGGAAAAATGTCAAGGTTCTTAAAGCACATGTTAAACTAGCAACAGGAATGAATGTAAACATGATCGATTTTGCAAAACAGCCATAGCTTTACATAAAGTCATTTTTTTTAAACACATGGAAAAGTATAACAAAATCAAGATAGCAAAATAAATACCTATACTCTCCGTAGAGCTTAATGAAATCGATGTTTTAAACATTTTTTAAGAGATTAAATAGGATCTGGGAATGTGCTCGGTGGGTAATGTGCTGGTTGCCCAAACCTAGGACCTGAGTTCAGACCGCTAGCATCAATGTGAAGCAGACATAGTGGCTTATTCCTGTACACCTAGTGCTAGGGAGGCCTCCCAAGGGATGTCTAGGGCTTGGCAGTCAATCTTCTGAGCTCAGTAGAAGTTCCGAGTTCAGTGAGAAAGCCAATTCAAAAAGTAAAGTGGAAAAAGATAAAGGAAGACACCCAACATTAACTTTATCCACACAAGAGATTAAACACAGGTAGACTTAGTATTTCTTCTCCACCATTACTTCCCTTTAACTCTCCGAAGCCATCATCTAAAATGTGTTTATTCCTGCTCATATGAGCATGGTGTTCTGTTTACAGTCATATAATAATATTTCTGCAGGTTTTGAAAAAGACAAATCATTCTAGGGGTTATTACCTTTTAGTGACTTGTTTTTCCTGATCAACATCATGTAACACACTAGAAACAGTCTTGTGGCAACAAGAATAGAAAATAACTACAACAGAAAGATGATTAAATAGCACGTGTCGTACTCGCACAATAAAGTTATATATAGATGGTCTCCAAAAAAAAACCCAGCTCTGTATTCAAATGGAACTTCCTTTGCCATACATAATAACGCTAGTATCAATGTATACTAATATACAAATGTAAAAGTGGGATGGGTCTGATCCAATCAGATCATTGCTGTAGTTGAAAAGCCAATTTAAATGGGAGAAAATTCATCAAGGATTGCTAACTATTTACATCTGGGGGCTTTTTTGTTGCTCAGGTTTGTGTTGAAGTTGTCATTCTGCATTCTTAACTGTTTCCTTTCTTTTCTCTGTTTGCTAACTTCCTGCTTGATCAGTTTTTCATTTGGATGCCTGTTCCATCTTAGGTAATTGTGTCACAGTGACTCCTGGGCAGTTTACCTTATTTTTCATGGGTATAAGCCTTGACTTAAAAGATCTGAGTTCCAGGTAAAGGCCCATTGCCTTAAGTTTGGACCAAAACTTCTTGTTACATTCTCATTTAATGGTTTCAAAGCCACTAGCCCATCCATGTAGGTGTGACCTAACAGCTTGGTTGCAGGATGTTTGATCACACTGTGAACCATGAGATTGTGCTGTCTACTGAAGAAAAAAAAAACAAAACTGTTTTTTTTCTAGTTGTGGTGTGGCTCAGCCTTAGCACACACCTTTAATTCATCTGGCTGGGATACAGACCCTCCCATAGTACACACTTTTAATCACAAACAACACAGGAAAACTTAGTTCCTTGAAGGTAGCATCCATGTTTGAAAGGGATGTCTAATTGAGAGGCATACAAAGTAAAGAATCAGAGAAAGATTTGACAGAATAGGATATGCCACTAGAAGAGAGACATAAGATTGACAGACATGTTCTTACTAGAAGAGAGAGAAAAGAGAAGCTACTTAAGACAGAAGAATGCAGGGAAAGAAAGGAGACGAGACAGGAGACAGTTTTCATGGGAGAGTTTTACAGAGGTAGGTTGCAGAGAGAGAACAAACTAGACACAGGTGAAGACAGAACCAGTCAGAGAATAAGAAGAAGCCAGAAGATTAGAACAGATTACTAGAGTTAGTTTGAGGCCAAGCAGAGCAAAAAGTCAGAGTCTAAAAGAGAAGATAGATTGGATCAGCCAGCTTGGAGTCAGAACAGCTGAGTTGAATCAGTCAAAGACCAGAAAGAAGCAGGAAGGGGTGATCTTATTTAGCAGCATGTCTCAGAGACTGAAAACATTCTACGTTTAGATTAGATTGTATGAAAGCTAGAGCTTCCAGGACTAGGCCTAGGTCACCAAATGGAGGCAGGAAACCTCTGAGACAACAATAACATCAGAGGAATAAAAGATAGTTTTACACACTTCCCATTGTCCTATTGTAGATTAGACTCCAACATATGGAAGTGGGACAGGACCCAAAAGAATATTGTTCATAAGATTATGAACAGGTCTGCATATTCTTATAGATGACCAGGATGACCTCTGAGATCCTCCCTGGATCAAGAATGAGATATTTTTCCAATATGCAGACATGTCTACTTTTCACTGGCATTGCTAATGTGAAGTTAGCTTCCTCCTGATGCTTGGATGCTGAAGTACACAATAACCACAGCAAGCACATGATAAGATAACTTCTAGGCACTGAGGATGGGTCCTCTCTAAAGAACCACAAATCCTGGGCATGCTCGCTCACTCACTCACTCACTCACTCACTCACCACTCACAGAAGCTTTGTGGATACTGATGGGCATCTGCTTATCACCTTGGCAGTCTGGGGTCAGAAAGTAGAAAGAAGGGCTTCACTGTAGAAAAAGCTAACTATCAATAGGTAAAAGCACTTTAAAGAAAATCACTGCTATGTAATATTAATTTTACCCAGATGGCTTGGATAAAGCTGCAAAGAGAAATAAGCCAAGGGAAACTAGTTTCAAGAAGTCACAGAAGCAAGAAAGCTCAAGGCTCCTTAGCAGACAATACTGAAATCCACAGGTCAGGCCTGTGCATGGAGCTACAGAATATAAAGTGAAATACCAGGTCAATATGGGTTATGGTTCTCATCTGTCAAGAATACTATTGATGGTGAAGTGAGCTATTATTTCGCCTACAAGCAAGAAAAAGTGTTAATGAAATTATTACACACCATGGATTACAAGCCAGTCTAATTTCAGAGTGGTTAAAATACAAGATAATACGCTTCTCACAATGGTTGAAATATAGTAATTTCCCAAAGCAGAAATCTAAAAGATAATTTCACATTAGTAAACAGGTACTTGTAAGAAGATAAAGGTAAGGAAAAGAAGGCAAATAAAATATGGATGAGATGTCATTTTCCCATCAAAGTAATAAATTATAAAACATAACATTCAGCATTGACAAAAGATAGAAAAATGTGCACATTAATTATAATAAGAGATGAATTAATATTACTAAGAGGAATCTTGACAAAAATCTAAGTATCTATACATCCTTAAGCCAGAATTTCTAACTCAGAAATATTCCTCACTACATACTTAGACTCCAAATATTTATAGACAAGAATATAACATAAGTATAATAATAAAAGTTATCATTACACATATAAGTAAACTGACATAATCATATACACATTAGCCAATTACCAAGGTAGTGGTTAATTTACCAATGTGTAGAAGACATTTCAAAAGGGAGAAAACAAAATTCTATATAAGATAGAGATTTAATTCAAGAAAAGATTTGTAAAAGACCTAGAAGGAGAGGGGATCTTAGTTAATGGGTAACATTAGCAATAAACAGCATTTTTCTTCCTATAGTCTTTCTTATTATTATACAAAAGTTTACAATGACCATGTTTACCTTTTATAGCTTCTCTTCCTCAGAACAAATCCCTATAGTTAAGCTTGTAATAGGGGGTGTGAGGCTACACATGCCAAGCTACTATCTACAGGGACTATCCAGGGAGAGCAGTAGACATTAGTCTTCCCTTGTACATACATATGAGCATTGTGGGTGACTATTTTCCTAAGAGATTCTAGAAGGGAACTGGGTCATATCGACTTTTATATTTGTAATAGTAGAACTTAACTGTGCCTGCCATTAGCTATGACACTGTGTCAGGGGATACTAAGGTTAGGGCTGTCAGTCTTAATCCTTAGAGAGATGAGGTGAGTGAGAAAAGTAAAGTTCCAAGACAAAGGGGCACAGATGAAGTTGGAAAGTTAATCTATCTTTATCTACCTATCTATCATCAATCTATCTATATCTATCTATCTATCTATCTATCTATCTATCTATGCCTCTATCTCTATCTCCAACTCTATCCATCTCCATCTTCATCTCTATCTCACTACCTATCTCTACCTCTTATCTCTCTCTGCCCATTCATTTTCTCTACACTACCTGACTCTCAGAAGTAGATACTTCACAGCCTGCACAAAAAAGAGCACAGTTCTACTCTGTCCATTGCTGAGTGGAAGATTGTCTGGGAAATAGCATGGGTACATCTGGAAGAAACTCACAAGGGAAGGTGACAGACCAATGTTCCCTGATAAGGTGGACTTGAACAGAGTTTCTTCTATAGCTGTAGCTCCTAGCTCTTGAAATACCAGTGCTTTCTGTTGCCTGTGGTCATTGGGATAATAGAAAATGTCATTTACCTACCTGGCAAGGTAACGTGACTTGTGGAACTAGTGCTAGGAGCAGGTGAGCCATGAGAACGTTTCTTGGTACCTATGAATAGGAAAAAGAAGATAAGGAAAGTACAATGTGGGTTAGCTTGGACTGGCAAATGCTCATCTGATGCAGAAGTCTGGGCCTAAAAATAACATGTAGAAGGTGGCCAGTCAAGGTTACAGGTATATATTTTATGGCACAGAAAATCCAGAAGTTCAGCCTGTGCCTTTGTGGGATTTTACTTAGTACCTCTGGATAGTGGCTTGGCATACTGGGTCCCAATGCTCTTGAGCAGGACATCTGAGTGTTAGTAGAGAATATTGCTAAGTATGTAGTTACAACCAATGCCAGTTTCAGTGTTCTAGAGTGGAGACTATAATAGTTTAAAGCTCCACATAGCTATATGTATACGTAGGGTGGGAATCAGCAGTTGAGAAATGGAAAGTTTGGAATTTAGAACGGAGGAATCAGGGATTTAAATTCTGTTTTAGTTACAACCTTTCCCTGCAGTTGGATCTTGAATGGGATCTGTTGGAATCTCCAGATCTTCACTTGGAAATGAGTGAAGTAACAACTATATCCAAGTTTTCTGGAGAGCTAGGTGTGTTAATGTACTCAGAAACAAAGGAGAAACATGAATGTTATGTTAGCAGGGTCCTGGAGTTTCTAGCAGATGGTAACTAACTCATTAGGAAAGTCAGTATCTTTCTTCATATAAACAGGTGAATGCATCATGAAGAAATGAAGAGACAGCCTCCAGGATGAGGTTAAAAAAAAATTGAAGGAAACCAAAGGAACAAAACAAAGGAAGACAGAACTGTTCAGTAAAGGAACACATTTTTATATGCATACATCTTACACATGTACATATACATATTTATACATAAAAATTTCAAGTGATGTAGACAATGTATGTACACATATATTACATAGTTATAAATACTATTTGCTTAGATTTTTTTTTTGTTACTTCATTTTATCATCCATATTGAGGAGAAAGAGGCATGGAAGCCATGACTCAGCAGTAACACATATGATGATCCCTTTATTGAGCTGGCAGAAATACAAAGAGAATTCTTATTGGTTGAACCACAGAGTGTTGCACTTTGTAACTCTTGCTAGCCCAGACCTCAGCATTCGTCTATCTTAGTCTCCTGAGAATTGTGTCACAGGCATATATCACCATGTGTGGCTAAAGAAAAGAAAATTAAGCAAAGAATATACATAAACCAATGTTATTTCTGTTCCTGCAGTTACCCGATATCTTAGTTACTTTTCTATTGCTGTAATAAAACAGCATGACTAAGGCAGCCTATAAAAGAAAGCATTCAATTTGTCTCACAGTTTTAGAGAATTAGAATCCGTGATGTTAGAACAAAGATATGACAACAGAAATAGCTGAGAACTCACATCCTGATTCTCAGGTAGGAGACAGAGAATGAACACAGAGAATGACACAAATCTTTAAAACCCTTAATCCATCCCACAGGGATGCACCTCCTCCAACAAGGCCATATCTCTTAAGTCTTCCTAAAGTTTCACAAACCACATATTTATACAAATGAGGACTTCTGTCATTCAAACCACCACACTCAAACGATTAGTAAAGTCATACACAGAGAACTGGGGTGCCTAGAGGTTGTGCTAATGGAGTAAAGCCCTGTTATCACGGTCCAGGTAAAGATAACAAGAATGATCACCATCAGAGGAAGTATGAACCCGGAACTGGAGATCTGTGGGTAAGCAGTGAGGTTTTCCTACTCTAGAGTCTCTTGGTATAAGCAGAGACATAGCTTCTGCACAGTACCATGGAGTGCTTTCTTTTCCCCTCCTGCAACTTCCTCAGACCCTTACACATCCAATATCATCTCTGTCTTCTGTCTCTCCCCATCTCTCTTTCTCCCTTCCTTTCTCTCTAAAAAGGAACAAAACAAAACAAGACTCATAGAGTTCAACTTGTGTTGGCTAACTACTCTGAGCATGAGGCTTGTCCTAGAGAATAGTTGATATACCCCTTGGCACTTCACTGAATAAAACTGATTTTTCTTCTTCCAGTAGCTATCAATTACATAGAGGTAGCACTCTGGGACCACTTCTGCTTTTCCATGCTGAGATTTTGTATGCTTGAGTTTGTGCAGGTCTTGTGCATGGTATCACAATCTCTGTAAGTTCAAATATGCATCCATTCTTTTATGTCTAAATATTTTTTTTCCCTTGAGGTCATCCATAATCTCTGGCTTTTACAGTCTTCTTCCACATTGATTTCGAGACAGGAGGAATGTGATTAAGACATTTCATTTAGGGCTAAGTGCTCCAAAGTCTTTCACTTTGTATATTGTCCAGCTGTGAGACTCTGTGTTAATTGCCTGTGAGAAGATGTTTCTCTGCTGAGGGTTGAGTAATACACTGTATATAGGTGCAGCAATGTATCTTTAAGAGTTGTTTTATGTTCACTTAACAGAATAACAGTAGTTAGTTTTTGCTGCCCAGTGTCTACTCCAACCCCTGCCCTGGGTAGCCTGGCTTGTTGTACACCAATCTGGGTGGAGAGAAGGAACCTTAATCTAGTACAGGTGGGTGCAGTACAGGATCCCCATCAGCAATGAGTGCACAGGCAAAACCGACAACAACAACAACAAACGCCTTGGAACAGCTTTGGAGAACTGGTTTGTTTATTGGGGGTGAAAATGGTATTTATGCCCCTGGGAAGATGGCCAGGGTCTCTCGGGCAAGGTTTGTGTGGTCCTGTCCATTGGTCAGGACATGGTATTAGAAGATGCTTTATCTAAATACTCAGGGCTGTAGATCAAAGAGGAGAAAACCTTATAAGGTCAAACAATGAAGCCCACTAACTGTCAAGGTTGTTAATTCATGCTAGACTTGATGGTGGAGCAGCTGGATTTCTGGAGCCAGGTTTGGAGTGGGGAGGGAGCCAACTCCTGCTGTCCTCATATTTGAGGTATTCAGGATTGAAGCTTCCTCCATAGGCCTAGGTCATTATGGTCCCACAAGGTTTTCCCTAGGGTTCATGTCCTATCTAGTTCTTGGTTTCATTAATGATGTCAAGTATTTGTTCCATCTCATAGAGTGAGCCTGACTGGTTACACCCACAACATTCATGCTACTGTTCACCAGTGGACATATCCTGCAGGGATGACAGGGCAAGACAGTGCATAGGTTCCTTCATCTTTTCCTCTTGCTGAGGCAACTTCAGGTGTAACTAGAATTTTATCTCCTTGAGGCGAATTCTATGTAAAATTGCCCTTCTCTGTTCAAATAACCCACAGTGAAGCTGCCCCAGCTAACTTATCTTATCTCTATTAAAATACCTATTTCTGCAAATTTCCATCTCCAGCTAACTACTTATTTTAGCTTCTGTTAAATTGCTTGCTTACACAAAACCTCCACCTGAAACAGCAGAATAAGGTACCAAAATATGGTTTTTGTCTTTAAAAGCCCCTTGCTCTAAATACGATATGGGATACCTTAGGTTACTTGTATAACCTGAGTATATAGTCTCAAGCTGGTTGGAATAAATACTTTAGTTGCCTATAAACTATGTCTGAGTGGTTATCTCTGGTGGGATTCCCTTAACACTGGCAGGTCACTGTTGTAGCTTGCAGGGTAAGATACGTGGGTGAGATTAATAATTAATTTTCTCCACCAGCAACATGTATAGTACTTCTATCACTGTGAATGGCAGTCAGATAGAGTTGAAACTTCTGGTTGATTTCTCCATGCATACATAAGTATTTGGTGTCTTCATCAACAGGGTCTTATCATCAGGTTGTGGAGGGTAACCAATAGTTTTGACAATAACCTGTTATGTTTCAGGTATCTGTGAGACCCCTTTAGCCACCAATTCAAAGATGTAATCCATTTATGGCACTGGTGGTTTTATTTGGTAGCATATGATGGGTATTACTCCTCTATTATATAGTGTGGAGGACAGCCCCAGGCTGTGGCTCATTGACATCTCACCTATCCCCAGACTCTGCCTCATGGCAGTCACTGGAGAAACCGGGAACTGCAAACATATTCAGCCCATTGTTGTCCTGGAACCCTCCCATTGGAGGGCCTGGCCTTCTAACATGGCCCTCAGAAGCTTTCTTTTTCATACAAAGGTCAGTAGCAACTTTTGCCAAGCAGCAAATATCCCTGGAAATGGCCTGCCATGCTGTGTAATTCTTGCCTGGACTGGAAACTTTAGACATGGCTCATCAGGAACCCTCACATCCAGAGTGACAATAACTAGATCTGCACATCAGGAAGAGAAAAGTGAGAACCAGGATCCAACTGCATGATAGAATTGACCACATTCTGTTTTTGGAATGCTGAAGACTTCGAAAGTTTGAACTTTGTGGTGGTTTGAATATGCTTGGCCCAGGAGTGGCACTATTAGGAGGTGTGGCCTTGGTAGGGGAAGTGTGTCATTGTGAGCAAGGACTTTAAGACCCTTCTCCTAGCTGCCTGAAAGCCAGTCTACTCCTAGTGGCCTTCAGAAGAAGATGTAGAACTCTCAGCTCCTCTTGCATCATGTCTGCCTGGAAGCTGCCATGACTCCACCTTGATGATAATGAACTGAACCTCTGAACCTGTAAGCCAGCCCCAATTAAATGTTGTCCTTATAAGAGTTGCCTTGCTCATGATGTCTCTTCACAGCAATGCAAACCCTAACTAAGAGAGTCTTGAAAAGCAGTTGAATGCCATAAACAGGGCTTAGTGGGCCATCTATGTAGGAGCTTGGAAGACAGTAATACTGAGAGCAATATGAATGATGGAAGCCCAGCTCAAGAAGTTTCAGATGGAAACAATATTAGCTACCGGGCTGGAAACCATTGCGATATTTCAGTAGAGCGTGTGACTGTTTTCTGCCCTTTCTCTTAAAAATCTGTCAGAGGCTAAATTGAAGACTTTTGGATTAAGTTACATAGCCGGGGAGATTTCAAGATAGCCTAGTACTCACTTTGTTGAATGGTTGTGAGTAATCACTCTTATGCAGATCTACAATGGAAAAGAGCCAACAGGATAAAAAGGAAGAACAAAATGCATAGTTTGAGGAGAAAAAAAAAATCACCAAGAAGTGTCATGTTGGAGATGAGTTTTGTGCTCAACGAGATGAAAAGCTTAAAGTCTGATGCAAAGTGGAATAAGGGGAGACATGCACTCAGAGCAAGACCCCACTCGACCATGCTTCCAGCTTATAATAGGGATCTAAAGAATTAAAGGAAAGCTTTGCAACAAAGAAAATTACCAACAAATCAAAGTTTAAGCAAACACATGCAGGGGGCCAAGGTTGAGCCTGGGCAAGCAGAACTGAGCAGATTCCAGCCATGTAATTCTGAGTGTAGAGTCAAGGAAACCAGAGTAAAGAGGTTGTAGATTCTTCCTCTGCAGTGAAAGAAAGCCACTGACTGAGGGCATTGTAGCAGGGGTCCCTTGCATGCAGGACTGGAGAGGCCGTGACCTAAAGCTGTGAAAGTGAAGCCTGGATTGTGTAAGAGACCCCAAGATGTTGGAGATGCCAGGGCTGAGACATGTCTGCTGAGAGCTTCAAACGCCAGAAGAAAGAGAATTGTACTGTCAACAGAGCTGGAAGCAGTTAAAAATCTAAGCTCTTTGACACGAGCCTTTGGACTTTGGACTTTTAAACAGTCTTGAGACTGTGGAAGACTGGGGACTTTTGAAGTTGGGCTAAATGCACTTTGCTTTATGATATGGCTACAAGCCTATGGGGGCCAGGGAATGAAATGTTGTAGTTTGAATGTGAATGACCCCACATATTCATATAGTGAATGTTTGGCCCTGTGGCAGCTCCATCAGGGACTCCATATTCACTCTGTCAGTGTTTGTCAGCTTTGGTGAGAGTAGGGGTTACAATGCCATATGAAGACATTTGAGCCCTTTAAGCAGGAGTGAGATGTCGGTGGCATGGACTTGGCCTTGCACTTCCAGTGTGAATAGTCAGTGAAGAGACTGTTTTGAGTTGAGGAGAGGAGCCATCTTTCTTCTTAACCACCAATGTGCTCTGGCCTCAGAGATGTTATGGAATTTTAAGTAATTTCTGCTCATATATCTTTAGGTTTCCAGAACACAAATCTGGTTTATGACTTATTACTGGGAACTGGGGAGGCTCTTTACCCTGCATTTTTGCATAAAGGCAATTTCCTGGGCTATTAGTTTTCCTTTATCCCTCCACTTTTATTCTGCTTTTTCTTTTTTTCCCTCCCCCTGCCCCTTCTTGTCCTTTCTATATATGTATATGTGTTTATGTATGCACGTATGTGCATGCAACATCAATGTGTATGCCACAGAACAATCTCAGGTGTCATTCCTCAGTCACTGTCCACCATGGTTTAGGACAGAGTATTTCAACGCTCTGGAATTCATTGATTAGGTATGGTGATTTGAATGGTAACAGCCCCCATTGTCTCATAAGTTTGGATGCTTGGTCCCCTGGTTAGTGAAAATGGGAAGGATTAGGAGCTGTGGATTTTTTGGAGTAGGTGAGGCCTTGTTGCAGGAGTTGTGTCACTGGGGATGGGTTTTGAGATTTCAAATGCCCACGCCAAACCTGGCCTCAGTCTCTCTCTCTCCTCTCTCTCTCTCTCTCTCTCTCTCTCTCTCTCTCTCTCTGCCACCCCTTTCTTTTTCTCTCTGCCTGCTGCATTTGTATCAGGATATAAAGCTGTCAGCGATTACTCCAGTGCCATACCTGCCTGCTTCCTACCATGATAGTCACGAACTCTACTATCCTCTAGAACGCAAATCGAATACTTCCTCTTATAAAATGTTACCTTAGACATGGTGTCTCCTTACACACACACAGTAGGCTGGTTGTCCAGCAAGGCCCAGAGTTCCACCTATCTTCACCTTTTGAGTGCCGGGATTAAAAGCATGTACCATCTCACTCGTCTTTTCTTTAACATGGGTTCTGGAAATGAAACTCATGTGATTATGTTTTCAAGGTGAACACTTTATCAACTGTGTGTGTCATCTTCCCAGCCTTTATTCTGCTTTCTTAACTTAAGGAGTGTATTCAAGTTACGAGTATTTAGAATTCTCAAATATTTTATAAGTAGGCAAGACATACAAAAGAATAAGCAAGTACATTGAAACAGACTTTATTTCATTTTCATCAACTATTAAGCTTTAAAAACATCAATTTCAGGATAAAATTTTGAGAGTCAGGTAAGAATACTCATGCAAGCATGCTTTGTAAACACTGGGGTATTAGTGTTAGCATTTGGTTTTTATTCTAAAGTAAGAGTGTGTGGTTGTGTGTGTGTGTGTGCATGCTAATAATATAATACACCTACACACATAGAAATATGTCATGTTTGGAAGGGAGAATTTTAAAGCCAAGAATTAAATTGTCCTTGATCTACAGTGAAAGTTTAAAGAGTAAACAACCTAATCAGTCAGCTCGGGGCAGAAATGTCACCAGGGCAACTCATGTGACTGGTGTCTTTTGACAAACGAATAGCTTTCAGATATTTCAAATTAATGTCCTGGGCTCCTTCAGCTAAAAGGCAATGAATCCAATTATTCAGAAGACTGGAAATGGGATGGAGATGGAAGTGACAACCAAGGCTGCCACCCACAAGGTGAACGCACATTCCTAAGACAGGACAGCCTGAGGTTAGTGAGAAACCCCAATGATTTGTGACTTAACTCAAACAACTCATTTCCCTTCTACAAAGATGGGTAGCACAAGTACAAGCCTGAGGGAAAAAGAGTGATTTAAGTGCCCTGTGAGTCCAAATATCATCCTTATGAACAGTACTCTTTTAAATACAGCCCACAGGGCAGCATGGGTGTAGAAAGGCCATGATGGGAAAGGATGTTGGCATAGTAGGAATTTTAAATCTATGTGTTTGAGCATGTTATAAATGCCTGCTCTTACAATAGTCATAACTTTCTGGCCATTGTTGCTAAGTATATTTGCTGACATCATTGTGTTCTACTTGGCCTATGGCAGTAGGTTGATATCTCAGAACAAATCATCACTCATGTCTTTTTATATCCTAAAAGAAAGGGCATCGGGTTCTCCTTCTTTGTGGAATCACTGACAGTTTAGGAGATTTCAAATTGTTATCCTCCAGCAATGTATGCATACCCAGAGCTCATACCTGCAGTGTACTTTCCCGTACTACGCCATCAGTTCTATGTTTGCTCTGGCAGCAAGACTTGTCTTCTCGTCACAAAATACAAAATATAAGAGCTCTTCACACATCAGCATTTTACGCTGCTGAAATATAGCTCTTTTAAAATTTGATTGTCCTCAGAAATTGGACACCCCACAGTATTTGCAACTTTTATGCCTATAACTAAAACATCTAACAACTTCTCCAGGAATGGCATTCTAAAATGTGACAAAACCTTATATACAGACAGATTCGTTTCTGTTAATTCTGCAAATGCTAAAATAAGAGCATCCAACTTCCTTAATCAATAGCAGAGACATGGCTAAGTACTGTATTAGAGTAATAAACTGTACCAGAGCTTCAAGATGGAATGTATTATGTCTGCACTGAAACTATATTAAAGAGGAGGCTTAAAAAACAGGATAATGCTCACACTCTAATACATGAAATGAGTCATAATGATAACTTAGGTACACTACATTGCCTTAACTGTGTAAACACAGTTTACACATAGTAAAGTGTGCACAGTTGATGACCTTAAGGAAACGCAGTGAAATACTAGCAATGATTAATTGTGGGGTGGGGTAGTACAAGTGACTTTAAGTTCTTATTGATGATCTGATAACAGCACTTTTATTATAAAACAACCAGATCCCACAGGGAAGAAGTGCATAGTAAAGGCTATAATTTATAAGGTGGCAAGGCAGGTAGTAATCCAGCAGAGTTACTGTGTAAGCATAATAGGCAGAGGCACACTGAGTAGTAATTGTGCGGTACACTCCATCACCACAAGGGGCGTCTCTTAGTGGCTGCTATGAAGTTGGCAGCTGGTTACAGATCTTATGACAGTAAATGGCTTCTGTCCTCATAGACAAGGATAATGAACACATTAATGCTACTCTATTTGAAAAGGCAGGAAAATATTTCCATGAACAGGGAAAGTAAAGAGTTTAGAATTTGAAAGTTGGCATTCAGGATTATGATACATTGTACTAAGTGAAAGGTAACTTGGAAGTCAACCTAACTCTAGGATGGCAGCCTTACTTCTGATAACCCATTTAACACAAGCTTCACCCTCATGAAGCCTATACAAACAGGGCTCAGCTGTAAATAACCCCTACTGTGTGGTACAAAGTAGTTACTACTTGAGCATCACCCAGATTCGGGAGAATGCGAGTAACAGAGGGTAGAGCGGGTTCTGGCAGGCTAGATTTGGCATAGAGCATGGACAACAACAACTAAAAAAAACACAGCCATTTCTTTGTTTCAAATTCCAATGAAGAGGTTAACTAGTGTTTTTATTTGACAGTTAGCGGAACATACAATTATTTATTACTAGATGCTAGGGGAATTATACATGAGGGATTATCAGGCTCCTTTGTGCAATAAAGATGTACAATAAACATATTCTTAAATTTTTTAACAGCAGTTTGGCACTCTCTCTTTTACACGAATCTCCTGCTTCGATTTTGCATTTGGAGGTGTGATGTTACAGTGTGTGGGCAACGTTTAGCACGAAGCGACAGCACCATAGGGGACAGAACACTTTTCCTTAGAATGGATGGCCATTCCCTTGCTCTGTGATGGATAAATGGAGGCTGAAACCTGCATCGTGTCTGCCTGAGACTCATTCCCATCAGGGAAGTACATGATATTGTGCCACAAAGTAAAGACAAGCCATTTCCCATCTTCCTTTTGGAAAGGCATCTGTTGTGCACAACCATGCATGTCTTAATCCCCACGACAACCAACTAGGTATATGGCATAATCTGGGAAAAGTCTGCCAGACTGGCAACCTTCCTTCTTCAGAATTCTGCTAAATGTTCTTGATACTATTTCAGACATTTGCCACAAACTTAGCTGTCTGGATCTCAACAGCAGCAAAATCTAAGGCCTAGGAAGGGTTTCCACCTTCCAGTCTCATACAGCCAGGGCCAGGAAGCTCCCTACAAGGAATGAGTGAGTCTATATACTCATGGGAGAACATAGTATCCAGAGGAGAAAAACCTGTAACAGAAAAAAAAAAAAAAAAAAAAGTCCTACAATCAAGAAAGACAACACATTGTGTTAACCTAGAAGTAATTCACCTTGCTTTGAATAATTTCCCCCCATTCCAGTTTCCTTGTCTTTGCCTCTCTTCACCAATCTATCCCTTCCTCCCATATAGCTCCACTTTACTTTAGACACTTAACACTTCCTCATTTGGATTACACTAGAAAATGCCCCCCTCAACCCAGTTATTTTGTGTTTCTCTGTGCTGAAATGATATTGCAAATAGCATGGCTTATCTGGGCAGAAACCACTGAAGAGACTTGGGAAATGACAGAAAATGTGGACATGAAGAAACCACAAAGAGAAGGGCATGAGGCAGGGAGAGCATACTTCAAAGGTGAAGCGGGTATCACTGTACGGGGGAACACAAGAGATAAGACAACCCGAGCAAGATCTACAAATGAAAATAGCAAAAATATTTTAAAATCTTACAGCATATAAAATCGTATAAAATAGCATCAAAACAAGAAGAAAAAAAAAAAGGAATTCTCTACAGTCTGTTTCTAGAATCCATCACTGGATGATGTGTATGGCTGTAGATTTTCACCATGAAGCTATGTACTTATTAATGTGTGATTTTTTTTATATCACACATATCACACATATACCTATTTGAAGACAAGGGTAGCAGTATACAAAGGCCCCTCCCTAGTATACAGCACATAAGAAGAGCAGATCTAAGCAGAGGTACGCCTCCTGAGCACTTGGTTAAAAGCCACTCCAGTCACAGGGCTCTAGTGAGCTTGCCTGTGAGTGCTTTTGCAAGTGTAGCCTCAGAAGAGTGAGTATATGCAGGAGCCTCAGAGGCAATGGCTGATGCCCAGTAGGGACACTGACTGTGGACTGTTACAGTCAACAATCACCTAGAAGGTAGAGAATCCCCAGGAGAGAAGCTAGGCAAGTGTGTTCCGACTGAGCTGAAAGGTCCCACTATTCTACTGTTTCTGACTTTGCAATGGCCGCTTACTTTGGGAACACGCTATCCTGGGAAACCTGCCCCTGCTGGTGTTAACCCACTTCCACTTGAACAAAAGCCAAAATTAATGGTAATTCATTTCAAATATTCGTGCCAATATTTTAAGTGAAAACGGGAGGCAGGTTGACATAAGAAGATAATCAGGACTTAATCTTTAAAGCCAGACATGAACTTCTCAGACCAGGTGTCCCGCTGCTGCCCCTCACCATTGTGTCCTGAGAAAACAAGTTTTAAATGAAGCTGGTTTTGCTCACCACAGAAGATCTCCTGGGAAGCACATTCCCCATAAAAATATCCAATGAGGATCTCCCATCTTTCTAACCTTGCTCACAGTTGTTAAACACTCCAGTAAAATCAGTAGATGGCCCTGGTTACATCCTGACTCCAGGGCCACCTCTGTGCCCACCAGTGTTTCTGTTTGGACATTGGGTAATGAGTCTCCCGGTTTCAGGGACATTGTTGCTGTTCATTACTGACAATCCATTATGCTCTCTTTCTCAGTGACAATGAGGCCTTTAATCATGGATCGCTGTGATAGATTACAAGTATAATTTTCCATTTGTTCGAGAATAAGAACCAATATAACATCATTATTGAGACATTATATTCAATAACACTCTGTTGCATTGCAGCTGGGCCTTGTGCCCACTGCACTGGCAGAGCAGACCCTGCAGTGATGGCTCCTGCTGCATGCATAGCATTGCCTATTTGTTTCAAGAAAGTCCAAGTTTCAACTTGGATTTGAAGCAGAGTCATGAGTGTTTCACTGCAGGTCTGTGGCATCATCCCTCTTGGTTCAGTCTCTGAAGAACTTCATTTCATTGATTTGATTTTGTTGCTGTTCTTTCTCAAATTTAAAGGCCACAGAAAGTATTTTAATCTACTTTCATGCACTTGTTAGCTCTAACAGTTTCCCCAAATAGACTGCTGCTGCCCCTCTCTTGTGATAAACTATGGGTGTGATTCAAATATGTCTGCCTTTACCCAGAATGCAAGTCTCATGAATACGGCCGTATGGAAGGAGGAGATGCGGAATATATTGTAAAGGAAATTTGAACTTTGTTTGAATTGAAAGGGGACAGTGTGATTCCACCTGACAGTTCTCCCGTGCTTCCCGAGTGTTGGTTGGGTGCCAGGCACTGTGTCAGACTCAGACTCTAATTCCTGCAGTGGGGGTGGGTGTCTCACTAGACTATTAGAATGAAGTGTCTGACTGGGAATAAAGGTGCTTCCCCAATCTCTTTTATTTGGAAAATTATGCTACACTCAGACTTCCATCCTGAATCTTCTCTGTCTCATCACGAGAAAGGATTTTCTACTTTTTTATTATTTCTTCTCCCCACACTCATTGGGATAACATTATAAAATGTTTCTCATCAAAGTCTCTACTCACACATTAACATACACCAGAGGAAGATAATACCTTATTTGTCTATCCATCTCTCCTCCTACTGACTCCTGTATAAGTCTATCTAAGGGAAAGTTATCCATGAGAGAAGAGTGCTCAGGCTCCTAAATGCCAGAATGTGGAGCACAAAATAGCCCCTCTCCTCACACTGTACGATAACAGATTTTTTTCCTTTTCTTTTTATGCTTTCTAATGACATGGCTGGAGGTGGAAAATATAATGTCTGAGATTCTATAAATGAGATGAATCTGCAACACTAGATTGCCTTTGGCTTTGGTGCTTAGCATGACGACTTTAATGGTTAAAGGTAGAAGGGCACAGAATCCTTGTCAGATGTCTTCAACAGTTTCTTAAGAGTTCCAAGAACAAAACAGCCAGTGGAAAAAGGTGTTTTAATGGTTTAGAAATGCATCTTTTAATTGATGCCATGAGCTATTGGGACTCACAGACTAGGAAAGGCAACTACAAATAAGAAATAAAAACCAGAACTCTGTAAGGATCAGTTTCTCTGTCCCAAGATGAGACCATAGTGACACAACTTTGGATATAGGCTTGTTTGGTGATATGAAGATACAACTCAAGTGATGATTCCAGTTATTATATTATACCCAGAAACATGAAATGTATTTATTATACTACTAGTGAGTAGGAGGCCATTGATGTGTCCACAGCTTCTTATTGTAACTCTGGTGTGCAAGGCTGCGCTATGCACATAAACCAAAGCAAGATGATGACTGGGGTAGTGGGATGATGCTGGTTGGGTATCAATGTTAAACTTGGAAGAAGCTGTTTCAAGAAAAGCAAAACCCACATAAAAAATGCCAGAGCTTTGGAAATATTGGTTTTTTCCTGTGAATACAGACCTGGAATTATTCTAATGTGTTACAGTTCTAGGGTGAGTTTAGAGCATAGTAATGTGCTTTTTAAGCAAATGGCTTTGCATTTTTATTCAATGTGCTTTAACACTTGAAAATTGGAAGCTGAGACTAAGTTAGCAGAGTTTTTGTTCCTTCTGGGTTTTCTGAGTTAAGTGTGATGTGTGACGCTCTCTTTCCATTCTTTTTCAGCTGATTAATGGCTAATTTAAATCATTTACAACTTCATTGATTCTAAAGAAATGGCTATATTCCTATTTCTATTTCAAATATTGTTTAGTTTTATTTGCTAGATTATAAAATGAAGCAGTAGACATTCTGTATCAACTGCCCAAATGCTTCACATACAAAAATACAGAATTGATGTGAGGTAAAAGGCCCATGTTCCAAAGGCATAAACTGCATACACTCAATTGCATTTAATGGACACACAGAATCATTTCTACCTTTAAGACCACAGTTTGCAATCCATTGATCCCTGGGTGACGTGCAGCTCATGAGCACATTTTGTTTCACTAGTGCAGTATAAGCATCTGAGTTAGAAGCCAATGTGTAAAACTTTGGAGGAGATTTACACAAAATCCTGTGTAGATAGGACCCCTGTTCCTACACAGCACAGATATAGCCCATAATACTGGGCTGCTGCCTTCTTACCATAGCTTCTCCCTCAGCAGTTTCTCCCCATCCTTACTCTTCACTAACACCCAGCCTCACCAATTCCTGAGCATCCTTACCCTTCCCTCATAGCCATGCCTCTCCAGAACGCCAACATACTCACTCTTTCTTACTACCTCATTGATATCATGGCCCGTCAAACTGCCCTGTATTACAATGATTAGATATTAACAGCTTGTTCTAATCATACATTTGCCCCTCCCTCTATGCTCCATTTAAATCTGAAACCTCATGACTTATTTAGGAAAGCAGGTAGAGCAATGAAGAAGCGTCAGTGTTGTGATGAGGCCAAATACACAACCAACAGAGAAAAGTCAGGAAACATCAGGCTCTGTGTGGTCCAGGCAACAACTGTCTTCCCATCTTCCTGCTGAAGCCTGTTTCTGTGAGCCAAGAGGTCCTAAGAACCATACACAGTTGTCTTTAACCTCTGAAGAAACACAATAACTTATTTCAGCAATACAGATACTTTAAAATATCCGACTTTATGCTTTTAACGCAGAAATGAAATCTGTGGAACTCATCTAAGCCTATCACCTAGTGCATTTTCTTCCTGACATCGATCCCATATGACATGCTTTACTTTCAGAAGGGACCTAAAACTACATAATAAAAATACATCCAAATCACACCATAGGAGAAAAATCATACCTTCCTTGCATTCCACTGGATCTCACTTTCTGTTTGGCTTCCGGACAATCTATTTTTATTCCCTTTCCTGTCAAATCTCTTATGTTTATATTGTATTTGTGCTATTAATCAGCTCCTTTGTTGTGCTAAAATCTCACTTAAATGAAAACTATTACCTTATTCATCTTTCTGATTCTGGGTCCCTTATCACTTCCATTTCTAAAACATTTTTAAATTAATGAGGCCAATTTATAGATATTCAAAAGAAAATGACCAGGCAATGGTCAACATTTCAATGACACTGTACTGATAGGTATACTCAGTGAAAACACTGGGGAACCCACCTGGCAGTATGGTTATCAGCTAACACATTCAAGTTTATATTCACGAGTTTACAGATAATAAATTAAGCATCAAATACAGAGTCCTATAGGATAATCTCTTCTTTTTTTTAAAAAAAATTCATATTACACAAATGGAAAAAATTGTTCTTAACTTTAACTCATAAAGTGAACTGAAAAAAAAATGAAAGTTCTCAACTGATTAAAAAAGAAGAAGAAGAAGAAGAAGAATCAGGGATTGACATTTCACTTTAGTTGTGATGAAGACCAGCCTGGTGATATTCACCATCAGGAGCCAGTGTGAAAGGCAACAGTCTAAGATAACAGCACTAACAAAAACAAGATGGCAGTCTCCAGGCCTCATTCAGTGCATCCAGGATGTCAGCCTTTCACCAGGTCCAGAAAGACAAATTATTAGTAATGGATTGTAAAATAGCCTTTCGTGTTTGATTTCTGTTGGGGTGGGGATGGGGCAAAACCAAAATGAAAATAAACAGAATACAAGGAACCACATATGGGTTTTGTGTGTTCAGGGAAAGAAATCCCCCAGAATTCTAAGCCCACAAGCCAACCCCCAGAGGCCCCTGGGAGGACGAGAGAAGGCCAAATGTGGGACTTGGCTTTGAAAGCTGTACACCTTCCCCAGATATGAGTCTTTGTGGGAGGAGGAGAATGGAGAAGCCCAGCTAAAATGGCGGGAGACACTGGCAGCCTCAGTCTATGTGAGGTCTTTTCTACTCTTCTGGATCTGAAAGAAAGAAAAAGAAAAAGAAAAGTGTCAATGCTGCCTTCCCTCCCCCTCTACCCTCAGGCCTCAGGAGAAGAAAATCTGGGGGCAAAAAGTCAAAGCAACCAAAGCGACCAGTTGGGAGATAGGAGAGCTCCGCTTTCCAAAACAAGATTCATTCTATTCATAAGGAAAGTCTCAACAGAAAACCTTAAGCCACCCCCACCCCCACCCCCACCCCCAACACATATGTACAGACACGAGGGCTGTTTAAACTGGGTCTACAGGCATTCAGCTCAAGTACTGTGTTTAGTAAGTCACTTTATTTTGTCAGAGAGAGGACAGTGGCTGGGAGTCTGGCTAATGTATTTCAATGTTCGGTGGGATCAGAAGAAATCAGATTGCTCTAATCTTTCTTCCATGCAAAGAGAAACCTTCTCAGAATATTTGCCCCGTTTACAGAAGCTTCCCAAAGACATTCCAAACAAGAAATTCCCCAGCCCAAATCATCATGCCAATGCATCCATAGTAAGAGCCAGAGAAGAAAACAAAGATGGAGACCAAAGTAAGTTAATGGAAATAGACAATATTGGGATGTTTTTCACCTGGTGAACTTTATCCCAGTGTCCTCAAAGGAACTTAAAACAACAGCCTCTGTAGGACCAGCAGGCACTGGTGTTATCCTGCAAGTCATCCTTCCCTGTTTAAAAAGTTCCCTGCTGGGCAGGGCCCCAAAGGAATGGCAGTGTAGGGTTCTGGACTCCAGGAAGGGTAATAGCTTCATCTACAGCAATCTTAGAAGTAATCTCAGGACAAGGAAACTTTCCCCTTCAAATTTAAAGATACTTTCCCAAATAAGACTTAGCTGAAATTAGGCAGAAAGTTGGAAGAAAGGACCAGCCCCTTCTGATCTATTGTAATTATAGTCAATTCTCAGTTTTCCAGGGGCCATTGATCCCGACCTCCTGCTGTTCCTCTTTATTCTGGGCTTGGTGTTTGCTATGTTTACCTCCATTAGCAACTGGAGCATTTGGGACAAATAATAGGAAAAATAAAATCCCTTGGGCCAGTGCCTCTCCATTGACAGCACCTGGCAGCAAGGGAGGGAGACATGACAAAAGCTAACATTGAGGATTAGAATTTTTCCCTAGCTTATACAGTTTGGCCCACAAGGGAATTGAAAACTGGATCTCCTTCTTAGTGCTCAGGCCCTGCCACTATCAGCTTAAGGTCACACATAACAAGACTCCTTAGAGATGGCACTCATCACATTCACAGATATGCCTGGGCCCTCTCCTATAAAATTTAATTTTGTTATGATGGATGGCATAAGGGTTTTGTTTTTTTTAAATAAGACACTTGATTAGAAGGAAGCTAAGGACAATTTGCTCAAAAGCACCATCATTAAACTTAGCAGGCTCTGCCTGGTTGGCCAACAAGTAATGTGTCAGCCGCCTAATGTTGAATGTAGTCTGGGTTATCAGTGGTCTGCTGTCAAAAGATTTTCCGGAGATGGAAAGAGGTCCATCAGGGTCTTAGAGGAACTCAGAAGCCTCCAGGAGATCTTCCCACCTTTCTCATCATTGCTTAAGTGTGAAATAGGGGAATGAGTGTTTCCTCAGGCTCTAGACCTCAACTGGGCTTCTTCTACCCTTTGGACAAGGTATATGAAGGGGTGAGGATAAAGAAAGTTTGTATAGTTAAGCAATATATGAGTTTTTTTTATCATTATATATGAGATCAACAGCAAAAGACCAATAGGTTACAGACCCCTGACCATCATCCCAGCCTCAAACACATAGCTTGCTTAGTGTAATTTCTATTTAAGACACTTTACACTAAGATGTCCACTTTTATGGCTAATCAGAGGATGAAGTTCTGTGGCAAACTTGACTTTTAGAGATTCATCTATTGGGAAAATCATCTATTTCTGTCCAACCTCTTGTTCTTTACTGCATGACATGAATAACATGGTGTGATTTGGCAAGATTTTATATTCCATATAAGAAAGTCTCAAATGGATGGTGGTCTGTGCAGCTTATCTCTGGAGAGGGGACACCTGCCACAAGGCATCTTTGCCCTGATTTGTCAATCACACCTGAGCCTCTCCTCACTCTACTTCTTATGTGTGCTTATGCATTTCAGATTTGTATTTTTGTTGTCAAGTTAAATGGAAATTGAGAAAACATCAGCAAGACCATAGAGTATGTGAAGCAGAAGACTTTGAGGACAAATTATTAGAGTGGTTGCTGTACTGAATTATAGTTACAATAGTTTCCTTTAAATTTCATTTGTAATAAATTCATGGCCAACTCTTTGAAGACTAACAAAAAATGTTAAATGCACTTCCTTTCGAAGGAATAATTCATGAACTAAAAAGGAAACTAGGCCATCTTGGGATGATTAAAGAAAATGTTTAGGCAAGTGTTTCCCACCTGCTCCTTGATCTTTGACTCCTTACATCTCACAAGGGGAAGTTTGGTTAGTTTTGAATCCTGAAGCACAAACATGTGCCACAAGCATTCACATAAGCGTCCTTGCTTCATGGAGGTAGATAATGATATCTCAACAGCTTCTTACAGAAGTGGGAGATGGATTTAAACAGGGTGGCCTTGCCTAGTTCACCCTTCCTCTGCATCCTGTTGGCAAGAGCTGCTGAGCTCAGCTCTTATAGCCATTTGGGCTAAAAGTCCTGTTTTTAAAGAAACAGTCAAGGTTCACGTGAATGCGCTATAGTTTTAAAATGTATTTTCATTCCTATTGTTTATTCTCAAGTTGTAAGCTCAGCCTTGGTCAGGCAGATGTTCTAAGAATATGACCCTTGTCTAAACAAAACACTGTAAACATAACTCACTGCAAAGATATATATGTATTTTTTTTTGCATTTTTCTTGGGTTTGCTTGTTTTCTAATAGTCTGATTCAACTTCACAGACTCAAAGAAGTAAGCTGGGTTGGCTGAGTCAGTGGCCAAGTCCATATTTTCAAAGGGAAAAATACTGTGGCCGTCTCCATACGGAATCAATGGAAACTCAAAATGTTAAATATTCAAAAAAATGGTGAGAATAAACAGTAAAAAAAGACCAATACCCAATTTTAATTGTCAAATACATGCTTCTACAATATGAATAAACCTTTATTTTATATTTTATTAATAAGAATACTAAGGAATACTAAGAAAACCATTCTTTTAGAGATATTTACTAGACTCTATCCAGGTGGAGATTTTACTGTTCTAGTCTCAGGCTATGGCAGCTGATTGTAGAAGAATTATTCTAAATTAATTCAACTGCATATACTATCAATGTCATAGCACTGTTTAAACAAAATGCTCTGCTCACATATTTTAGCAGAGATAGTCAGACAAACGGATAACTGAATCAGCAGATGGTAGAAAAAGATAAACAAGGCTAAATGGATGTGGGACTATAACTTCTAAAAGGCTGACCTTGGTCTCCTCTCCAGAGATCAGCAGGGCTATCTATGTTCCTCAGAGTGCCCCATTTGACCCCAAACACAATAAGCTTCTGTAGTTCTTACTCATGGTAGATTCCTGGGTCTCATGCTTGCTCCCATCCTGCCTCTCTTTCTCATCTGTGATGCCTTCACACCACTGTAAATGGTGATGTCATTAAGCTTTCCTGTTCCTTTGCTGTTTCCCTCTTCCTTTGTGTAGCATGTGCTTCCTTTGCAAATCTGGAATGTTGTCTGTCTATATTCTCTCTGACAGGAGTCAATGTGTCATTCTGCTTTCACTCTCTTTTAGGTAAAGAGCTACATTTCCCACTGTGGGGCCCTAACCACTCCTGCCATGTTAGTAAGTCCTGCAGGGACCTGCATTCACAACGGTGTGGGTAACACACAATCTCCACACAAGACAGTGTTCTTTTTACTCAGTCTTTGGATTTGTGAAGCCCAGAAGGAACCAGGACCATGAAGATTAAGAAAGGTTTTCTGAAAAGTTTGTGGAACACAGAATCCTGAGGTTAAACAGCCTGACAGCTCTCTGTGCTTTCCCTGGATTTATTAGTTTAGGAAATCAATGAATGCTTCAACATGGATGAGGAAAAGGAATGAATTCTAATGCCTTCATGATGGTTCATGCCAAAGTGCAGATTAATGATCACAAATTGTAGCCATCTAGTGTTTAGAAACACATACACTCTCACTTAGAAATTAGGGACTCCTTCCAATGAGAGCTCTAAGATAAATATTGAGCATGGACATTTGACACAGCTCTTGAGGTCATGTGTATGGAGCTAAGACATGGCATTCAAAATGTAGAAAGCCTTGGATCAGTATATATTATTTCAAAAGAAACTGGGTTTTTGTTTGTTTTAAGAATTTAATAAAAATCAATAGAGTTTCTCTAGGAAAATACAGTTACTTTTGTTTTTCTAATTGTTTGCACAGAACTTGACAAAATATAATTTTTTTTTCTAGTGGAGAAACAAACAAATACATATTTTGTTATTACATTTTCTTTTACATGTTTTTTTTAATATTTAATATTCTGGATATCAATATTAGTTTAAAAATAAAAATTTATTTTCATCAAAAACATCATCTTCCTTCTCAGAAGCTTAGATCCAGATCCACAGTTTAGGAACCCATTCAGCTCACAGGCCATCTTTACCTCGTAAGTCATTTCTTTCATTACCCATCCTTCAATCCATTTGTTTCCATCTTCATACCCACAGATCTAGCTCCAGATCTGTGACCTTCAAACCTGCTTTGTTTTCAAGCCATCTTTGACTGTTGAGACACTCTTTTCCTCTCTCATCTCCATCTCTACATGTATATGCCAAACTCCAGTCCTGGTGCCATATTTGCCTTGTCCAATTAAGCAGGTCATCCCCCAGCATTACCACATAACTTCTGTACTGGCCCAATATAAGACAGGACAGAGTCTAACACCCAGTATACAATCAAAGATAGAAGTCACATTGCCCAGGTCAAAATCATATAAAACAACAATAATGCCAAGACAGCATGGCTCACATCAACCAAGTATAGAATTCATAGCAGTATTCTTTAATGAGAACTACCTAGAGAGCCCAGGACATAAATTTTAAAAGGACAATATAATACTTATTGAAACTGCCAAAAGATAGCAATAGTCACCTGAGTAATGTCCAAGAAAATAAAATTACAATGAACGAAAATAATGAAGATAGTAAAGATTGAAAACAAAATTCAATAAAGAGATAGAAATATTGAAGAAAAACATAAACTGAAACTAAAGACAAATTGAAAGCTCATATCAATAGAATAGTCTTACAAGTATAATGAATTAAGCAGAATCAGAATATCAGGTCGAGATAGAGCAAAAGATCTATACCAAATTAGTGAAAATATATATTTTTGAAAATGTGGACATAAACCAAATCTTCAAATTTTGGTAATATACGGGAAGAATCTGAAGACCCATCCCATAGAGCAGATATTAACAATATCACAGATAAAAGACAAAGAAGGGCACTTCATTTTAGTGAAAGGACCAATCAAAAAAAGAAAAATTATAGTATTAAACATATGCATCCAACTCTGGCACACTTAATAAATAAAAAGCATACTAATGGAAACAAAGGCAATACAAACTCAATAATATCAGTTGACTTCAACACTCCATTTTTCCAATAGACAGGTTTTCTGGACAAAAATAACCAGAGAAAACTGAGAATTATATGACCGTTTACACCAAATAGACCTAAAAGATATCTAAAGAATATTCTATCCAAACACTAAATATAGACTGACTTTTGGCTACTTTGGGGGTTCTTTTTTCTTCCAACCTTTCAACCCTCTAACATTAGATAGGAGAGAAAAAAGGATAGGGGGGGGCACTGTTATCATTAGATGACTTCCTGCTGATTAGGGGCATCAAATTCCTTAGGGCAAGTTTTATCTTTGCTGTCAGAATACCTAATTTTTTCTTCTTTGTACACATTACTCAACAAACTGCAAGCAAAAACATTCAAAAAACCATCCACCAGCCAACGACTACCAACCACCCACAACCCACCAGTGACCCTACTTCTATGGTCCCTACATTTATATACCTACTGAAGAGTTCCCAAAATTCTAAATGTCAATAATCACAGGAACATTGTGCCACTGGCAAAATCATGCCCTGCTAGAGAACGAAGCAAATGATAGCTGCTGTAAAAAATATGAAGCATTGTCGTACCCAATACCTGTGTTTAAAAATGAAAACACATTCTTATAATATTTCTCTGCTTTTAAAGAAACCAAAATTCTCACTACAACAAAAATATGCATTCTATCCAGCACTAACGGTTGCTTCTCTAAAACAGACCAATTCTGGGATGCAAAACAAACTTTAACGGATACAGAAAAGTTAGAATGCTCCATATATTCTAGCCAACTATCATGCAGTAAAACTTAAAATCAAAAATAAATAATAAAATAGTAAAATAAATAAATAGTAAATAAAACTCTAGTAAATATAAAAACTCAGGAGAGTAAACAATACATTGTGAGTAATGAGTAGGTCAAAGAAGAAATTAAAATATTCTTAAGCTAAATAAAATGAAAACTCAAAACAGGGACAGATTAAAATTGTCCGTAAGAACAAAACGAATAATCCTAAATACCTATATTAAAATCAGAGAGAGCACAAATAAAGGAATTAATGAATAAAAAACAAAACAAAAAAAACAAGTCCAAAGCCAATAAATGACAAGAAATAATAAAAATCAAAGTGGAAGTTAATGAAACAGAAACAAGATACGTAATACAAAGAATCACAGAATATAAGAAATGGTTCTTTGAGAAGATGAGATGAACAAACTCTTTGCCCAACTAACCAAAAGAAAGAAAGCACCCAAATTAACTAAATTAAAGCTGAACAGGGAAACACAACAATGGACACCAAAGAAAGGATATTATAAGAGGACATCTTAAAATCCTGTACTTCAATAAGTTAAGAAATTTATGAATTTTTTGATTTCTCTAAGCTACCAAGGTTGAACCAAGTAGATATCAACAACCTAAGCAGTTCCGTAGCAAAGGTGACACTGGAAAGTAATAAAAGGCTTCCAGCTAAAAAGCCACATGTGGATGAATTCACAGCAAAGTTCTACCAGACTTTCAAAGAACTACAATTAATACTTCTTAAATTATTTTAAAAAACTGGAAACAGAAGGAACACTCCAAAATTTATCCTATGAAGTTGTATTGTGCTACTAGGTAAAGACATAACAAACAAACAAAAAGTTCTATAGACTAATTCATCTGATGAACAGAGATGTAAGATCCCCAATAAAACACTAGCAAACTGAATGCAGGCACATATCAGGAAGATCATCCACCATGATCAAGCTGGCTTCATCCCAGAAACGCAGGGACGGTTCAACACATGTAAGACAATAAATATAACAACAGATATATAAATATATAGCAGTATGTAGTATTTATATAACATTACACAATATATAAAACATAACAATAAATATATAGGTGGACTTAAAGATTTAAAAATTCATATGATCATCTCAATAGATGCGGAAAAAAATCTTTGACAAAATCAACTTGCTGTCATAATAAAAGCATTAGAGAAAGTAGGCCTGGAAGAAACATAACTTAACATAATAAAGGTAATATATGACAAACCCACAGACAAAAATCATCCTAAATAGAGAAAAACTTGAAGCAATCCCATTAAAATTACGAATGGGATAGGGATGTCCACTCTCCCCACTTCTTTTCAAAATAGTGCTAGAAACATGAGCCAGAGCAATATAGCAAAAGAAGGAAGCTAAAGGATACAGATAAGAAAAAATGTTACGTTATACTTATTTGCAGATGACATGATATTAAATATAACTGATTCGAGAAATTTTACCAGGCAACTTCTAGAAAGAATCAACTATTTCAGCTAGCATCAAAGACAATAAAATATCTTGCGTTAAACTTCAAGGCATGTTATAAACCTATAGTAATAAAAACAATATAGAACTGGCACAAAAATAGACATGTTGCCCAATAGAACAAAATTGAAGACTCAAAGCATGAGTGTATGAAACTAGTCATCTGATATTGATAAAAAGCATCTTCAACAAATGATACCAGGACAATTGAATGTCCACTTACAAGCATGAACTTGGACTCATACTTATCACTATGCACAAAAATTAGCTCCAAGTGGGTCAAAGACTTCATTTGAAACCTGAAATGTTACAACTGCTAGAAGAAAACATAGGCAAGATATGGTGTAGGAAAGGGTTTTCTGAATAAGATTCCAATTGTTCAGAAACTGATGCCAACAATTAATCAACGGAAACACGTAAAACTAAAATGTGTCTATACTAAAGAAGCTATCAATCAAATGAAGAAGAAATTCACAGAATGGGAGAAAATTTTTATTTGCCAGATATCCAACAAATCATTAGTATCCAGAATATATTAAGAAGTAGAAAAATAAACTGAGTCCAGGAAACAAATGATCCAATTAAGAAATGGAAGAAGGAAAAACGTCTATGAATCATCTCGAAAAATGTTCATTATCCTTAGAAAATAGTAAAATGCCCATTAAAACAACTCAGATTTTATCTCACCCTAGTCATAATGGCTAAGATCAATAAAACAAGGACACCAAATGTGAGTGAATCTATGGAGAGAACGGAGTGCTCAGTTACTGTCAGAAGGCAAACTGTTGCATCCACTCTGGAAGTCAGAATGGAGAATAGTCAAAAGAACTAAAAACAACCCTATGGTATGAATCAGCTACATCAGTCTTTGGCAGATGCCCAAAAGAGTCAACATCTTCTCCATAGATAGTGCTCAGCCATGTTCATAGCCATCCTATTTACAACAGCATTTTTACAATAGGATATATATATATATATATACACATACATACATACATACATACATATATATACATATTTTATACATATATACATATATATATATATATATATACATATATATAACAACCTAAATGCCCTTCAACAAATGAATGTATAATGAAAAACACAGTATCTATACATTTAAGAAAACTATACAACTGTTAAAAAAATGAAATCATGAAATTTGAACGTAAATGGATGGACCTAGAAGCATTGACATTGAATGCAGTAACTCAGATCCAGAAAGACAAACATTTCATGATATCTCTTATCCATGGTACCTAGGTCCAAATCTTTAGATATTAGTATACAATATAGAGTTGCCACAGAAGCCAGGAAAGTATAAAGGAACCATGGAAGTACTTTAGAGGGGAATAGCAGGATACAGCTGATATTAAAGGAGAAATGGAAAAGTGAGGATGGGTCACTAGTAGGGAGGTCAATATAGAAGCAGAAGGAGGAACAAAGAGCACCAGGTTGTCTGATAACACCTCAAGAAATCATTTCATGTTCACACACACACGCACATGCACAGTTATGCCACTTGGGCTGACAGTGACTCCATGAAAACCATAGCCCAAACATAACCCCAATATCAGCCACAAGAACTTCCTCTCATGTGGCTGGTAAGGATAATCTAGATAACTCCCAAAACCATATAGGTTACTGTTGTTGCCCTGGATGTTTCTCAGAACTTTAATATAAGTCCCTATTGTTAAAGACACCACATATTTAGGACTCAGGACTTGAATTATTCAAGCTGGATCCAACCTGAAAGCCTACTTCCTATAGTCTAGCTTTCATAGTACCAGAAAGTACTAGAAAGATGCCAAGGAAGGGAAGCAATTAAATTGTCCTACCCAACTTATGACACAGTAGTGGCACTTACATATTGATGGTAACTGACAGCTATTCGAGTGGACTTCAGGTCTACTTAGCATGAGGAAAATCATGCCT